>CM048753.1:600000-1069269 GCA_026315105.1 Locusta migratoria
CCACCTAATCTTCAGCATTCTTCTGTAGCAGCACATTTCAAAAGCCTCTATTCTCGTCCTGTCCGCACTGTTTATCGTCCATGTTTCACTCCCGTTCAAGGCAATACTCCACACAAATGCCTTCAGAAAAGATTTCCTTACACTTAAATTAATATTCGATGTCATTAAATTTCTCTTTTTTCAAAAATGTTCTTCTTCCCATTGTCCATCTGCATTCTATATCCTCTGTTCTGCGACCATCATATGTCATTTTACTACCCAAGTAACAAAACTCATGTACCACCTTCATTGTTTCGTTACCTAATCTAATTCCTTCAGCATCGCTTGATTTTTCTAAGACTGCATTCCATTATCTTTGTTTTTCTCTTGTTAATGTTCATTTTATACGCTCTTTTCAACACACTGACCATTCCATTCAACTGCTCTTCCAGGTCCTTTGCTGTCTCTGACAGAATTTACAATGTCATCACTAAAACGCAATAGGTGGTGTGCATTGGAGAATTGTGAAGTTTAACAAATCGGAGGTATGCACTCGAACTGAAAAACGGTAAAAGAAACATATTCCGTTATAGTGATTACAATTAGATAAAAAATTACTGTAAGGACAGAGTACAGAATGATTTGGAATATTAGTACTGACAAAGAAAGATACAAAGCATGTGTGATACATTGGAAAGGTAGACTGGTCTTAACACAGAAACCTCTTTGATGTATTGGTGGTCCAGGCTCCGTTATTATTTAACTAGTACATTCTTGGTCGACCAACACTTTTTCATTCCTCGTGATATGTCCCAGGTACTGCATCTTCCTTGCTTTCACGGAGAGTCCATGTTTCAACACTGTAGAGGGTTGAGAACACATAGCAGCGCAGAAGTCTTATCTTCATTGAAATCACGTCATTTTTGAACATATTACTCGTCTTGTTGAAAACTGCTCTGGCTTTTCTAATTCTAGACTTCACCTCATCAGCAGGAACCCACTGGTCATTTATGACGGTTCGAGGATATGTGTACCTATGTACTTGTTCGATTAGGTTCTGGCCACCTGTAATATGACACAGAGTGTCTTTCTTTTTACTGCTTGCCATTATTTTTGTTTCCTGAAGATTCACGTCTAGTCCATATATAAAACTATCTCTTGTAACTCTGTCGATAAGAAGTTACAGACTATCCTGTCTGCAAAGATCACAGTGTCATCAGCATATCAAATGTTGTTTATCCATTTCCCGCTTCCCATCATCCAAATTTCCTTAATGAGAGACGGAAGGCAATTTTCATCCCTACTCTGCCACTGCTGTTTTACCCTTTTCAAAAGTGATAAAAAATGAAATTTTTACTGCACACACACACACACACACACACACACACACACACACACACACACACACATATATATATATATATATATATATATATATTTTTTTTTTCAAGTAAAATGAACATAATATCTCTTATGATATATGACTGTTTCCTGATTCTTAATTTACTTGTGATAACTTATTACTATCTGCAGTAAAAATTGATGAAATTTCATGTTTCTAGCCCTATTAGTTTATCAAATAATGGTACCTGAAGTTAAAAAAATGTAGTTTTGAGAAAAATCCATTTCAAGTTTAATATAGAAATTCTAGTATAGTTATTGATGAGTATTACTTACCACTAATATTTTCCTGCACCATACTGAGCATCATCTGAATCATATTGATCTTCTTTTCTTCTCTTGATCCTTCTTCTTGTCTGTCTTCCTTCTTTTGTGCATTTTAAAGTAGCAACATATGTTTTCCGGATTCTCTCTTTATCTATTTGCCCCAAGGATTTTGCAGTATTTACACTAGATTTTATGCCCATTAATTCCAAAACCTCCAGTTTTCTAGTTACACCATGCTTGAAGCAGAAAATATTATTATAAACACCAAATTTGAGGGTTCTAAGCTCAACAAACAGTTTTAGGTAACCGGGTTTTCCCATGAAGACATTTCTTCAACAATGTATGTTTACAAAGGTATTTAAATAGGGGTTTAATGTTACTCATTACGAATGCAGGTAAAGAACGTTTGGATTTTCATTTGTGGAAAGCTTACGGAAAAAGATAGCCCACAAAGCTTTTTTCATGTTCTTCTAAGTTCGCTACATTTCTCCTTATGGCCAAGCCATAATAATTCTGTAATCTATATCAACATTTATTAGGCGATCTTTGCCACCTATCTTCTTACCATCTTCCAATACTATTTTTAGTTTTGTTTTAATAAGCTTCTCTTCTGGACATGCCAAACGAACTCTAATTTATAAATAGCGACATTAGGACATAGGGTTATTCTGTGCATACCTGGTCATAAGCCTTGCTGTCACCGTTCATTAAATGAAGGGTGGAATTGCTATAGGTGCTAAGTGACGAAAATGAAATTGTCGAGGAAACAAGAAAACTGAACATCTCTGTAAGAAATCGATATTTATTTCTAACAAAACACATATTAACTCTTTACATGGTTATACGAATGTTGACAAAGGTTTTTCTACTCTTCGTGAAAAATAAAAAAGTTACGTAGCGTTTTATGCAGAAAGGTGTAAGTGCAATAGGTTTTGTCATAGCTAATAGGTCTAAGTGCCACGAGACATCATTGACTTTATGGAGGTAACAGCTGTCGGAAAAAGTTCTTGTTGTTTTCAACCACGTAATCAATAATAGTGGAAAAATCGTTTTCTTATTTGTTGCCAGTGGAACAGTAGCTGGAAGTTTTATCAATTCCACAGCTGCAGTGTCTTTCATTGTCTTGCCTTTCTTCAGGACATGAAAATTCTCCCAAGCACACTGATCGGAAAAGCTTCTTTTGCAGGACACAATACCAGGCTGTTTTTTGCTTATTTTGATCAAAGAAAGCTGTGTCTTTGAAAACTTCAGAACTTGATTTTTTTCTTCGTAACAATTGTTTGATTTTTTTAGCAGAAATATTAAAGCTATTTAAAAATGTAGCTTTGCATACTCTTTTGAGGTCTCCTGTCCCATCAGGAATTGTGTAGCAGAGAGTTGACTGCCTTTTACCTCTCTGCGTCTTCATTATACGTCCCATGGCGTCGTCTTTGAGTAAGAAAACTCTGTATAAACCCCATCAGGTAATTGCCTTGTCGGTTCAGGTGAAGTCGATGGTATTCTTCAAAGAGCTGAGAGCTGAGTTTTCATATCAACTGTACTTACACTTGCAGAACTCCTAAACACAAAACAAACGAACAATATGTACATCAACCTGCTACAACTGGATAATGTAGGCTTGTTTCAAATTGTAAGATGACGGTTGTTTTGCAGCAATTTCCCTCCTTCTTCTGCTTCTTCTGTGTGAGGTACGACGTTCCGCTTACTCTTGCCTTATCCTGTTTCTTCATGAACGTAACCTCAACACTTCCATCAGCACTAAAATCACTGGCGTTCAATATATTATTAACAGGTACATCATTTTAGCAACATCTTCAGTAAGCAAAACAATAGCGTTGTGGCATAACCTTGACAACAGATTGCTGTTCGGCTAGCGGCAGATGCCTGTGGCACATACAGTAGATCCATTAGCAGAGCAGGCCCCTCTGGAGATAGGACTAGTGCAATCTCTAGCTGTCAGTAGCGACTACAAGGAATGACTGGAGCACATAAATCTCTTAGCAGAGTATTGGCGCGAAGACATAGATCGGTTAGCAGTGAAAAACCCCGAAAGTAAAAAAATGGCACTTACATCCTTTAGCATTTGCACTCTTCAAATACGGAGTATCAGGAAAACCATTATAACTCACGAAAAAAATTGTAGTACTTACATAAAACAGGCATTTCAAATACGCTAATATCTAAAAATAGATTTTTTGAGCCCGCTTGCCTTCCGTCGCCCCGTAAAGGTTTGTACAGAATAGATGTTGAAAATGAGTGGGGACTTATGCACCTTAAATTGTCCATTTCTTCCATATTCTCTCGCTCCAGATCCACAGGAGCAGATTGGTTTCAGTACTAGTTTACAATTATTCGTACATATTGATTTTCTGGGGCAATTCATCAGGCCAAGCAAAAGTTTTCAGAGCACAAAAACGTGTTTTATGGATAATTTGTGGTGTCAAATCATGAACATCATGTAGAGGGCTATTTAAGGAACTTGGGATACTTACTACTGCTTCCCAATACATTTATTCTCTTATGAAATTTGTCGTTAAAAATACGTCTTCTTTTCAAACCAATAGCTCAGTCCATGGGATCAATACTAGAAACAAGAATTTCTTGCATAAAGACTTAAAGTCACTTTGGCTCAGAAAGGTGTCCATTATTCAGCAGTACGAATTTTCAATAACATGCCAGCTGCCATAAAAAAAATTAATTTACAATAAAGTACAGTTCGAAAAGAGTCTAAAGGATTTTTTGGTGGCCAACTCCTTCTACTCCATTGATGAATTTCTTACCAGAAGTTTAGACCCCTCAAAACCAACAACAACAACAACAATCTTACCAGAAGTGATTGATGTAAGTTATTGTATATAATATTCACAATATGAATACTGTGTTCAGTTTGACTTCAGTACAAGTTTTGTGCAGTAATGGGGTCATTGTAAATCATTGTTGCAATAAATAAAGAAATAAAACATAAATAAATAAAATAAAATTATGCACCTAGTATATTAGTAAGTAGTAATAAGTTTTATGTCCCATAAAATGCAAACATCTTAAGATAATTGTTTTTCCTGACCAATTCCACAACCACAAGGGCAAATTACATTTGGGATGTGTGGAAGGTCCATTAACAAATATGCTCTCTTTTTGTAAGTATATATTGTGTATTTTGTTCTGGCATGTTCTACATCAAAGAGAATTTCCTCAATTCGGATCTACTGGAACGAAAAGTACATCTAATATAATCTAAAAATCAACCCAATGCCTTTTAAACTTTCAACCATCTGCTGACGTTCAATTGTAGTCAGAAGCCTTTTGGTAGTCAATAATGTAGGCATTATTGCAATACTTATACACAACGCATTGACGATGTAACCAATAAACAGGCCCATACTATTACAAAATACGCACGGTTTCATGGTTTCGAAACAGTGTTTCGAAACATCTACATCTACATGGTATACTCTCCAAATCACATTTAAGTGCCTGGCAGAGAGTTCATCGAACCACCTTTAGTTTATACTATTCATCTACCATTCCACTCTCGAATAGCGCGCGGGAAGAAAGAACATCTGAATCTCTCCATTCGAGCTCTGATTTCTCATATTTTATTGTCATGATCATTTCTACCTATGTAGGTGGGTGTCAACAATATATTTTCGCATTCCGAGGAGAATGTTGGCGATTGGAGTTTCGTAAGTAGCGCCATTGTTGTAATGATTCCCATCCCAGATCCTGCATCATTTCCGTGACGCTGTCTCCTCTGTATCATGACAATACAAAACGAGCTGCTCTTCTTTGAACTCTTTCGACGACCTCCGTCAAAACCACCTGATAAGGATCCCACACTGGGCAGCAATAATCCAAAAAACAAAAAAACAAAAAAAAAAAACAAAAAACAAAAAAAAAAAAAAAAAAAAGAAAAGAAAGAGGACGGACAAGCGTAGTGTATGCAGTCTCTTTAGTAGTTCTGTTGCATCTTTTAAGGGTTCTGCCAGTAAAACGCAATCTCTGGTTCGCCTTTCCCACGACATTATCTACGTGTTCTTACCAGTTTAAGTTTGAAATAATAGTAAATCCTAGATATTTTGTGGAGTTTACGGCCTTCACGTTTGATTGATTTGTCTTGTAATCAAAGTTTAACGGATTTCTTTTCGTACTCATGTGGGCGACTTCACACTTCGCATTATTTAGAGTCAATTGCCAATTTTTACACCATAGTGATATCTTATTCAGATAGTTCTGGAGTTATTTTTGATCTTCAGACGATTTTACTAGACCGTAAATGACGGCGTGATCTTCAAACAACCTAAGAGAGCTACTTAGATTTTCTTCCGAATAGTTTATGTAAATAAGTAACAGCAGAGGACCAATGACCCTACCTCGTGGAACGCCCGATATCACCTCTGTTTTAGTCGATGCCTTACCCTCGATTACTACGAACTATGTCCTTTCTGACCTCACACTGTTCCGAAATCGTCAGATGTTTCATTTTTCCCATCTCTGTTCCATACTTCGTTACGGTTCACGTCATGGGCGATTCCAAAGACTATCTCGCGGCCGTATTTCTGATCGGCACTGCTAACGAGAGTAAGGATACGTTTGTAACGGGCATTGTTTCTTTTAGGGCGGTTCGTCCATCTCTCGGTAATCTTCTCGTTAGTAAACGAGAAGATGCCTTTAACGTCCAGTTAAATGTGCTGTGTGGCAAATGAATTCAGTGATTTCCACGGAAAATGTAGGGCAGTAAAAATGCTTAGGGCTTAGTACGATAACATGCCAAGTGCGTAGTATCTTAGTGCAACCTTGCACATAGGCAAAAGTATAGTGTTCCTGTAGATCGGAGGATGAATCATATTTTAGATCTCACACTAGGCGCAACAAGCATAAGTAAATACTGGGTAAAATTTTACGACGCTTCTGGCCGGGCTCCATTGCTTATGTTGGCAACATATAAACAATGAATTGTAGAATTGTGTTAATATTTTTCACGAGCTGCAGAGTAAATGTTATTGCTGCTCGTTTCACTCGTAGCAAAATTAATACTGTACCTGCTCTATGGTTGACAGGTTCTTGTATGTACCCTTGTCCGTTCAGAGAAAAAAAAATAATTTTCGTTTTAATTGAAGTTATCACGAGAAAACATTTATTGTTCGTCTGAGTTGCCGTCATTACCATTGGTGCCAAAATAACCACTACAGCCCGGCGAGAAGCGTGGTACAATTTAACCAAATACTGAATTAATAAGCTTGGAGGCATAAATAATGTATTCTCTTTTCTATTATGACAGACAACTTACAAAATACGTAACTACCTGTTGAAGTCTTGAGATGGTCGTGAAGTTTTTCATGTAGCGTTTCCAAGACGAAATAGCGTAACAAATTCTGCATCATCTCAGCATTCGAAATGATTTGGCCGAA
The DNA here is from genome assembly GCA_026315105.1 of Locusta migratoria. Lineage (NCBI taxonomy): Eukaryota > Metazoa > Arthropoda > Insecta > Orthoptera > Acrididae > Locusta > Locusta migratoria. The sequence continues at coordinate 607,056 of CM048753.1, forward strand.
CATAAATACGTCTTGGTCGCATTATAATATGACCATATTATATTATGTAAATAATATTATAGTAATTATATATATTACATATAATTATTGTATATATATTATTATCATATATAATTATTATTGCATATATATATATATATATATATATATATATATATATATATATATATAATATTATAAACAATAACATAATGACATTATAATATGACCTCTAGATCGTCTAAAATATTGACATCACCTTCATTGTCAACCAAATCTCGTAATCCAACCATTTTCATCACACCGATTCTTACTGAACTAATTTAGTCGTTACCCATAAGTTTGTATTTTGATATCGCAACAATAATTTTAAGGTTATGTTACCTATCTGCATTATATCAAACTCATCTGCTAGCTACTGACATGGATGGGGCGAGAAATATGACGATAAAATTTTTCAATGAAGCTGCATTCCACACTAGTTTTTCATAGATGTAGTGCTTCTGTTATTTTACTGGATAAATCGGTCTTATCACGTGAATAAAATGAAATGTTTGTATAGCCTATGGGACTTAACTACGGGGTCATCAGTCCCTAAACTTACAAACTACCTATGAACTACTTACGAACTAGGACGGCACAAATATCCATGCCCGAGGGGGGATTCGAACCCCCGACCGTAGTGGCCGTGCAGACCGTGACTGAAGCGCCTCAGTCTCCTCGGCCACCGCGGCCGGCTAACTTGAATATATTGCGCTATTTTAGCGCTTCGGAATCTTTCTATTTTCATACAGATTCTCACTTAACTGATAGGTAGCCGTGTAACGAGCAGAATTCTACTCGTTAACTTAACGGCCAGTTTGAGGTCTTTTAACGTCAGGTTAACTCATAACGAAACATTGACAAACGCAGTTCTCCGCTAACGACAAGTTAAAATCTTAAAACGGAACTTAACGAGACATTGACAAACCGGCCCTTAGTAACGAATACATGCGGGTACCCTTCTTTCCGCTCTCACAACTCTACTTGACAGGGACGGCGCTCCCAGCTGCCGGCTTGCTGCTGTTTCCCGGCGGCCCACTGCTGCCAACCTCCCGCCCCTAACTCCCGCAGCTCCTCAGATTTCCAAGTGCAGCCCCCTCCCCACCCCTCAGTTCCCCCATTTCCTCTCCCCCCCCCCCGTATGCCAGGAATTCCTGGCTGCAATTACGGATTCAGGCGCGCCAACAGCCGCCGAAGAGGCCGGGGGAGCCCCAGCCAGGGCTGCCAACGGCCCGGCGGGCGCAGAACAAATCAGGGCCGCCACCCTTCCCCCTTGCGCTGGAAGAGGCGGAGCAGAGCGATCTGGCGCTATTAACACGGCACACCCGAGGATTCCAGCCGCCACGGCCGAAACGACCGCCCAGACCGAAAGGAAAGAGCCAGCCACTGCTTCTACGGGCAGTCCTACTGCGGCTGTTTCAACCACACACAGCCGTTAGGCAACGTGTTTAGTCTACTGCCAGTGTCACATCGTGCAGAGCACTAAATACTATCATTTAATTTCTGAGCATTTTCCAGTGGCGTCGCATCCTATGTCTTCACTAGTTCAGGGAAAGTCCGGAAAAAAGCTCGTCATGGAAAAAAGTAAATACATAAGTTAAATAAAAATTGTTTTTAACCCTTAGTTACTATGGACATTTACAGGAACACAATTAATATGGAGTGGCCACCCAGATCTCATTTTTATTTCTTATATATCATCCTAGTGGAATGTATATTATCATAACTTGCTGTTGTTCATTACACTTCTTGGAAATAGAGTATATTCAAACTTGCCTTTTTTTAACAACACTGTATTTATAAAATGGCGACAAATAAAACTCTGCGAAATGTGTTGTATATATTTATTGTACGTGTTACGAGAATAACATCAACTATTTAGCTCTCTACTCACCCACAGATTATCGTCAGAGAGATTGTATTACACATTCGAAACATAATTAGATGCGAAAATCCCATATCACTTCCGATAAATTGTACGCAAAGTACACTTTCAGTTTACGATTCATTTTTTCGATGTAGAGCGACTATTACATTGCGTAAATCAGTGAAGTAGACTTGCGCATAATAGTTCGCGATCGGGAGCGCTCACTTTGGTTCACGGCTCTACCGCGAACTAGTTCGTTGTTTTAGTTCGTCCGCTCCCAATGACGGCTGAGCGGCGTGGTCTGCGCATGCAGGTGGAGGGAGAAGTTCCCCCACCTAGCTGCTTCATGCGCTTGCTGCTTGAGCCGCTAACGATATCAAGCAAACCATAAGAAACAGTTTGTGGATAATTTCTCGCGTTTATGTTTATGTTTATGTCTCTATATCTTGGCATTATGGAATTTATTAGTCAGATATTGCAGAGTGCAGAATACTTCAAGGCAGAAATTTTGTAGCACTGAACTATGTAATCTAGCAGGCAGACGCTAACCTCTAAATGGCTATCACAGCAGAAGACAAACACGTGATATTTAATTCCGTTCGCGACCTATCGCGCATATCTTAGTTCGCGACCTCGTTTTGGCTTTTGCTACCGCTACTAGAACTACAGCTGAGCTGCATCTCAGCTCGAAATGACGGTAACTGGCAGAAGGGAATCACGCGATTCTGCGCGCTCTCGCGTCCTCTCGCTGTTCCCCGCCAGTCTTCGGAAAAGGAGCGGACGAACTAAGAGGCGAGGGATCTGCGAACTAGTTCGCGTAGTTCGCCTGCGAGAGTGCTCTTCCGAACTAGTTTGTTCGCGAACTACACAAGACTATTTACTAGTCCGGGGAAAGGCCGGAAAAAAGCTCATCGTGAAAAAAGTAAATACGTAAATTAAATAAAACGTGTTTTTAACCCTTAGTTACTATGGAAATGAACACAGTTAATATGGAGGGGTCTCCAAGACCTCATTTTTATTTCTTATATATCAAGCTAGTGGTTTGCGGAACGTATATTTTCATGACTTCCTGTTTTTTTGCGTTTTGCAACTGCTTGGACTTGACAGTGCGGGTACACAACTACTCACAATTGCAAACTCTAAAGAATTTAACATTTCTACCATATTTCTAGGATATTTTTTGCTGAATTTTCACTTATCTATATTGCCGCCACTTCTATCCCAATTTACAATTTCAGACCAATTGAACCAATAGGCTTGCCCACTATCGTGAAGCAAGAGCTGTGAGGTGGCCACTTAAAAGCGTTACTCACAACACAACCTACAACAATACCCACAGAAGGGGCGAAGTCGATCACAAAATTCAGTTTTTCTGTTATTTTCGAGGGAACCTCTCGAAGAATTCGTTTCAAAAATATTATGTGTAATTCTTAGGATTTCGACATTATATCTAATGTTGAATATAGAAATAGCCTATTGTGATTTTGAAATTCTGTTAATTTAAAGGTTGATCGGCTTCACCCCACCCAGTGGGGTGAAACCGATCACTCATTTGTTGAAGACCTACAACGGCTTCACCCAGATAATGGGGTGAAACCGATCGTGTTTTACATTGAAATATTTTCCAACGTATGGTAGGCTATGTTTATGTGAAGTTTTAAAATAGTAGACGGTCTTTCTCAGGGACCAAACATCTATTAAAATTAACAAATAGATTATTTTATGGTTAGAACATTGTATTTTCCTTAAAAACCACTGTACATAAAATTATCTTGCATCATAAAGAATTTTCACTCAATGTTTGAAATGTCAAAATCTGGGAAACTGTAGCGTCCACGACCAATGCCCTTAGGCTTCATTTTTGTTACAATTTGTGTGAAGGGAGTCTTTTGTACATCAGGAACATCTGGAAATACACTTGATCAATCCATGAACTACATATTCTTCGTTTACTGAACTAAGAACAGGCTGCCCACCATACTTATATCTACGTTTGCCCTTCACCCACTCATTTAACGTCGTATAGGGCACACCGTAACACTCAACTTCCCTTTCTTCACTTCCTGAACGGCATTTTCCAGATATATTGGATTGTAGTTCCTTTTTCCCTCTCTTCCCACCTTCTTCACGTATGTTCGCAGTAAGATCGACTTCACCCTACAAAATACGACAATTAAATTTTTAGATCACTAATCGTCCATACAACAAACTTCTGCTTTTGCAAATATATAAATCAAATGACAATGAGTTCACTTACCGACTAACAGTCCGAAAACAACAGAATTATATGACTATAAGGTCGTATTGTGACAGGTTTAGTCTTGCTTCATCCACAGGCCACCAAAATGCATTTGTTTATATCCCACAATCCCGCTGAACGGATACTCAGAGCCGCAGTGGAGTAGCCGAGCGGTCTAAAGCGTCTCGCTGCGGAGCACGCGGTTGCTCGCCGTGGAGGTTCCAGTCCTCCCTGGGGCATGGGTGTTTGTCCTTAGGTTAGCTTACCTTAGCTTAAGTTGTTTGTAAGCTACGAACTCATGACCACGCAGTTTGGTCCGATAGATTGACAGACATTTTTGGATACTCAGAGAGAAAATTCTACAGGTAAACATTATTCTGCAACTCACTGGCTTCCAACAAGTATGTGTAGCGTGAAGGTCCCGGATGTACCTCCAGGCGTAATTAGCGTAAATTATAATGCTGTATTGCCGGGCGACTTCCCCCCACCTGGTCGACTTCACCCCTTCTGACGGTACTTGTTAGCTGTACGTAGAAGGTTATACGACGGACATCAAGTGAAACTATATGAGGCGGTAAGTTCCAAAACTCAAAATCTCCAAAAAAATCGAGATATCGTTTGTTCCATAATCTTTGTAGCATTCTTTGTAATGCGGTGAAAGAGCTTCATCTTTCATGGATATTAAGCGCAGAAATTTGCGTTTTGTTCCGAAACTTTGTATGTCCACTGCAAGCTGTGTTCCGAAACTTGTTATGTCCAATGTGAATTTCAAAGTTTCTTGCATAAATGTTTATCTGTTACGTCTGTAAGGAATGTACTAAAGCAAACTACGCACACGCAGTCGTATTAGAGTGTTGAACGATTCATTTTATTTTTTAACTCCAACAAGACTATAAAGAAACTGTGTTAATTAAACAGTATATTTCACTACTAAATAGAGCTGTATTGATGATGTTCATAACCACATAACAAGCGTAAGTAGGTACCTGAGAACAGTCTGTATAAAAATTTAAACGTTTTAACTACAATGCAGCTCTGCAATCCGTTTCGTCCAATGGACAACATGCACTATTGTTGAGCGCAGTGTCTGCAAAGACAGTGTTGTCAACCGTAGGGACATGTCCGTACGTGTAGGGACTTTCGACTCTTTTTCCTAGACTGTAGGGACGGATTTTCAAAACTTAGGGACTTTCCTCAGGGATGATGCATAATGAAATTCGTTGTACAATAATATTAATGAATGGAAGTTATCCTACATGTAAGGTTTTCTTCTTTCTCTCTCTCTCTCTCTATACATATATATATATATATATATATATATATATATATATATATATATATATATATATATATATATATATATATATATTTGAAATCAGTTTGGTACGTAGGGACTTTCATGTCGAACGTAGTTATTTTTGACACATCATGTAGGAACATGGTTGGAAACGAGTTGGCAACACTGTGTAAAGATGCTGAAGGAAATGAATAATGAAGAGGCTAGTGTCAGAGTTTGTGAACATATTTTTACTTCCACTGAATTGGGACGCAGTAGGAAAAGAAAACTAGATGTCGCTACATGGAAGAAAACCCAGGAGAAATGATCAAGTTCAGAATGATTACGAAACATATCTAATTTTATTCATGCGAAGGTTAACTTTAGTTTATGCATAGGCACCGATTTATCGAATTACATCCTGGATCTCGACTTAATATTCGTTCCAAACCTCATTGTGTCAACGTTCCTTGTTTCCAAAACTAAACTAGTTCTCTCGTGCTTTCTAAAAGTCAACATGTCCACTGAACATTTGCAATTATTTATGAAAATTTGGTGTGTATTTTACAGCGTCATATCCGTTTTAAATAATTTCGCGCATTTAATTTATTTTTTACAGATTTTTAATTTCAGTATAAAGTGACCTAATAGTTTTTTCCACTTTTATGCGTTTCCCCTCACATGGACATGTTGAGTTTTGGAACTGATCGCCTTATATATTACATAATTACTGCGTTGGCCAGACAAACCGCAGTCAGTCGTTGGCCTCACCTATCGGCCTCCCCCAGCGTCCTCGGTCCACGTAATCTTCTCCAGACAGTATCAGCGTGATCGCATCCTCTCTGATCTGGCCAGTCGACCGCAGTCGTGGTCTTCCCCTTGGTGTTTTGCCTCTGGTGTCCTCTTCAACTACCTGCCTGATGATCTGGCCTTCTCGACGGGTTACGTGTCCATATCACTTCAGTCTTCTTTCTTTCATCATTGCCACGACGTCCTCCTACTTGTATACTCCTGCAATTCACGAATCTTTCTTTTCTTCCGTTCATCTCCTTCCTTCACTGTCCCAAATATCCCTTTGAGGATGGCATTCTCAAATGTCAGGAGTTTTCTTTCCATCTTTCGAGTAATAGTCCAGATGTCTGCACCATATAAGACTACAGGTTGTATTATTGTCTCGTAATGTTAGTCTCGATAGTAGCCGGGACTTTAGTTGCTTTCCCAGAGCAAACCTTGACCTGTTTCCAGCTTATCCTCTTCAGTCCTGGTGTACCATATATGCTATATTCATTCCTGATGTTTTTCCCTCGTGAAATAACAGCTGCAGGTAGCTAACACAGACTGTATACTGTTCTGAGGTCGGCGCAACACGATGGTTGTTTGTCAAGCTTTCCTGTCGTGCTAACAGGTTGCAGGAGCAATAAAAATGTGTGATCTTTCAACAATGTCGCTATGAGTCACAAAAGACGAGGTATAAATTGTGATAATTTTGTGTTTTGGATATAGTTTATGCATTTACAAAACACCGAATAGTTATAGATTACGCAAACCCACAACCTGTAGCTTTATTATAAGTTTTACTATGATTTTCTTCAATTGTTTTACATGTAGAGTATGTGCTACATTCGGCAGTTAGCATTACAAAGTGCCCTAGAGTAAAATTACTGAAATTGTAAATGTGGAATCTTTTTTTCGTGCAATGTACTGCAGTTAAACATAGTATAATATAATAATGGAAAGTCCAGGTTGGAATAAATAATATAGTGAGGACAGTTTACAACTCACCGCAAAGACGTGGCGACGAGCTGCGACAGGCACATACAAAAGACACACACATACAACACATTCAGCTATCGGCCATGGCCTTCTTCAGAAAATAGAGCACTCACGCAATCACACAGGCACACAACACAGTCATACAACCATCACCTCCGACTGCCACACTTCGAATCAGTTAACATAGATTACCCATAAAAACGATGCTAATTACAATTAAACTGTTCATTCTTTAATAATGAAATGTAAATATACATAAAACTGTGAATATTTCTTGATTGCTGGCCGTGGTGGCCGAGGTGACTAAGGCGCTCCAGTCACGGTCAGCACGGCCACTACGGTCGGGGGTTCGAATCCCCCCTCGGGCATGGATATTTGTGCCGTCCTACTTCTTAAGTAGTTCATAAGTAGTTTGTAAGTTTAGGGACTGATGACCCCGTAGTTAAGTCCCATAAGCTTTACAAACATTTGAACATTTTTGATTTCTTGATTTGCGTGTTTATCAGCGGAAGAAATTTTAGAACTTCTGGAGGCACTCGACCCATGTTACTCTGTTTTGGAAATTGAAGAGGATGAAGAAGATGATGAAACTCTTCCAGCAAGTTTAGTGGACGAACTTTGAAAGAGCAAGGGGATGAAGAGATAGAAGAAATTGAATGTAATGAGACTGAAAATCTAGGAAGGGAATCATTGTGCCCACACATGATCAGGAATGAAACACAAAAGTGGAGGCACAAATCAGAGACATTACTGACTGATAGGAAAATAGTGGTTACTGGTATAATCTTGGGGAACCGAATACCTAAACAATTCCAGTTCAAGGAGGATATGTATGAAAGGAGAGGGTATGGGAAGCAATGACCAAATAGTCAGAGGAGATGAAAAAATGGCATTAATAAAATGGTATGATAACAGAGCAATATACTTATCATTCACAATCCAAGGAATTTTACCAGTTGAGAACTGTCAGAGGTGGTTGAAGAAGGACAATGCCTACATTCATGTTCCACGACCAAGTGTTGTGAAACATAGGGAGGATTAGACGTATTGGATAGAGTAATAGGTAAATATAAATGATAAATAGAACAAAAATGGACAGTTAGGACCATTCATCACTTTTTTTTTAGTTTTGCATAGCCATTGCATGGATTCAGTACAGAGAAACTGCTCAAACATTAGTATGGCCTAAAAGACATTTGTCATACTTGTAAAAAAAAAAAAAAAAAAAAAAAAAATAAAAAAAAAAAAAAAAAAAATTCAATCTTGCAATAGCAGAACATTTGATCTATTTCCAAAGAGATGATCAACTTATTACTGACACATATGAAGTGGCAGGTGAAACTTGTAAAATGCACAATCCTACTCCAACCTTTGCCGCACACAAGTGCTAGGACCAAAACTGCCATGCGTATGCCAGTAATGAAAAGTTATGAAAAAAGTCGATCAAGATGTAGATTAGAGGGCTGCAAAGGATTTCCTTTTGTAATGTGCGCTACATGTAAAGTCAACCTTTGTTTCGCTTCGGCTCGTAACTGTGTCTATGATTTTTTTATAGAAAATAAGTAAGTAATACATTTCAGTTTTGTATTAAAATCAGTTTGATATTTAAGAAACAGTTCAATAAATCTTTATTTGCTGTTTATTTTCTCTTGTAACAAGTATCCTCCAACTTTTCAATCTATGCAGTATGTATGAGTACTGATCCATTGTAGCACATATGCTACATGCTATAAAAAGTTATTATAATTTGCCAAAAAAAAAAATTGTGCCGGTTTCCGTTATTTGGTATCTATTGGAACTATTAAAACTGAATCAAGTGATATTTTTTTCATTAAATGTGGTCTCGGGTCTTAAGAGGTTAAATTCGTGCGGTAATTTCGCTTTATATACCTTTGACGAAAATTTATACCTCGTCTTAAGGTCGTCTTATCGGTCGAAGTGTACGGTATATCGGTTATTTATCCGGTTATTGGCAATAATTAAATAACTGGATACAACCGACACTAAATAAATATTTACGAACGGTTATTCGCAGCTAAAATAAAGGTCTCGGTTTTTCGCTCTTGTAACAAGTATCCTCCAACTTTTCAATCTATGCAGTATGTATGAGTAGTGACCCATTGTAGCACATATGCTACATACTATAAAAAAGTTATTATAATTTGCCAAAAAAAATTGTGCCTGTTTCCGTTATTTGGTACCTACTGGAATTATTAAAACTGAATCAAGTGATAGTTTTTCATTAAATGTGGTCTCGGGTCTTAAGATGTTAAATTCGTGCGGTAATTTCGCCCTATAGGGTAAGGTGGTACAATTTCGATCATTTCGGAGAAATGTTGTTGTTACTGGAAATATTTTGTGAAAAGAAATAATTTTAACTATGGCACTTTGTTCTTGGATGTTTAACGAATATGTAACACAAATATTAGACCATTAGAAAGCTTAGTGTAAACACAAAAAAAGGTTACAGAACTGTGAAAAATCGATCGAAAATGTACCACACTAGGTACAATTATGATCACTTCCTCGTAAAATTTTGATCACTGGCTTCTTCCACATAAAAAGCACTTGTTCCCTCGTGCACCAACGCATACGTCGTAGTACCAAACATTGCAATAACATAAAATTTGCAAGCGCGTGGAAACTAGAAAATTTATAGGAGCGCGTTCGACGAAGTTGCTGCACGTGCCTCTTAACAGAAAAAAATTTATATCTCCATAGCGGAAAGTGGTGTGTTCTTGGAAAAGACAGGAGGAGCTGCAGAAACCTGCTACACTACAACGCCACACAAAGGCAAGTGCTACCTACACTACGAGACTGACAAATTATGTTGATCGGAATTGTACCTATATCGAATTTGTACCACCTTACCCGATACCTTTGACGAAAATTTATACCTCGTCTTAAGGTCGTCTTACCTACATACAATGGGAATAACAGAAGAGGGCCCTAAATGTAGGATCTGTGATGACGGTGATGAAACTGCATCACATCTGATTTTTGAATGCATTGCATTGGAGAGTAAAAGGCACAGAACATTTGGGACAACCAGACCCGAAGAAATTGTGTCTAATAAAGAACTGGTAAAGGGACTCCTTGCACTGTTCAAGGGCATTGGTTGGCTTTACTAGACATACAGGGAGCGATACCGCACAATAAACTTAGTTTCGCTGCGGGCAGTGGCGGGTTAGACCAAGACTGTTTTGGCTTCCCTGAAAGAATCAAATCAAATCAAGGTCGTCTTATCAATATACGGTATATCGGTTATTTATCCAGTTATTGGCAATAATAAAAAAAACTGCATACAACCGAGACCAAATAAATATTTACGAACGGTTATTCGGAGCTAAAATAACGGCCTCGGTTTTTCGCAACCTCGTCGCTCCTCTGGTTCCAGTTCCAGCCCCCAGACTCCAGCGCAGTCCAGCCTGGCCCTAACCTCGTTTCTCCAGCCACTCCAGTTCTCCATCGGCGCCTCCCTCTCCCACGCTCTTCCTTCTCTTTCTCTCTCATCCTTTTATTCCCTTCTTCGCTGCCGGCGGTTTCGTCCGCTGCGCTGTGGCGCCTGTTTATGGCTATTGATTTTAATTTGCAGTAAAAGCCCGCAGGCCGGCCCAACCCACGCCACTGCGCGTGGAGGCCGGATTCAAAAAAATAAGGGAGGGCAGGAGAGAGAGAGGGAAAAGGAGAGAGAGAGAGAGAGAGAGAAAGAGAGAGAAGGAGAGAGGGGAGGGGGAGGAAATGGCGCGGGTGAGCGCCGAGGGCGGCGGAAAAACGGGCAGAGATGAGGGGACGCAGGGGGAGAGTTGAGCAGGAGAAGGGAGCAGCGAGAGGCAAAATAGGTGGCGCGAGGGCGCAGCTGTACAAAGCCGCCTAACCGGCCGCTTTGTCGGGCGCGTCTTTCTGGACTTGTTGCGCTGCGCTAATCAAAGAACCTTTCACATATTATTTCTAATTGCACGACGAGCACTCTGTGCTGTAAGTGGTTAAATTAATCACGAGATACAGTTCCGCCAAGATTATTCAGTTCCAGGAGATAGCCGTAAAAATCTATATCTATAAATGTGAATGTCTGTTCGGTGTACGCTTATCACGTCTGAACCACAAGACATTAAGAGCTAAAAAATTTTACAGTTACTAATGTCTACCCGGGTAAGGCTTTAGGCACGCTTTTATGGCGAACGGATAGCTATTTATCTATATATACTACTGTGAATGTCTGTTCGGTGTACGCTTATCACGTCCGAACGACAAGACGCAGAGACTTGAATATTTTTACAGCTACTAATTTATATCTGACGAAGGTTTCAGGCACGGTTTTATAATGATCTGATAGATATTTAGTAATTTGAAGAATATAACGCGGCCGGCGCGGTAGCCGAGGGGACTGAGGCGCTCCAGTCACGGTCTGCACGGCCACTACGGTCGGGGGTTCGAATCCCCCCTCGGGCATGGATATTTGTGCCGTCCTTAGTGTTAGCTAGTTCGTAAGTAGTTTGTAAGTTTAGGGACTGATGACCCCGTAGTTGTGTGTGTGTGTGTGTGTGTGTGTGTGTGTGTGTGTGTGTGTGTGCGTGCGTGTGTGTGTTAATATTTCACTCTGCAGCGAAAACTACAGAACGCAAACGAATGGTCTGTGTGTAATTGTTGTCCGAAGTCTCCCGTTGCACACTATAGCAGTTCCATACCGATAGCGTAAAGGGGTGGCAGATATGGTGGTTGAAAGTCGTCAAATTATAAAAAAAAAATCGGACTGAACGCCACCGATGACGTTTGCGACTCTATAGAAAGTAGGTTACATACAGCCAAACTTGATGCCACAACCATATCTTTGGTCTATGCGTGCTACAATGTCTTCAGCTCTTTCTCTGTAACTGTACTATGTATCTAGCCAATTCTCGTACCAGTTGTCAATTATATAAAATTGTCAGAACGACATGTTTCGGGACCAACATTATCCCATTGTCATGTCCTACAACAAACAAGGAAAGAACATAAAATACGTCTTAAAAATTAAGATGTGGACACACGAAACAATTATCCTTTCGAGGATAACTTAGCTAAAACGTAATAGATGTTAGATAAAACTTAAAAAAAAACGTAAATAAAGAAACCTTTAAAAATTGATTGTCATGTATAGACAACATTTACTAGTCTGACACGTTCCACATCATTACGAAATGTCGTATATATGACCTATGGAACAAGTATTCATCTAATCTAATCTCCCTTTAACAGTTCCTGTTGTCTGGAGTCGCGTCCAGGTCCTGGAAATTACACTTTGGCACACTCCAATAGCTGCAGCCAACTTCCTCTGTGTCTGTCACGCCTACAACATTCCTATGGCTCTGCCATAGCTCGTGTACGTCAAGTTGTTGTTGTATTGCATTTCCCGCTCACTACACTATCTGAACCCAACTGCTTGTGTAATTCGTTTGGCAGAGTAAACCCAAGTCAACACCAACCTCCTGTGTAGCAACGTTCTGTTATTACCACCATCTCGGTTTCCGTAATGTTGTCTACACTCCGTAGAAGCGACAGAACCATGTCGAAAAAAATTTAGTTCTCAGAATGAAACTTACACTCTGCAACGAAGTGTGCGCTGATTATGAAACTTCCTGGCAGATTAAAATTGTGTGCCGGAACCGGGACTCGAAGATGGGACTTTTTTTTGCCTTTCGCTGGCAAGCGCTATACCGAATGAGCTATCTTGAATTGACTCCCGATCCCGCTTCACAACTTCACATCCGCCAGTACCTCACCTCCTACTTTCCAAACTTCACAGAAGAAAGGATATGCTGGAGACATCTCTTAGCCACAGCCTAAGGGGTATTTCCAGAATGAAATACACTCTACCATGTCTCCAGCATACCCTGTGTTCCAGGAGTGCTAGTCTTGCAAGGTTCGCAGGAGATCTTCTGTGAACTTTGGAAAGTAGGAGGCGAGGTACTGGTGGAAGTAAAGTTGTGAGGCGGCATCGTGAGTCGTGATAGCGGGGTAGCTCAGTCGGTAGAGCGCTTGCCCGCGAAAGGCAAAAGGTCCCAGGTCTGAGTCTCGGTTCCGGCACACAATTTTATCTGCCAGGAAGTTTGAAATTTAGTTCTGCCGATGAGAATACTGCAGAAACTAGATAGCTCGACTGATCCCCTAATTGTTTTGATCGGTGTATTTGCTGTTCCTGCTGAAAGACTATTAAGCTGGGCGACCCTTGGTTGCAGATATTAGCGTACTTGGCGTAGATTAACAGGGCCACACATGCTACAACGAAGGTAACATCGGACTCATTAACTGGGCTTTCCCATTAATGTTTTACCTACCTCGTTGGAGGAAGAGCCGTGTCAGCAAAGGCTGCACATGTGTTTCAGGCTGGTGGCGAACCTGCACAGTGTGCGTCAACTTGTCACCCAGACACTTTGAGACCCACACTTTGGCGTGCTCTTTCCCAGGCCTCATCACCCTAGGCTTTCCGTGATGGGGACACCTAAAGCTAGTGCTCTACCCAACTCCAATCAACCATGTGCAGGCAGTACAGGGTCCCGTTGCAATACCCTCTAAATATGGTAAATCGGAAGCATTGAATTAAAACTTGTGATGCGGCTGGGAGTCCAACCCGGACCTCCCTGCTTATTGGCAGACGTCTTACCGCTAGACCACCGCATCACAGAAGCTGAATTAAAGTTTGTGACGTGGAGGAAATCGTGCTTAGACTATTCCGGGGCGTCTTAATCGCTAGTGATGCGGTGGTCTAGCGGTAGGGAAACGACTAATGAATAGTATTCAAGGTGCATTACACGAACGTCGCTGGCGCTCCACGAACTTTGACCAGACAATTAAAATCGTAAACACCTATATCTTTTCCAAAGCATATTATATAGCGCAAATATTCCCAGCACCCAGGTTGCAGACAAAAAAGATTATGAAGCTCGCCCATAGAAAGATATGGACAGGCAGTATTTTCAAAGTGAGACTGCGCTGTTTAACAAAAACAAAATTGACAGGAGGCCTAGAACTGACAGACATGAGGAGAAAAGCATCGGCACTATTTATCAAACGTACTTTGATGATGATAAAGCAAGATTCAAATAACATAACATGCAAACTATTTTCTGTTGTTCGCCCAGGAAACATGCAGCCTCCAATTAACGTCAGTAAACTGGACTAGAAATTAAAGCATATCAAGGAATTTTATGTAGACGTCAGTTATCTGCCAGGCGAAATCTTGCAAAAGACTCACATTACATCAAGACATTTATTAAACCACTGGGGAAAATCAGATAGTCCTAATAAAATAGAAATGCTTTATCCAAACATCACTTGAAAAACTGTGTGGACAAATATACATCTTAAAATCAACTCAAGTGAAGTGAAGTCTACTTGGTTCAAAGTATGTTAATGACGTAGTTTCAACCAATGAAAAACTACATCGGATAACACATATAACTGTGGACTGGTAGATGCGCTTGTACATAGATTTACATGTGGAGGACACCTGAGAAATTGGGAGTGGATTAGGAAGAAGTTGGGACTCCTCACACGAACTAATGAACGGAAATACACGCCGCAAATACTTTTACGACCTGATGAAAAATATTTCCATAAAAAAAAAAAGAATAACAGTATCATCTGGTTACTGGGTAACTATGTAAATTATATAATTAACAGAAGAGGTCCTGGCAATACCATTGATTTTATAATCTATCTGGAGACGGCGTAGTGGCGAATAAAGAGATTCCGAAATCACAAAAATCTTTTTGGCAACATGCTTGACATTGTTTTTGAAAAGCAAGGGATTGGGTAAAGGAGGTTAGATGGATGGAAGATAAGAGTAACAAACTGAAAGAAGGAACTTCACAGAAAGGAAAACTGTTGACAGAAATGATCTAAAGTAATAATAAGCTATGAATGAGGCCTATGACTTAATTTTCATGTGATAAATAATTTTGTGTTAATCTTACTGCATGTCAATTTCTACTGCACAATTTTTATATTAATAGATATTGTTAATTGTAAAAATCCAGAAAACTGTACATACCTGATGTAAATTTGTTTTCAATTTTTGTAATACTACAAAAAAGCGGTAAGACGTCTGCCTAGTAAGCTTGGAGGTCCGGGTGCGATTCCCGGTCGCATAACAAATTTTAATTCAATGCTTCAGATTTATCATTAATGTCTTTGACATATTCGACATGAAATCCGTCTCAGGGATTGTTTATTTATATTTAGCCTCTAAAGACTTGGCAGTGGTCTTTTTTTTCATTTTTTATTTATTTTTATATTTTGACGATTTTTCTGTGTTACCAGTGATACATTCATGTGCCAATAACGAATACGAATGTCAATGCCAAGCGGCAGAGATTATTTTGGAATACTCTATGAAAGTAAGTATTAAGACAAAGACGTGTACTGTACGCACAAACTCATGTTACTGGACTGGCAAACTTCTTTCTGTGACTGAAGCCTGACGCCGCCATCTTGCGTCACCTCACTTCAAAAAGTTTCCGTATGGTACTACTATGATCTTCCGATACGATATGACGTTGTACGCTTTAGTAGTTCGTATGAACATGATTTGCATTTGAGCTAATACTTCCGCAATAACTGAATTTAACACAGGCGTACATTGTCGAATTGTGTTATGATAAGTACGTGTTACGCACGGTTAAATTATAGTTATCGTCCTGGCGGCCTGGCATGATTGTGTTGGCAATCGTGTGACGCCGGCATTAGCCAATCGCGTGACGACGCAAATATTTCTTCACAGTCTAACATATACACTCAAGACACCACTAAATTTTGTTACACGCCACGACAGCAGCGCTAGAAGCGGCTGACGTGCTACATTTCTGTCTACGATATCGGATGAGTGTGAATAGTGTCGTTTTAAATTGATTGTAACATGTACTTTTTACAACGGGGAAGGTACGTAGTGCCACAAAAATAGGTAATAACCAGAAAATAACTCCACATTTGTCTTTATGAGGTTTCCTAAGAACCATTGGAAGGTATGAAACGATACTTTGCAGGACAGTTTATGTAAGGTTAACTTGAAGTTCAAGACTGTTTAATCAAGAATTAAAGTTTCTATGAAAAGATAAAAAATTGCTAATCAACAACGGAAGACACAGCCATCTACAGAAAGACGTCGGTTTTCTACTCAGAAACTACAATTCCATCCAAATCAGTAAGTGTCGAACATAAGAAATTGATATGCAATGCATTACCTACATTATAAAATGTACCACGTCAGCCAGTTCAACTGTAGCTGATGCGAAATCCTCAAAAACGTGACAATAAAACATCGAAAGCAAAAATACAGTTTCCCAAGAAAGCAGAAACCAATTTCGCAATTGTTACTACATCTGAACCACAAAAGGCAATAATATGTAATCAAAAGTAAATATACTCAAAAGTGTATCGATTTATAACAAGGACGAGTGAAGTGTTAAAATATTCGACTCAGACTCCTTATCGAATTTTCACATGTCAAAGAAAGTGCCTGTCATATAGGAACACACCACAACAGGAACTAACGTTTCTCGTCTGTTTATATTCTTTCACTTTCAGCGGAGCAGGCTAAAAAGTATACACATATTCGTAAGTATTTCCTCAGGAATAAGTTGTTGTTTATATCACTAAATCAAGAAAATTCGGCTTTTTATACATTTATTTCACGATTATTTATGTCTCTCGATATTTTACTAATGTTTCGAACACAAAAATTACAGAAACTATTTGGTTAATTACGTATAAAAGTAATTACAAACAAACATTTCTCTTGCGGCACCTTGCCCACAACTAGGAGCGCTTGTGTTGTTGCAACTGTCTGTTGCTAACAACTGTTATAGCAGTGAGTATATATGCTAGACTGTGGTTTTGTCATAAAGTCTTCGTTTACTAGGGAGATTACTTTTATTGAGTAAACGAGGGTACATACAAGAACCTGTCAACTACAGAGCAGGAACTGCATTATTTCATTACTTCATCGTCTGTACGAAATACTAATCAAGTCACTCTCTGCCAGATGCTAAGAATATTAACATCTTTGCGAGAGCTTTCTCCCGTTTTGTTGGTGTTGCCAACATAATCATGCGATGCCTCCGGGATGGTAAGTAAAATTTTACCGTTACGTATAGTTGAAGCATGATGTACGAGGGAAAGTCAATTATTATACGCAAAGTAGTTATAAAATTTCATTGTAATAAAATACGAAACTTACAAGAACATCATTTTTCGACATAGTCTCCTTGCTCTTCAATGCACTTCGTCCATCGCTCTACAAACTTCCTGATGCCCTCATAAAAGGTTTTCGGTTGAGCTGCGAGCCAGGAATGCACCGCTTCCTTCACTGCTTCGTCCGAGTCAAATCGACGGCCCCTTAATGCCTGTTTGAGTGGACCAAACAAGTGATAGAAGGGGCAAGATCGGGACTAAATGGAGGATGATCCAGTACTTCGGATTTGAGTTTCTGGAGCGTTTCAGCAGTGTGGACAGCAGTATGCGGACGGGCATTGTCGTGCAACGACACAACATCTTATAACAGCAATCCTCGGCGTTTGCTTCGAATTTGCATCTCACTGTAACGTACACTGTTTATTGTTGTACCCCTTTCTCCATTATGTTCCAGTACAGGACCTCGTGCATCCCAAAAAACCCTAAGCATCAGTTTTCCTGCGGACGGTTGGGTCTTGAACTTTTTCTTGCATGGCGAATTTGGATGTTTCCATTTCATACTCTGCCGTTTACTCGCCGGCTCGTAATGATGGATCCATGTTTCGCCACCAGTAATGATTTTGTCTAAGAAGTTGTCCCCTTCGTTACCATAGCGATCCAAATGTTTTTTGCAGATGTCGAGGCGCGTTTGCTTATGCAACTGTGCGAGTTTTTTTGGGACCCAGCTTGCACAAACTTTAAGGAAACCCAAGTCTGTTGTGAATAATTTCGTAAGCAGAACCATGACTAATTTGAAGACGATGAGCCACTTCATCAATAGTTAATCGTCTGTCT
Source organism: Locusta migratoria (assembly GCA_026315105.1). NCBI lineage: Eukaryota > Metazoa > Arthropoda > Insecta > Orthoptera > Acrididae > Locusta > Locusta migratoria. The sequence goes on from CM048753.1 coordinate 625,236, forward strand.
AAGAGAATCATTTCACATGATCGCTCAATGGTTTCTTCATTTGTGGCGGTAAGCGGTCGTCCGGCTCGTTCATCGTGCTTAACACTCGTGCGACCATTTCGGAATTTTTCAATCCACTCGTACACACTTCGTTGTGGCAAAACACTGCTCCCGTACTGTACTGAAAGTCTTCTATGAATTTCGCCCTCTGATACACTTTCCGCCCACAAAAAACGTATCACTGAACGTTGCTCTTCTTTGGTGCAAATAGACAGCGGAGCAGCCATGATTAACAGCACGGCAGCGATAACGAAACTAACGTAGCAGGTTGAAAATTGCAAAGATATAACAACAAATAAACAAAGCATGCGTCACCAACGTAAAACAACAGTACTACCAACATAAACAAAAATATAACTAAATTGCGGATAATAATTGACTTACCCTCGTAGTTATCTGAAAAACACTCAGAAGAATAAAGATATGTGTTAAAATGTTCAAATGTTTGTTATAGCTTGTGGGACTTAACTACGGGGTCATCAGTCCCTAAACTTACAAACTACTTATGAACTAACTAAGACTAAGGACGGCACAAATATCCATGCCCGAGGGGGGATTCGAACCCCCGACCGTAGTGGCCGTGCAGACCGTGACTGGAGCGCCTCAGTCCCCTCGGCCACCGCGGCCGGCAGATATGTGTTACCCATGACAAATAGCACATTTATAACGGTCATACTATCAAATGAAAAGCCGAAGTTAATCGAAACTGGTAACAGATTAATAAAAAGGTTTTTCCAATGATGACAGAACCATGCTGTATCAGTTTTGTAAACTTAGTACTGAAGAGACGAATTTTATGCTGAATACACATTCTTTCTACACGCTCCAAGTCATTAAATATTTATACTAAAATTCTGTACCACCAGTTCTTTGAAATTTCAAGGGAACCTGTACCTCATACAAATAAAAATTAGGTCATTGAGGGTATAACACTGAAACGAATAGAAAGTATTAATTTCACATTCCGAATTCATCCAAAAATTATAAAAAGTAAATCATCTCGCTGTAATGAATCGTGGCCTATGAATTCATGATTTTTGACAATTACGATAACTAACATTTCTAAATGTTCAAATCAATAAACAACAAAGTAAATGCTATCGAAAATATTAATTATTCGTATTTTATGGATTGCAGTACGCTTCACCCGATTGTGATGAAACTTTGTCAACATATTGCTTGCACTTTCGTGAATGTTATAAACAGATTATATCACTGTACGACATATAGTTCAGGAACACTTAGATGTTTCAAAAGCTGCCGCATTACGAATGACGTTTAATTTTATTACACCTTCGCTACTAAATGTATTCAGAAAATATTTCCCAAACAGTATATATTTTTGTGGTTTCTAGACTTCATCCCGGTGTGATAACTGATAATATTCTTCTCGGGTGTGCAGTCGGATAGCATCGTCAACTAGGCACAATATTTCGACAGACCAATTGGCTGCCATCTTCAGGTTATGATGTTACTGACGTAGGTGTTGTTTTAGGAATAAGTTTAACTTTTAGTACTTAATTAATTTCGTAAGTATTTTGCAGCATAGTGATGGAGTTTTATTTCGGAAATAATAATTGCAGAGGTTTGAATTTATAAATAAATAGGGGAAAAAAATTTGATTTTTTTAAATATTTTGGAAGATTGAATGGTAGATGTTGGCGGCAGTTACATTATAAACAGAGACGGTTCATACCTTTTTTAAACATACATTGGCTGATTCCGTTGTTTTCTGCAATAAAAAATTCATATTGATTAAGGTAGGACACCATCGTGATGTGGGGTTTGACTGGTTACGTGATTTGTTCGTGCATCCCACCATGCGTTAAATTTCACTTCAGTGTCCAAACGGAGTTACGGGGAAAATATTACGCGGAAAATTATCAGACCTCGAAAATTAACTTTAACAAAGGGAAAAGCGGTTGCAGGTTCTAAAAGCCGTTTAATTTTTTAAGGTGAATGAAAAGGATTGAAAAATTAGTAAGACTTAACAACAATCACTGCACGATATCTTGTCTGCCGTAATGGCGTCCACACAACTTCATCTACATCTACATCTACATAGATACTCTACAAATCACATTTAAGTGCCTGGCAGAGGGTTCATTAACCACTTTCATAACTTTTCTCTACCGTTCCATTCTCTAATAGCGCGCGGGAAGAAAGAAGACCTAAATCGTTCCGATTTCGATCTGATTTCTCTTATTTAATTGGGATTTTCATGTCTTCCTAAGTAGGTGGGTGCTAGCAAAATATTTTCACATTCAGAAATAAAAGTCGGTGATTGAAACTTCGCAAACAGATCACGCCGCAATGAATGACGTCTTTCTTTTAATGATTTCCACCCCAATTCGTGCAACATTTCCGTGACGCTCCCCCCTCCCCCCCGTAACGTGATAAAACAAAACGAGCTGCCCTTCTCTGAACCTTCTCAATGTCTTCCTTCAGTCCCACCTGGTGAGGGTCCCACAAGGGGCAACAGTACTCCAGGAGAGGACGCACAAGTGTGATGTAGGCAGTCTCTTTGGTGGAGCTGGTGCATCTTCGAAGCGTTCTGCCAATGAAACGTAACCTTTGATTCGCCTTCCCCACAATATTTTCTATGTGTTCTCTCCAGTCTAAGTCGTTCGTAATTGTAACTCCTAGGTATTTGGTAGAATCTGCGACCTTAGGGTTTGACTGATTTATCGCGTAATTGAAGTTCAGCGGATTTCTTTTAGTGGTCATATGTATTACTTCACACTTTTCTTTATTTAGTGTCAATTGCCAATTTCCGCACCATGCAGAAATTTCGTCTAAATCGCTTTGCAGTTGCTTTTGATCCTCTGTTGACTTCACTAACCGATAAACGACAGCATCTTCCGCGAACAGTCTAAGGGAGCTATTCAGATTGTCTCCTAAATCGTTTATAAACACGAGGAAGAGTAGGGGACCTATAACGCTTCCCTGTGGAACGCCTGATATCACATCTTTTTTACTCGATGACTTACCGTCAATTAGAACGAACTAGGTACTTTCTGATAGTAAATCGTGAATCCAATCGCACAATTGGGAAGATATTCGATAAGCATGCAATTTCATTAGAAGCCGCTTGTGGGGTACAGTGTCGAAAGCCTTCCGGAAATCCAGAAATATGGAATCGATTTGAGATCCCTTGTCGATGGCACTTAACACTTCATGTGAATAAAGGGCAAGCTGTGTTTCGCAAGAGCGATACTTTCTGAATCCGTGCTGACTATTGGATAATAGGTTACTTGCCGTGTAATGCCCGCAAAAGTGCACACAGAGTGGAAGGAATCTTAGGGTTAAACGTCCCGTCGACAGCGTGGTCATTAGAGACGGAGCTAACGCTCGGGTTTTTGGGTAAGGATGAGGGAAGAAAATCGGCCGTGTCCTATGAAAGGAACCATCCCGGCATTTGCCTGGAGTGATTTAGGGAAATGACGGAAAAGCTAAATCTGGATGGCCGGAGGTGGATTTGAACCAGCATCCTCCTGAATGCGAGTCCAGTGCGTTACCACTGCGTCATCTCGCTCCGTCAGTGCACACAGAGCCCGCGGGCGACTGACGCCCGTTTTAAACGATCAACGGACTTGTAATAGATTGCTAACGAGTTGCGTTAATGGCGGCCGTCAGTCGTTTGAACGGCTGCACTAGTATGATCGCGCTAGTATCGAAGCGCGATAATTATAGCGATAAAGAAATAGGGCCAGTTCTAAATTCAGTACTAGTGGGTTCACTGCGCATGCGCGAGCTAGCAGCTGTCTGCTGCAATCGCCGCTCCATTTAGTCCGCCATTTTCCTTCGTATTTACGTATATTTTGCGTTTTGTCGAAGTTTATGATCAGAATGTATTACAATATGTATTTCTAATGACGGCATTCACACTGTCTGTCACCAAACCGTTACCTAACGTCAACGTCACGTTAAGCTTTCTCAAGAAGATTGTTTTGATTGAACGGTCGTCTGCTGACATCGGAAGTTAACCTATTTTCGTCACGCGATTTTCATACTGTAGTCGACAATTACACGGTTTGCACGCAAACTTGTCTTATTAATCTTTAGTTTATTATTATACTTTGGTTTAGCGGTAAATTGCAAATGTTTCATGACGACTTAAATATTTATCTCAATTATTGTCCACCGAAAAGCGAGGTCGTACATCTGAAACCGAAAAATGGTTTATGATTTGCAATATCGTAACAGAAAAGACTGAAGCCAATTGTTTATTTGAATAAGATTGTAATTTGATGATGCAATTTTCATTAAATAGCATTTTAAATGAAAAAGTCAGTCCAAATGGAAGACAAGAATTCAGTTGTGCATGACGTTATTAACATGTCATTGGGCAAATCGTAGTAGATAAAGTAAAGAAGGTCTATTTACGCTCTTATAAATATTGCTTGATGTGTTCATAAGTTTATTTTTTTTTCGCTTGAAAATAGATGTGAATGTTTGAAATGTTGTTTCATTCCCAGAACTTTACCACACTAAATTGACCAAAAACATCGATTGCAAGGTTTTCTTTGGCCGTCAATAACATTTAGCGTTGTTTCCTCAATTCCAGTATTAAACTATGACTTCCTACATAACAAATCGGCTTTTATAACCTCACTTTCAACATCGGGTATTACTGTTCGATTACGTTTATCGTCTAAACACGCTGCCACAAGATCTTGCTTGAGTTTGTAGTTCAGGGCTAGTACGCTAGGAGCGCTTCAGTAGACTATTATCTAGAGCCGTGTATTGGGAGAGTACCGCCAACCGGGCGAGCGCCGCCATTGTAGGCCTGTTATATCTGGCGGTAGCAGCGCTATGCACGGCGCTGTTAAAGTAGCGTTTATGATGAGGGGAACCGGTCTGTACATCCACGTGGTACGACAATACGTTAAGTAAACAATGAACTTAAGTTTTTAATCGTTTCATCACATCTACAGCGAATATTAAGGAAATTTTTTAAATTTATTTTTGAGCAAACTAGTTGTAAAATTAAATACAATGAAAGAATCCCTGAGACGGATATACGTCTTAAATATGTCAAAGACATTATTGATAGAGCTGAAGCATTGAATTAAAATTTTGTGGTGTGGACGGGAATTGAACCCGGACCTCTATACTTAGTAGGCAGACGTCTTAACGGTTTTTTTTTTAAATAATAAACTTTTATTTACTCTATTCCTTGTACATTGTACTGTATACAGTGAACATCAATTATAACACCTTGGAATACATATGCACAAGTAAAATACTTTACAAAGGTACTCATAATGATATACTCACACATAAACAATCATAAAAAAAAGAAAACATGTTGATTTACTCCTATTTTACAGTTCAATTTTTAAATATTTTAACCTTAGCATGTAGGCTTCTCAAACACTTTCAGTTTTTTTCTTGTAGGTATCGATATAAACTTATATTCAATTAGTCCATGTATATATATTAATCTATCCCCATTCGTTCAAATACGATAATAAGCATGTTTCCATATTTGGATTTTTGGTCCATATACTTGCTAAGTTTTTTATATTCATCCTGCATGTACAGTTTGAAGTCAATGGTGGTGTCCGGTCCAAGATTGTTAACGACGTAGCTCACGTACTTTCCCAATAACCAGTATACTGCGTTATTTTTTTTCTCTGGAACATATCTTGCATCTGGTCTACATATTATGGATGGAGATACGTATTCAGGTGAAGTTCTTGTGAGGAGTGCTATTTGTGCTCTCACCCATTTCCAGTTATTTAAGTTTCCACCACAGGTAAATCTGTGTATAACTGTATCAACAAGATTACATCGTTGGCACAGATCTGTTTGATTTATACCGATTCCACAGAGTCGTTCGTTGGTGGGAATTATATTATTGACTACTTTGTACCAAGCTGTTATTACGTCCGAAGAGTGTTCTTTTAGATTAATATTTCGCCATACAGCATCCCAGTCCACATTTCTTGACCTATCTTCTATTTTATTTCTTCTTTCACATTTCTTTCTTTCATTCATAATAGCCCTTGCTGTTAGGTGACTTGACCACAAAAGTGTATGGTTGACATAACTCATTTCGATATAAAAGGTCCTCACGTGTTATAAGCAAACATTGATGTTTCTTACATCGATTGGAGGTTGAAGACTTGACGGTTTAAGAACGTCGAAAAGTGTACTTGTAATGCTTCCAGGTTGCTGCTGTATAATGTTCATCGTCCGTTTAACGAAGAGTGCTGATGCTTTGGTAGTTATGTCTACAAGGCCTAATCCACCGTGACTGGGATCTAGAGTGGCTACTTTAGCAGTGACTCTAAATACTTCTCCTCTCCACAGAAAGTTTGTAACTTTTGACATAATTTTTTTAGCTATCAGTTTCGGGAGCGGAAATACTTGTGCCGTATAATAAGCTTTTGATAGTATCCACAAATTTATATATTTTACTCTCTGAACTTGATTTATGTGACATGATAAGTTATCCATTATGGCCCCTTGTACTTTATTCGCTGCGTCCTTCCAGTTTCTAGCTGCCATTTTCATCACATTTGCCATGAGCACTATTCCTAATGTTTTTTTTTTGGCTGACCGAGGTTGCCCAATCGACATTTACATGGTCAAAGCCTCCCAGTTTCAGAATTTTACTTTTGTTAGCATTTATATTTGCTCCCGAAGCCTGACAGTATGTTCTAGTCACGTTTTCTAATGTTCTTATTTCATTGCAACTTCGGACGACAACTCCTACGTCATCAGCGTAAGCTCTGATTACTGTCTTATGGCCAGCCATTGTTATGCCTGTCAAATTTGCATGCACATTGCGAAGCAAGGGATCAAGTGAAATAGCGAATAAAAGCATGGAAAGAGGACTTCCCTGTGGAACACCTCTTTTTATTTCTATTTGTTTCGTTGTTTGTCCATTTGCCGCTATTCTTGCATGTATCCCTGTTGCAATGTTTTTAATCACGCGGAGAGACCGCTCATGAAAACCCAGTTTTTGCATATTTTTAAGCAGGTATGTGTGATTGACAAGGTCAAATGCTTTATGGAAATCTAAAAAGATCAATGCACATTTGATTCTAGTCACATCAGTTATTGAAATGATATCTCGATATTCAGCTATGTTTTGAAATATAGTCCTACCAACTACACAGTTTTGATGCACACTTATGATTTTGTTTGCAAACGAAGAAATTCTTCTATTCAGAAGTCTGGCGATTATTTTATAATTGTTTTAAGCAAAGAAATAGGTCGAAAATTATTTAACATTTTATTTTCTTTAGTTTTTGGGACAAGAATAATTTTAGCTTCTTTAAATTCTGTAAGTATTGTATGGCCCTGAAGAATCTCGTTTGCAATGGCTGTTATTTTCTCTCCTATAAGTGACCAATAACGTGCATAAAACTCGATAGGCAGCCCATCAGGTCCAGGAGATTTTCTTGGAGGTGAGGTTTTCACAACGTCATGGACTTCGTCTTCACTGACTTCCGAAAGAATTTCCTCATTGTCATTTTCGGTAAGCTGTGACGTGATAATTCCCAAGCAGTCAACAAGAGTGTCTTCATTTACAGGGTTGTCAGCATAAAGTTCTTCATAATAGTGATGAATCTCATTAATTATGTCCTTTTGTGATCTAAGGATCATTCCATTTGTAGTTCGGATTTCTTCAATAAGGATACTCCTTCTATTTCTGGCGTGCTTTAGCAAATGATATAAAGAGGTCATTTCGTCTTCTGAAGCGGTTTTAGCCTTAGATTTTATTTTCAGCCCTTCCATCTGTTTGCGTTTTATGGTTAATAATTTAGCTTTAACTTTTTTTATATCCACCAAACGAAAGAAGGACTCTGATGCTTGATCATAAAGGTTCCTCAACAGGCTGTAGTAATATTCTATACTTCGTTTTATATCCTTGGTCCTTTGTGCGCTGTATTGCATAAGGACTCTTCTCAACTTTGGCTTCGCCATTCTGTTCCACCACTCTAATATTGTGGAATATCTACCTATAGCACGCAGACATATCATCCATGCATGTGTTAACATTTCTTCTAATTCAGTTTCTTGTAACAATGAGACATTTAGATGCCACTGATTTCTAAAACGATGAATCGGTTGTACCATTAGATTTAAGCAGGCCTTTACACTGGAGTGATTTGAAAAATATACACGAACAGTTTCAACAGTTAACAAAGATGATTCAAGATTCTTCGAAATGTAAAATCTGTCAAGTCTACTGCAGGAATTATGAGCAATATATGTATACTGTACAAATGCGGGATGTTTGATCTCCCACACATCCTGTAAATTCAGGTGTTTGACTAGTTGTTTTAATTCAGCAGAATAATTAAAATTTGGTTGCTGGTCCCTCTTATTAAGAACGCAATTGAAATCACCACCCATTATCAGATTCTGTGGATTTTTTCGTAGCAGATATATAAGTTCCTCACTAAAAAACTGCGTTCGGTCTGTTCTATGGGCACTGCCTGAAGGGGCATACATGTTGATTAAAGTCAAATCAAATAACTGTATGCTTATTCCTCTTCCTGATTCTAGACGTTCTACTGTTGTGACTGGAATACCTTCTCGTATCAAAATGGCAGTCCCAACACTCGTGTCGTGTGACACATTTATATATTCAACAAACCCTGTAATTGTCAGTTTGGGAATCACTACTTCCTGCAGAAGGGCAATATCGGTCCCTGATTCATATAAAAATTCCCTAAGTGCTGATATTTTTAAATCTGATTGAATTCTGTTTATATTTATAGTGGTGATAGTATAGGCCTGAGGCATGATGTACTCACTTTTGTAACCTGGTCTCTTTATCAGTTATGCAATGAAAAACAAAACAAAAACAGAAAAACTAACAGTTCTATGCATTATTCGCTGCATTCGCTGGATCTGGAGATTTGTCATGTGTATCAAAACAGCATTGAGTTTCGTTAGATTCATCAGCTAAGTCATTTTGTGATCCACGTCTGACGATATCATGTCTCACATTCTTTGATTTGGTTGTGTCTTTCCCAGGTTTAGATTTCACATGAGTGCGTTGAACATTGAGATTAGACTGAGGCTTTATTTTACGACGTGTGGCATCGTGAGGTTGCAATTCTACTTTGAGATTTTCTGTTTTTGAAATCTTCTCTTTGCCATTGTCAATTGTTATGCCCTGTTTATCAACTAATGATTCAGTACCACTGACATATATCTCTTGAGGGCAAATTTCAGGAGTAGGGGGCACGTCAGGAAAACTTTGCTGAACAGTTTTATAGACAATTGAATGTTGTTCTGTACGACCCACTGCTTCTGCAGTTGGTTCGGGCACGTTACTTGATAAAACCCCACTTGCGGACTCGCTTTCTAACATAGTTTTCGAGACTTGAGTGTCGATTTCCATCGACACTACCTCTTTCTGAACCTCTTGCTGAATCTCTTGCTGGATCACCACATCGCACTGTTTTTGCTTACGTACTGAATGAGGTGTGTCGGATAATTCCGCGTCTGAACAGCTGTCAGTATTTGCATGCGGTCTTTTTTTCGACTGAACATCACTATCATGACCAGAGTCAATAATAGGCTTCTTAACTAATGGTGGAAACTGAGACTTATCTTCGAGAGGGACATCAGAACAGCTTGCTATATTTGCTACGTTTTCAGTCTCATCCGATTGCGCCAGAACAGAAGGCTGTAATACATCACTAACAGTAAGCCTTGGCGTTGTTTTAAATTACTTTTTAACACAAAAACTCGAAGAGGACAGTCCTGTCTGAAATGTCCACACTCATTACATATGTGACACGTAGGTTCCTGTCCTGAGTACACTACTTGTGCTCTATAACCACCCACAACGATGTGAGACGGAATATTTGCTTTAACTTCCATCTCCACCGAACGAATGCCATTGAAACACTGTAATTTATAATGCCTCGACCAACGTTCATTTGTAATAGACTTGATGGTGCCATATTGACTAAGTACATTCTTGATTACTTCATTATCAAGTTCAATTGGGAGGTTCAACACTCTAACGGTTGTATAAACTATATCGGCTCTCCAAATAGATACTTTGCTTTTCCTGTTATCTCTATGAGTAAACTCGACTTCATTACCCCACTTCAGTAACAGTTTATCAATATAAACAGGGCTCAAAAACTTGACAAATATACAGTATTTATCGTTGTCTAATTGAAAAGTATGGACAGATTCATCAGTAACACCGATTACCTCAGTTATCCAATCGTGAATTTCCAGCGACGTCGGCTGCACATTGCGGGTTTCCTTGTCAAATGAAAAAACCAGTGTATTCTTCCGTAGATTAGTAGACATGATGCCTGTAACAGGAGAACTTCGGTTAAAAATAAACAGAAATCCTGTTAATCACCAGCAGAATGGAAAACACCACACGTAAACACGAAGGAAAACACGTGTTCTAGCAGAACTAAACACTGTTTAAATACTAATTATTCCTATACTTTTAATTATTTTTAAAGCTATCCAAAATCCGTGTTGTTTATTTTGCTCACCAAAGATACTAAGACCTCCATGCTTACTAGGCAGACGTCTTAACCGTTAGACTACCACACCACTAACGATTAAGGCGCCTCGGAATAGTCTATGTACGATTTACCTCCACAACACAAACTTTAATTCAGCTTCTTTGTTCCAAAGATAATTGCCACTACTGCCAAGGCTCTCCATGCAGCGGAATAGCACCTCAGCAATGGACATGGTGGAACAATCCTGTTATGGTGATATAAATATCAATTAAATACAATGAAAGAATCCCTGAGACGGATTTACGTCTTAAATATGTCAAAGACATTATTGATAGAGCTGAAGCATTGAATTAAAATTTTGTGGTGCGGCATGGAGGTCCGGGTTCGATTCCCGGCCGCACCACAAAATTTTAATTCAATGCTTCAGCTCTATCAATAGTTGGAAAATTGTTGCGTGCTAAAATTTAAAACCTGTACCAAATGCACTGCTTTCGCAATAAGTGATATTCCTGCTTTTAAATTAGCTAAGGACTGACGTTTTTATCTCTAATATATTGGTTTTTATCAAAGTAGATGTAATTAATACATATTGCTTTCCATTAATCTGGTGCGTAATGTTGGTAGGTGTTGTGTGCTAACCTACATTTGATATTATCACATAACATTAACTGAGCTAACATTTTTGGGAAGGTTTACGTTTTTACACATTGTTATCGCACTGCTGGGTACTTCAGTAAAATAAACTTTATCTTAAAATTCGAATTTTGGAGATCTACTTAATGGGCGGTTTCATTTACCGCCCAAACTTTCGTAATATGCACAATTAAGTATAAATACGAAATGCGTCAAATACGGCACATTATGTTAGATTTTCATGTATTTATATCTTTTAAAAATATCTTTTCTGTTACATGTATTTTCCGTCCAACATTGCTCGCAAGAAACTTGTCTGAACACATAAACCTAGAAGTTTACTTGATATTTGTGGTGTCGCACAAGTACAAAGTGCGCGCCACCTACTTACGCCGCGCGCCGCCATGCACGCACGGCGCGGCGTTCTCACGACGACAGCCACGAGCGCCCTCTGCGACAACGCCGCTCGTGGCCACCACTGAAGGACACCGGTCACTTCGGACTGAGCTAGCAACCAGTTAGGACCTTCGTAATCAGATAGGCACCAGTGAAGACTTTGCTATTTTACAGGCACTAGGCAGGCCTCTAACAACTATGTATCAACATTCTGCAGTACTATGTAAAAGTTAAGTATTGTTACATTCTGTGCAATATATATCTCTTTCTAATTTACTCGAGTGTTTATAGTTTCTGGCTGCTCCCCTCCGTACCTGCACCAGCGTGTCGGTCTCATTCCACTCGGCCACCGACACCTACGACGAGGCTGGGACACAAAAGCGGCGACGAAGTTGGGACACAAAAGTGGCGACGAGGAGTGATAGAACCTTGGACCAGCCCGCTTGCAGCAGCCAGACAGCAGCAGTCGGAGCACGCAAAAATTGCTCCCGCCCACCCACCCTTATTATAAGATTTTTGGGGGAACATATTCAGTTACGTGTTTGTGGACTTTTTTGTTGCAGAGCGTCCTCTTTCATATTGCATTTGTGTTTTGGTTATAAGTTACTTGTATACGCGGCGCCTAATCGGTCAGCATGGCCACTACCCCGAACCCAAACTTAATGGAAATTATTCAGTTACAGACGGCGCAAATAACCCAGCTCCTCCAGGCTGTGTCCCAGCTCACAGCGCAGGCAGCTAACCAACAACAACAGCCGTCGCATCAGCAGCCCACACCTGCCGCCGCACCGCTTCCGACGTTCCGCCAGTACAACGAACGTGAGGAAGAAAGGAGCGACTACTTCGCACAGTTTCAAGAACTCGTCGCGGCTCATCAAATTACAGGTCAGACTGTTAAGCATCTTTTATTGTCCGTGGTGGGCCCCAAAACCTTCGTATTACTGCAGAAACTATTTCCGCAAGCATCTCCTCGTGATGTAGACTTTGAACAAATAGTAGAGGCACTAAATGCTCATTATGAGAGAAAAGTTCTCGTAGCTGCGGCACGGTACCGATTTTTCAGACTTAAAAAATTACCAGAACAGTCACACCAAGAGTGGATTACGGAATTGAAGGGCTTAACCCGCCAATGTAAATTTACTTGCTCTTGTGGACTTTCTTATAGTGACGTGATGTTGAGGGATGCGATTACGCAGAACGTTCAGGACCCCAGAATTAGAGCAGCAATACTGAAACAGTCTGACCCTTCATTAGACAGTGTACTGCAGCTTATAGAAGCGCATGATACTTTTGACTTAGCAGATGTAGAAATGCAAAGCCATAGTGTAAATTCAGTGCGCCGCAACGGACGCTTTCCTAGCCGTAGTTCTCAGTATAGCACTAGTGATTCTTATTTTTCTACCGGCCGTGCTGAACAGACAGTGAACAGTAGCCAGAGTAAAAGTGCGACGCAAAGGTCGCCCCGTAGTGTTAGAAACAGTAATTTGAATAACGGGCGCCAACGCTCATTTCAGAAAAATGTACGTAAATCTTGCCCCCGGTGTGTGTCTCGCCACATGCGTGCTCATTGCCCTAGTCGCAACGCAACCTGTTATCAATGTGGCAAACCGGGACATGTGCAGTCTGTGTGTATGCAACTTAAAAACTCAAAGAACAGTAACGTTAGAAACAGTGCTTCGCAGGGTGCGAGAACAGTGCATTCTGTAAATGTTATACGGGCTGTGGAATTGAACAGTGCTTTCCTTGGATCTCAATTGCAAGAAAGTAGTTCTGCGCCTATGGCAAAACTATATAGTGCACCACGTAGCAAGCGCCGACGAGCGCGTAAAACAGTGCAACGGAAAAGGGTTCGGGACAAGCAAAATGACTATGAACAGTGCATTCCTGTAGTGAAAATAGTGCCTTCTGCAACTGCTCCTTGTAATAGTGCCCAGTACTGTGTAGCTAGTGACAGTAGACTTGTTGTAGCTACTCAAAGTAATTTTAGTGCAGTAGCCTCGCATTGCGCGGACGCCGATCCGGCGGTAGTGTCATCTAGTGACAGTGTGGTTAATCCGCTGTGTGCCGAGTATGCGCCGCTTCCTACCGCACGCAACCCGCGCAAGCGCAGAAAACAATATGTATTAGACGTTGCCCACATTCGCGCACCGGTCGTGCGCCAGAAGCACAAGCTGTTTGTTACTCTCTCTATAGAAAATAAGACTGTGCAATTTCAGCTTGATACTGGTTCCGCTGTCACATTAATTAATAAAGATACTTATGAACTTCTGGGTTCGCCAAAATTGTCGCCGTCACAGCAAGTGTTAACAGCTTATACAGGTGAAAATATTCCCGTGCTAGGAACATGTAGCCTGCCCGCCTCTTTTCAAGGTGTAACAAAAACAGTTGCTTTTGTAGTTCTTCAGGCCAAATCGACACAGAACATTTTTGGACTAGATGCTTTTGACTTGTTTGGTTTATCAATTCAAAGAGATGTGCTTCAAATTTCGTCAATAGTGCCTCAGGATAAAATCAATGCATTGTGTGACAAATATAGTGACTTGTTTTCGCCGGAACTAGGTTGTGCAAAAGACTTCGTGGCACATGTAACTTTAAAAGAATCTGCAGTTCCAAAGTTTCGTAAAGCTAGACCAGTGCCTATCGCCTTGCGTGATACAGTTGCCGAAGAACTTAAACGTTGGCAAGATAGTGGGGTGATTTCTCCTGTTTCTGCGAGTCAGTGGGCCTCGCCTATAGTAATTATACCCAAGCCGTCAGGAAAACTTCGTCTCTGTGCGGACTTCAAATCAACTGTCAACAGTCAAACAATTGTAGACACTTACCCCCTGCCCAGACCTGAGGAACTGATGGACAAATTAGGACAGTCTCGCTTCTTTTCCAAGATTGATTTAGCAGAGGCATACTTACAATTTCCACTTGATGACGAGTCAAAAAAATTTTTCGTCATTAATACTCACATGGGCCTTTTTCAATTTCAACGCCTACCCTTTGGCAGTTCTTCCGCTCCCGCTATTTTTCAGCGTTTTTTGGAACAGCTGACAGTTTCGGTACCGTGTTGCTCGAACTATTTAGATGACATTGTGGTATCCGGACGTACAGTTGAAGAACATTTAGCAAACCTGGAGTGCCTTTTCAAAGTTTTGACTGCAGCAGGTCTACGTTGTAATAAAACAAAGTGTTCGTTTTTTCAAACTGAAATAGAGTACCTAGGCCATGTGATTAATGCCCAAGGAATACATCCATTACAGTCACATCTTCGAGCAATCAAAGACTTGCCTCCTCCTAAGAATGTGCACGAATTGCAAGCTGAACTATTATTTCAGGTTTATTCCCAATGCCTCTAAGATTGCAGCTCCACTGCATCACTTACGTAGGAAGAATGTTCCTTTTGTATGGTCTAAAGATTGCCAGGTTGCCTTTGACAAATTAAAGTCTGCACTACTCAGTGATGCATGTTTGATTCCCTTTGAACTCTCGTCGGGTGGCACAGAAAACAGCTGCGGATGCAGACCTAAGTGTGGTAGCACGTTTTGTTCGCTCAGGGTGGCCTGCCAGAGCCAAAGACATTGATCGGCCTCTGGTTCGACGTTCTTTTGCACAACGTCATGCATTATCTTTAAGTCAGGGTGTTCTGTTGTTACATACGGACAACGAACAAACACGAGTGATTGTTCCTCGTTCCCTGCAACGAGAAGTGTTACGCCTCCTGCATCAAGGACATTGGGGCATTGTTAGGACAAAGCAACTGGCCAGACGTCATTGTACCTGGGTTGGTATGGACGCTCAGATAGAGAGCATGACATCACAGTGCGGAGCATCAGGCGGCTCCTCCACAGCGTTTCTCAGACTGGCCGCGCCCCAAGGGACCATGGCAACGTTTACATATTGACTTTGCCGGACCTTTCTGGAATACGCGCTGGTTAATTGTTGTAGACGCTTTCAGCAAGTTTCCTTTCGTGATTGCCATGAACTCAACAACAGCGTCTAGTACAATCAGTGCCTTAACGTCAGTGTTTTGCATCGAAGGCTTGCCTGAAACTATCGTCAGTGACAATGGACCTCAGTTTGTTAGTGCGGAATTTCAACAGTTTTGTCGTGTGAATGGCATTCAGCATATTACCACTGCACCTTTTCACCCTCAGTCCAATGGTGAAGCAGAACGTTTCGTTCGAACATTCAAGTCTCACATGGAGAAGATGAAAGGTCAGCACTCCAGGCAGCAAGCTCTTCAAATTTTCCTGTCTACGTATCGGTGCATGCCACGTGACGGCCCGTCTCCTGCCGAGCTGCTACACGGCCGCCGTCACCGCACTCTCCTTCACCTGCTGCAGCCTCCCACGCACCGAGTCGGTTCGTATGGCGCTACGCGTTTTCAGGTTTCTACGCCGGTGCTGTACAGGGTGTTTGCTGGAAACAAGAAGACATGGCTGCCGGGCACCATTCAGCGCGTGCTCGGTAGCAATATGTATGTTGTACGTTCTTCCACAGGGTCGGAGCTGCGGCGCCACGCAAACCAATTGCGCCTGCACAGGCCGCGCGATCCTGTCTCCGGTTTCTTGATTCCAGACCCAGTTCACCGCCAGGGAGCACAGCCACATCGTTCGTTCCCGGACTACGAGATCCCTATGGACGTCGACACACCTCCGACGCAGTCGTCGCCGCCGCTGTCGCCGCCGCAGATGACAGCGTCACCGAGAGGGACTCCGGGACCGTGCGGGCCCCCCCAGCTTGGGCCACGCACCTCAGAAGAAGATGACCTGCTCCCTCTGGGCGGGGGTGGGCGCCCTTCCCCAGGTTTCGGCGGGTTCCCTGGAGGATCTCAAGGCAGATGCCGGGGCGCGGACGGCGTCTCGATCCCGGCCTCAGCTACGACGCCCGTCCCACCAGCAACGCCCCCGCCCAGGCCCTCCTCCCAGTGCCGTCGCCGTGGCCCTCAGCCCTACGCCACGACGGCGCGGCGGTTTGGGGGGGAGGGGGTGGTGTCGCACAAGTACAAAGTGCGCGCCACCTACTTTCGCCGCGCGCCGCCATGCACGCACGGCGCGGCGTTCTCACGACTACAGCCACGAGCGCCCTCTGCGACAACGCCGCTCGTGGCCACCACTGAAGGACACCGGTCACTTCGGACTGAGCTAGCAACCAGTTAGGACCTTCGTAATCAGATAGGCACCAGTGAAGACTTTGCTATTGTACAGGCACTAGGCAGGCCTCTAACAACTATGTATCAACATTCTGCAGTACTATGTAAAAGTTTTGTTACATTCTGTGCAATATATATCTCTTTCTAATTTACTCGAGTGTTTATAGTTTCTGGCTGCTCCCCTCCGTACCTGCACCAGTGTGTCGGTCTCATTCCACTCGGCCACCGACACCTACAACGAGGCTGGGACACAAAAGCGGCGACGAAGTCGGGACACAAAAATATTTCAACACAAATTTACTTACTTCGCAAAATTTTGCATTCTCGTATGGAAATGCATTTTTTATTCCAATGCGGTGTACCAACAATTCGCGTCTTTTCGCATCTCTTTCGCCCTGTGGAATGCGTAAAACTTGCTACCTCGGACTGTCTTAGTATAACAATTCACTACCAACAATGCAGCATTTTTCACCATATAAAAATGGAATATGCTATGTTACGCTCTTAATTTAATACATAATGAGTCTACAGATTTCCAACACCTCTAAATGCTAAAATAACAGCTAGTTAAGTGAAATATGTCGTTTACGCTGATGGACTGCTTAGACCTAAAATGGCGGACGTGCCCCACCTGCGCTCAACTGACCAATAGCAGCCGGCGGTTGTCGGCAAGACACACATCAAAGGTTGGCGCTACTCTCCCAGTACAGGGCTCTACTATTATCTATCTTGTTCACCTTCGTTCATGGTTTAAAAAGGGCTTTACATGGCTGCAGAATGCGGATCTTTGCTGGAAATTGGTTCCCTCCTAGAGCGGCCACTCCACCCCAACCTCCCTGCTAATGATGGACGTCTGCTGCGGCGCCTGTGCAGAATCCGCGAGCACCGCTCCACCACCCGGGCACTTGATAGGCTGCGCCGTTTCTCCTACAATCCTCGCACTGCAGTGCCTATAGCCCGATTAATAAGTGATCCGCGTTAGGAGACTACAGCCAGCAGCGACGGCCACTTGCAGTCGGCAAACAGCGCGCCAGACGGCTTTAAAGTTTGAGGCAGTCGACAAAACAGCGCCGGTGCTGGCGCCAGCGCACAATGGACAGTGGACTGTGTGTGGACTGGCGACTGGCGCCATCAATTATTGCGCCGCCTCACCTGCGCGGCCGGCGGACGTTCCATTAGCCGCGCTCTGCAATGCGTCCAGGCGGGCGCGTTTACACAGCCCTACCAGCCGCCACCGCAGTGGCTCCAGCAGCCGCACAGCCGCCATTTTATGCCCGTGACGCGCTTCGTCGAGGCCCCTGCACACGTTCCGATTTATCCTATGGCCGACCAACTGACCAGACAACCGACCAAATTCTTAGCAGCCTACGAGTTTGTGACAGTTGCGGGGAGTGACAGTTGCGGGGGAAACGGAATGTGTAGACACTTTCGGGGAGACCCGGACGCTGCGGGTAGTGGACAGGGTGTTCCAGAAGTAGCGATACACCACGCCCTCCAGCCGCTACCTGTGCCGTATTCAGGGAAAGGCCCTCCGACCGGACCGGACGCGCAATTTGTGACACAAATTACATGTTTGATAATATCAATTTAATGCATAGAAGTATGAAATCACATCAAGACTACTTCCTGCAAACATTTCGACAAAAAAAAGTTGGCACTGAGTTTAAAAAAACAAAATTCTGGTATATTTGATTTTAACATTTTATCAAAAAATGAATATTACTACAAGACATACAGCCATTCAAATTTACGGGCACCATAACGTTTTCCCTTCCTGAGTAAATGAGCTGCTTCTTGTAGTTTCAACGCCACAGTAGCCTTTTTCTTGAACGTTCTGAATATAAATCTTCACACAGACTTCTTGAGGAGGAGAGTGATACGGATATCTGATTGTAAACCACTGCCTATTATCTTAGACCTTTTTGACTGTACTGAACAGGAGTTCCGCGTATTCCGTAATTTATATTTATACAGTTAACAGGCAATGTAATTTATAACCAACTATTGGCTGCCAATTTCGCTTCATTTTTCCTGGAAGTCTTGCAACTTGTTTCTCTCTGTTGGTTTATGCCAAGTTCCTAGTAAAAATGGTTCTATATCACGGCGATAGAAGATGGAATTTATCTTTAGCATTTTTCGGTGTATGACATTCCCTTACACATTCTGTATTTCATACATTCATTAGATGTATTTGTAATTCGAATACAGCGAAATCATTTTGGAGTCTCGAATAAACGCATCAAGTATGTAAAATACTCATTGACTTATTATTAATGTTTTTTAACTGAAGGTTTAAGGTTGCGTCTCCTATTAAAAAGCATAGTAGCTATTTAAAAAAGAGATGGAAGTTGCGTGATAGTGGGGTTAACTACATAGCGGTGCAGGATGCCTAATATATTTATTACTTGCGCAGGTGTCTTTATATGCTTAGGAGGTATGACTGTTGAAAGTCATCGTCTTGTAGTAGCAGAGAATGTCTTAATAACTCTCCAAACATTATCACTGTTAAAATACCGTTTTGTTTTCAGGAGGAACACTGAACGAATTAATATGTAGTTACAACAAGTTTTGTGTTGACAGTGTTAGACTTGTTGGTGTGCCTGTACCCAGGAAAAGCAATTAGCCGCCCCAAGGGCAAGTGTCACTCCCCGCAAGTGTTCCAACCCCGCAGCCTACACACGTTACGACCAGTTTAATCATGATATTATTAGTTCATTAAATAATTGTAGATTTATTTATTTTCCAATCAATTTCAGTCACACTTTCAAGATATCAATGTGAATAGAGGAGTTTACATGATGGTCCTTTTGAGGACATTTGCATAATGTTTATGGTAATTATTCTTCTGGAGTAATGTTTGATGTTGGGTCGCGATATAAGTCCAAAAGTCACCTTCGCTCTTCTCGTTGTTTGATAATATGTAATACACCGTATGCCCCTTCAACCAGTTCACGGCGTTGTTCTTCGTGTTTGGGTATAGTGCTTCATCCGGGTGTAAGAGGTTTGTTGGAGTTATTGTGTGGGGCGACGTTCGTTGGATAATTGCTAAAATTCTTCTTACTGACTGCCATATATTGTTAGCATTGCCGCAGACAAATTGGTGTTCATCAGTATCGTTGATTTTACAGGCAGTACACAAAGCGGAATCTGCCAATTAAAGTGACCATACTTTTGTTCAATGATGTTCTCGCTGTGATGTTTCATGAAAGTTTTGTAGACTTCTTTTATGGACGGCGCATCTTCCACACCCCCCACGGCGCTACTCTGTCCTGCTTTCTCACTCTCATAGCCGGTTTCCGAAACAGTAGCTACCTGTACCGTTATAGTTATCTGTGGGTTACCTGAACGTTAAGTACAAGATGCGTTTCCGAAACAACAGTTACCGTCACAGCCGTAGTTACCTGTCCGTTAAAGATAAGTGCGCGTTCCCCTGGGGTTACCTACACGTTAACTTTAGTGTTAACTATATCCGCTACGTAGCGATAGTGGGCTTCCAAACGCAAGTCCAGAAGTTATTTAGCAGTAGTAATTTGTTTTTGTTTTTATGACTGGGTTCCGTATAATTTTCATACAATTTTAAAATGTGTGAAGCTGAAGAATGGAAATTCTTTCATCGTCGTCGTCACCGCCGTCTTCATATTTTTCCTCTGATGCTTCGGACATTTCTTCAGAAGAAGAAAACTTAGCTGTACTCGGCACTGTTGAAACACCACGACGCGTTTTTCGTGTTACATGACAACCATTTGATCTGTGTAGTGTGAGCGAATTTCATATGCGTTTCAGAATAATAAAAAAAAATACTGACCAATGACATTGCCGGGTCAAACGGGGAAAAAACGTGGAAAACAACATTCCGTGTTAAATTTTATATCGCGCTCGGCGGTCGCGAGAGATAATGTTGACAACGGGTGACGTTTGCATTAGCTGCACCTCCCTCGCGATTGGTCAAGCAACATCTCAAAACTGAGCAACAGTGGCCAACGTTATCTCTCGCGATCGCCGATCTGGATGTAAAATTTTACCACATCTAATTCACAAAGCCATGCTCTGATAATAAAACTTTTAATTAAGCATAAAGATATTTCCCTTTGCAATAGTATTCTGCCATGCAATTGCCATTACGATCAGCCAATGTTTCAAGTGATCAGTGTTTTTTTATTATTATTATTACAAAGTGGGGCTTTCTTGTCTTTCAGCATCCCTAGAGATGTCGGTCGATCACGATACACTTGCGACTTCAGGTAACCCCAAAGCCAATAATCGCACAGACTGAGGTCTGGGAACATGGGAGGCCAAGCATGACGAAAGTGGCGGCTGAGCACACGATCATCCCAAACTAACAGTGATAGGAATGCAGTTTAAATTGATTTGGACTTAGCTGGTTTAAACGAATCCAATAAACGATAGAAAAAACTATTGTTCCATTTAAAAAATTATATCTTTGTGGTGTAACTCTTTGGAAAATGATACCAGAAACTATGTTCATAGCTCCGCAGAAAGTGTAACATTTCTTGTCTTGACCTACCGCATTAAACTATCAAGTGTTTGTATAGTCTATGGGACTTAACTACGGGGTCATCAGTCACTAAACTTACAAACTACTTATGAACTAACTAAGACTAAGGACGGCACAAATATCCATGCCCTAGGGGGCATTCGAACCCCCGACCGTAGTGGCCGTGCAGACCGTGACTGAAGCGCCTCAGTCCCCTCGGCCACGCGGCCGGCCATTAAAATATCCCCTATTATTCTATAAGTTACAGAGGCAAACACACTTAGTGAAACACCCTGTATATATGTTGTCTGTAACATATTAAATAAAAATAGGTATCTAAAATCCTTCCTGTGTTAGCGTGCAACGATGTGACAAATTTGGAGCTCAATCGGTGAAGAACGTTTCGAAATTTTCAAACACACACAAACCACACACGATATTTTTATGTATAGAGATGACTGGTCAAGTGTGCATTACATGTTCAAGTCTATGCTCCCGCTAGCAGCTGCGTAGACCAAAGACCTATGTTCATATACCTCTTTGGCGTAAACGAAGCTACGGCGACAAAAGTCACCCGTGCGTGCTAGCGCTGAGCGCATTGGCCAATTAGCAACTGTGACGTCAGACGAAGGTGTCGCAGGTTCGAACAGGCGCAGTCAACGGTTTGTGCGCGGGGTGTGCAGTTCAAATTCGATTCGTGTTCGCGGTTTCGCGTTCCCGCTGCGCATCCGGTCGCGTATTCGTCGTCACAGCCGCCATTCAGCGAAATGTAAGTCAAATCAGACAAACAAATACCTACCGTAGAGCTTTCTTGTGATTGTTTATACCGCTGAGTGAACCAGTGTTATACTGCAGTTTATGCGTCTGCGGGTGTTGCTCTCTCTAGGTTTGGAACGGAAGAGCAGCCAATCAGGAGTAGAGTTATGCGGCCAATAAAATTTCGTGTTTCATGACGAGTAAATGTGGCGTCAACTTCGAAGTTTATTCGAAAATTTCGGTGCGGCATGTTTTATTTATTTTATGATCTGTACGAAATAGTGATCAAGTGATTTTTAATCGTCATTTTACGAGGACAATATTATTGCTAACAAACGCGCCATGCTAATAACACGGGCAATAGACTGTAGTTTTACCCAATTACTTTTGCTTACTGCACAAGGGTAATAGAAGAACCATAGAGCAAAGTATGTTTTATTTATTGTTTACTATATAGTGTGGCCAGAAAGCCGCGTTCGCTAGGAACAAAATCTGAAATAACAACAAATCCACCTTTGTTGTCATTATCTTCTTGTCGACATCCATACTGATGTGAACTGTAACTTGTTGATCGTCAAAACTTTTGCATACACCGCTTAGATTTGTTTATATAGTACAATTGTAACTCTCTTATTGGCCGCGGCATCGCAACTCCTGATTGGCTGCTCTGCCTAGCTGGCGCGAGGGATAGCCGGTGACGCATAAAATTCAATTTTACCAACTATTGGAGCTTTCGTGGTGATTGAGTTAAATCGTGATTTTGTACAAGCTCTCAGATTTGTAGTTTTTCTGGCTAATAAATTATCAGTTGTTTGTTTCGCGGTGGGTAAATTTTAGCAAAATACTGTGAATTGTGTTTCGTCTTGCTTCTGTTACCGATATCGTTCGTTACTCCGTCAGCACATAGATTACGCATATTGCTTCAGTATATCACGACCGTGTATTAAATACCTGACGTATTTTTTCGGAATTTGGATTATCGATGCCGCAAAAAAGTTGCAAGAAACGTAGTTATTGCAGAAGTAGTGTGTGAAAAATAACTATATACAACACATTCCAGAGAAGACATTATTGATAGAGCTGAAGCATTGAATTAAAATTTGTGGTGCGGCCGGGAATCGAACCCGGACCTCCATGCTTACTAGGCAGACGTCTTAACCGTTAGACTACCACACCACTAACGATTAAGGCGCCTCGGAATAGTCTATGTACGATTTACCTCCACAACACAAACTTTAATTCAGCTTCTTTGTTCCAAAGATAATTGCCACTACTGCCAAGGCTCTCCATGCAGCGGAATAGCACCTCAGCAATGGACATGGTGGAACAATCCTGTTATGGTGATATAAATATCAATTAAATACAATGAAAGAATCCCTGAGACGGATTTTCGTCTCAAATATGTCAAAGACATTATTGATAGAGCTGAAGCATTGAATTAAAATTTGTGGTGCGGCCGGGAATCGAACCCGGACCTCCATGCTTACTAGGCAGACGTCTTAACCGTTAGACTACCACACCACTAACGATTAAGGCGCCTCGGAATAGTCTATGTACGATTTCCCTCCACAATTTGAAATTTTGTAGCCTGACTACGTAGTTACATTTTACTACTGATTCTTCGTGTATTTTGTTCCACCTACAGCAATATATATTGTTTTCAATAGGATATTAAATGTCAGGCTCACGTTATATATTTACTGGTTTTGTAGTGATAAGTTATCTTTTAAAGACACAGTACTTCCCAGTTTGTAATTTATGTAAGATTAAAATCATTTATTTCCGTGCACTGTAATTTCTTTGACCTCGTGTACATCGAAAGAAACGGCATTGCCATCGATATACATCGAATGTTCGATATAGTGTTTCTGAACCGCCCTCCGCCCTCACGTACTAAAAAACACTTCTTGTTTAACCTATATCTAATCTCCGTAAGGCTACGCTACAGATCACTTTTTTTAAATCAAAGTTAGTTTAGGTATAGGTGAAATAAGTACGCGAGTGCACGTAGTGCCCGAATCTCCGGTTCAGAAACACTATATCGAATATTCGATATATATCGATGGCAATGCAGTTTCCGTCGATGTACACGCGGTCTAGGAAATTACTCCGTGTGCACATTTTTTGAGCATTATATATTTAGTTGCATTTGAAAGATGAATTACTTTTCTTGATTTATTAATTTGTGAGCGGAAGTTTAGTATAAGGACTACTTGACTACTTTAGTCGTTTATATATATTTGTATTACGAAATGATTTAGAATATGGAATATTTAAAGCAGTCATTCTCTAAGCTGATTGTGTGGTCGTATTATATAATTGTGCCACTGGAATCAGTGTTGTTTTTGCATTATCTACTGCACTGTTTCTTAATTTGAATCTAATTTTGCTAACCACGTTAGAGGCGAACCTCTAAATTAGTACGCTCACTGGTTATCCCCCCTGTCGTTGCAAGTGCAAACAGTGATAGAGGCCGAATAACTTTGACGTGTACTGTTCAATTAAGCGAGGCGTGTAGGAACTGTCGGTTGCTATCGCGCTGCAGTTGGAACGGCAGTCTGTGCTACGCATGCGCGCAGCACTGCAGAGCGCTAGTCGATTGTTTTCGAAGCTTGCGTGGGTCGTTCGAATGGGCCGCGCCGCTGTGGAATACACGTAGCGCCGAACCACAGAATAGGGAGTATACAGAAGGGAAAGCTGGAGGCGGCGCCTTTGATCTGTATGTTACCAAGCGTTGCGCTCGACGCCATATTGAAAAGCAGTAAACTCGGAACTAAAGCCACTTAGTACTTTGGCTGGAAATGGACTTTTTTCGAACTGCAGCTAACCTCACCCACTTTTACGAAAGGAAACGGCTTTTCATTATGCTCTCCTCTATTTTGCGCCCTGTTCTTGCACCTAATTGTAACCCAACGAAAAAAAAGTAGGCCTAAATTTTAATACAACTGCGAAAATGTACGATGGAATCAATGATCGTTTTATTTGGTGCTTGTTTCCAGAAAAATCCCGAGTAACGCGAAGTTACGTTTGGGAAATTAGTTATAAACAAGAAAGTGACTTTACAACTGCCAGGTTTTATTTGACACGAATAAATTTGCACAAGTCAGACTTAGCAGTACAGTGCGATTACACAGAAGTAATGATGTCTGGGCATATATAAGACTGTTAAATTACACACAAATGAAGGACAGGTAGCCGAAACATAAAACTACATAACAAACTTAATCTGTACTTGTCGTATTGTGGCACACATTGTTTCAGTTATAGCAAAGGAAAAAGTGTTCATCATTTTCCTCTTAGTCTTTCTTGTCAATATGCATTCACTAGAACATTACACACCATTTGTACCTCACCGCTGGGTCACTTTTATCTCCTTGAAATTTTTTTCCATTTTGGTTTTATATTTCAAGTCTCTGTGAACCTCAAGAAATAGAAAATTATAACTCTGACAAAAAGTTTTACTAAATATTGGATAATATATTTTTAAGTAAATCAGCTCTCCTTGAATTCACAGTCCGTTTCTTAGCACTGGAAATAAATATTGCCTTTAAAACATACCTATATGTTATATTTTACTTACGGCAGTAATGTAGTTATGTTTCAATGTTGGAAAAGTTGTATTTGATTTAAGAGGATAATGAATTTACTGATCGGAGAATGGCATATAGAAAAATCGGTTAACCATAGAGCAGGAACAGCATAAAATAATTATTCCCCTTAATCTATTTGTTCCAGTATCCGAAGAGCATTCGTTGCCAACATTAGCACACTACGCCTCCATTGCCGTTAGTAAAATTTTACCTGCCTAAGCAGCGTAGAACAAGGGGAGGAAGCAGGATGAGTGGCATCGATTTGACTGGTTCAGTTTTACTTACGGCAGTAGAGGAGTAATGTTTCAATGTTGGCAATATAATGTTCTTTTTACGAGGATAATTACTTTACCGACCAGAGAAAGGTAGATACAAGAAACTGTCAACCATAGAGCAAGAACAGCAAGATTATTACCCTTATTCCATTTGTTTGAATATCGTAACAAGGGGAGGTCGGCAATCGGGATCCGCCGATTTCGTCCTAGTTACTTGTGTAGGAGGTGGGTCTCCACATAACGTGCCTGACATACTTCGTCTGAGTGGGCCTTAGGAAAGCAGGAAATGCTCTCGAAAGTTTTTTCCAATAGCACTGTACATGTTATTCAGCGCTCTGTTCGTGAATAAACGGTGTAGCGTAATGAAGAAAAAAATAGGAAGCTCCTGGGATTGATTCCATGGCGCCTGTTGCGCAAGTAATGCGCTTGACCATTACACTACGCCGTTAGCCACGAACAGATAGCTAAATAATATGTACAGTATTATTGGAAAAACTTTCGAGAGCATTTTCTCCTTTCCTAAGGCCCACTCAGGCGAAATATTTCAGGCACGTTATAGGGAGACCAATCTCCTTCTACACACGCACTTTTAATAATTATGCACACATTGCTCTCATTGGAAACTGATAACATTTAACTTTTACCACACATATAGCGACGTTCACTAACCGTTCAACATCTTTTGGGAAGGTGAAGAAGCTTATATCCTTATTTGTATGAGAATTATTGCGGCAATTAGGTGCTGAACACCATCGGCCGCCTTTTCTTTTATTCCTGCTCGTAATAAAAACGGAACAGGTAAACCTACTGACGCACTGTTCTTTCTTTTCATTGCACCAAATACTTGTTTACTTTTATGCGATTCAGGCAGCTAAAATACCCAATTAACAAACAAAGACGGCGCATTACCATGCGACAGAGTAGGGAGTGACCACGCGTTTACTGCTTTTCAAGATGGCCGATTCCGCGCATGCGCACTAAATTTTGGACGACAGACTGCAGCGGGAGTTTCCTTTCTGTATACTCCTTATTCTGTGGCCGAACGCAGCCTTGGAATCAGTCAGCTGATCTGACGGCGCTGACCGAAGAGCACCGAATTCTGCCGAAGGCAACCGAACCCTATCTGCGAGCATAGCTAACAGCCATTCGAAGCTTAGAGCAAGGAAAAATGCGGTATGAACATTTTGCTGGGCAGAACTGAATTTTTGTCGGCAAAGGCCTGTGAAGACGATCTGTGTAATACAGTACACGGTTCTGTCGTAACTGCTATGCAGATTTTCGTAATTTGCAAGCCTTTGTGCACGGCGGTGTTCCCGTCAATATATATCGAACGTCGTTTCTGAACCGGAGCTTCGGGCGCTACACGCCCTCACGTAATAATAATTTTAATAAAACCCTTCTTGTTTAACCTATACCTAACCTAACTTTGACTTTAAAAAAAGTTATATGCAGTGTAGCCTTAAGAAGGTAGTATAGGTTAAACAAGAAGGATTGTTTTAGTACGTGAGAGCGCGTAGCGCCCGAATCTACGGTTCAGAAACACTATATAGAACATTCGATATTCATTATGAAATGTGCGCTATATTAAACGTACCCCAACAGGTTTCCATTCGCAACAGTATGTAACATATTAAAATTATATTATTTAGTGCTTATAAAGTGTTTAATTAATCCATTAATTACTCTAGTAAATACTACGTCAAAAGTACTTCACGTGAAACGCAATCTTATTTGTTGCCATAAAGTGACACCTGATTGTTTGCTATGCTGCGATACTACCGACGATCGATGTAGGCTATATCGACGGGAGTACCGTCGTGCACAAAGGCTTGCAAATACCCAGATTTTAAACGCCATTAGCTAGCTAACACCGACATGTGTTACGTGGATTTTATACACGCGATACGCAGGCGCTTTCAGAATTTACGATACCTAGAATGAACAGTTTTGTGGAGATAAACGCAGGGGAATTTCTATGCTTTCTTTATTTTTCAAGGAAAATAAGAAATACTCTAAGCGGAAGAATATCTAATTTTGTATGTTCTAAAAGAATTTTATCGACAATAATGCAGTTCCTTGAGACATACATTCTCATTATACCAAATGTATTGAATATAAGGAGAGATGTTGATTTAAAACTTTTGCCGTGTCCGGGATTCGAAGCCGGGACATCCTCCTTGCTAGGCACATGGATAATTATTTTTATCGTATTGTTCGTTCGTTTGGTTCTCGGTAGTATATTATAAACGTTATGAATGAAAAACATGACACTGTTGTAATATTCTCCAATATTTATTATTTTGCAAACCAGATTATAGTTATTACACCATCGTTACGTACAAATGTGTCGCTGAGAAATTCTTGTAGGCTCAAAGATTTTAAACTGGATGCATCTACAGAATATTCTTGTGGTTTTAAAAGATAATTGACAGTATTTGAGTTAGAACTAAATCGAGAGGAATTATTTCAGTAAAATTTGATGTAAATTGTGTAAGTTACATACAATGTGACACAGCAAAAAAACGACAGTGAGTAATTTTGTATATTGATTTTGATTACTGGAGAACGAGAGAATTTAGCGGCTATATACTAATTTACATTTAATTTCAAACCTCATGCAGTAAAACGTGAATATCAGACTTTTTAGGTAATTAGTACGTAACACAAGAGTTCAATTATGTAAGTAATCGGAAGTGGGGTTTTACTGGTTGATCATAACAGCCTCCTGTGCTTGCACGATATCGTAATTCAAACACATTTTTGCTTAAAGACTATTTTGAGCAGGTGTTCTTTTCTTTTGTAAATGTTCAAATGTTTGGGACTTAACTGCGGGGTCATCAGTACTTAAAATTACAAACTACTTATGAACTAACTTATACTAAAGACGACACAAACAGCCATGCCCGAGGGGGGGTTCGAACCCCGACGGGAACGACCTCCCGCATCGTAGCATCTTTTGTAAGTACTCTTTGTCGGACGATTATAAGGAACCATTTCTGTTAAATAATAAACCATCTGTAATTGTAATACCAATTCGTCGCATAACGATAAACTCGCTTACAGACATGAGCCGATCTGCAACGTTCAATCGGACGTTATACTGAATTTTTTACGTGAAGTTTTCTAACGTAAAATGATTGCCTAATAATATTAGCTACATAGATACTTTTTTTCCTCAGTTGAGGAAAGACGCCTTGTCCGGGTATTTATTAAGTTATTCCTGCCATTTTCAGGTGTATATTCATTTGTATAACGAATGTATGTCTGAAATCTCTTGGGAATACAATTAGTAGTAAAGAAGTAATAGATTAAACCTTGGTGCGTGATGGGGCGGTATTCCATGAACGTTACTGTTTACGTGCTCATATCTCATCAACTATATCTCGTACTGTGATACAATTTAGAAGGTACACTCAACTATATGCGTGTATACTGTCTGTAAAATTTACTATGGCTAAATTTAGTAGTGTAGAAATTATAAGTTGTAACGTCATTCCGAAAGCCGTCGTTTTATTCCATGAACAGCGGAACGTTACTGTTTGTGCTCATATCTTATCAACTACGTGTCGGAATGTGATACAATTTAGAAGATACATTCAACTATATGTGTGCATACTGCCTGTAAAATTTTCTGCGGCTATAATTTGCAGTGTACAAATTATAAATTTGACATCATACCGAATGCCGTAGTTTTACTCCATAAACAGCGGAAAAGTAGAAAGCGAGAAACTTTTTTCCTTTCATCATTTTACTATGGTTGCCAGCGAGAAAATGTTGAAAAAGGTTTGAAATTATGTTTAAATTATGTTGCAAGTCGCTAAGTACTGTCATTCCCATACAGTGTATTTCGAAAGTCTCGCCGCATTATATGGCATTTTTTCGTTTTCTGTTTGTTATGGTGTAATATCTTTTGAACCGCGTGCCGTATGTTATTCTTAACCATGCAGCAATTGTTACCTCACGGTAAAGGAATTCGTGTACCAAATTTGGTTTAAATCGGTCCAGTGGTTTAGCAGAAAATGAGCAGCATTGTCGCAAAATGCAGCAGTTTTTCGCGAATCTCATTATGACGTCATATCTCGTGAACCATGTATTGTATGTGATTCTTACACTTAAGGCGACCGTCCTCGTGGATTGAAGCTTACGTGTACAAAATTTCATAAAGATTGGAACAAAACTAGATTTGTATGCAACACGTACAAACAGACGGACATTCTGCTTTATATATCAGATAATACCGCAATATTATTTGTCATTTTTCTGAACTAAGATATTTTTGGTAATTTGGAAAAAAAATTGCATATCGCAGTCGTGACCTACTACCGATATAGAAAGAACATGCGAATATCGTTTCCATATAAATATAAACGGAAATAAAGAAAAAAATTTTTTGTGGAATTCATTGCAGGAGATCTTAAGAATAGTACATCGAAATCTGTCACTGTATGTGATAAATTTTCTGAAATACAATAAACTGTTACTCTCACTTAGTGAGAGCTTTTCGAGGTACTTTTCAGGAAAGTACATCGAGAAGGAGTAACTACATGCGTGTGCCAGTTTTTTTTTTAATACACAATTTTTTGCGTGGTCGATATATATCGATAGTAGGTCGCGACTGCTACATGCAACGCTTATTCCAAATTACCATAGTTTCATTCTAGATCTCCTACTGGAATTTTGGTAGTTCTCCATAACAGGGATCACATGTGAATGGACAATTTGTCCCGCCTATGACTTCCCAACACTGTTTCTTAAAAGCGTGATCACTCCCATACTAGAAACACAAACATGTTTGTATCAAAAACTTTGCTTTAATTCAGTGGAAAATTGATGTTCAAAAAAGGCAAACTCCCAAAATTCCTGTAATAACTTGTAATACGAATATATATTCCGTGTGTGTCAGCAGAAGAGGTTTCGGTTAGAGAATTGGGTTCGGTGTTTGATTCCTGGCGAGTTAACTTCATTTTTTACATATACAGTGTGAAGTTAGTCTTCTTAATTAATCGTATTATAATTTTGATGGCATATCTTAAACCCGAGTAGCTATTGTTGGAAGTCTTAACCGAACACATGTTGTTGCATGATATTACGAGCGCAAATGTGACTTAAATGTTAATTACTGTACTTTCTATCAAGTACGCCCTGTTATGGCTACAAGTCTGTTTGCTTACCATACGGCACATTCCGTCGTGTTTTGCAGAGATGTAACTAGAAAAGCGAAAAGTGTGTTCACAATTGAGTGCTTGATGAGTGAGCGTATTGAATGCTTAAATGCAACTCTAATGGGTCGCTTGTAGTCGACAAGGCATCCCTTCTCAACAATCACGGATTGTTTTGACATTTTATGTGATCATTCGCACGTGACTCCAATGAGATAGTCACTTGTTTGGTCCCATGCGCAACTTCGCAGGCAGCTATAAATAATATTTCTAGCGAGATTCAGTCATCTCGGAAACTATTTTCTAGAACAGAAATTTAATTAGAAAATTTTGTTCAATCTATACATTATTTTAAGAATAATACTTAAAATAATTTTACGAGGCTTTTTTCATTTAAAAAATTGTAGATAAATTCGACCGAAAAAAATCATTAATATATGTTATGAATGAAATACACAAGATAACTGTGAGATATTCTGCAAATTTATTGGTTTACGAACCGGTTTTCAGCCGCCACGCCATAATCAGGTAAACATTACACGTTTAAGTTTCAAAGATCGTAACATGCTAGATATATAACTTTCAAAGGAGACTAGTGTTTTGGTTTATAACTAACCTGCAGGAAATATTACAATTCAAGTTGTGGTGTAAATTCCTGACATTGATAAAATACGTGACAATATAATAGATTATGACGTTATCCTAAGAAATATAAAGTGAAACAATAGAAATTGGCTGAAAAATATTGATCAAATCGTATATCTTAAATAGGTCTAATGTCTAGAAACATGGAAGCGTTGTAAATATATGTTACAATTGTTACTGGTTAAATTAAACTTGACCAAAAATTATCTTAAACAGGCCCAATGTCTGGAAAATGGAAGCATGTGACAAAGTTGAATGAAACATCTGTAAATGTATGTTAAAATTTTTTTAACTCGTTAAATTAAACTATGGATACTAGTAAAATAACACATTATAGTTTATATCACATAAGCCGCCAAAACAGTTGTGATTACACAAGAATTTTATAACTAGTAAAATAAGGCATTACAATTTATATCTGGTAAGCAGCCAAACAGTTCTGATTACACAGGGCTGTTTATAACAAGGCTACGAAACAGCAGTAGAGGTATGAGACAAGTGGGTAGCAGTTGGTAGTTTACATTGTCTGCATGGGCTTATGATTAGGTTCTGCAGACAGAAGTGGTGAGTATGGAAATTGTGTCTTATCATTCAGTACCAGTCATGTATTTCATCAACGTCAGGAATTTACACCATACCTTGAA
Organism: Locusta migratoria; assembly: GCA_026315105.1. Taxonomy (NCBI): domain Eukaryota; kingdom Metazoa; phylum Arthropoda; class Insecta; order Orthoptera; family Acrididae; genus Locusta; species Locusta migratoria. The sequence goes on from CM048753.1 coordinate 657,477, forward strand.
TTGTAATATTTCTCGCAGGTTAGTTATAAATCAAAACACTAATCTCCTTTGAAAGTTGAATAGCTAAAAAGTTAAGATCTTTGAAACTTAAACTTGTAATTTTTATCTGACTATGGCGTAATAGCCGAATACCGGTTCGTAAACCAATAAATTTGCAGAATATCTCACACTTATCTTGTGTATTTCATTCAGAAATATATATATATATATATATATATATATATATATATATATATATATATATATATACACAAAATAAAAAAATAAAATCGAAGTTTGGCTTCTTATAGCTCGGACACTAAAGATACTAAAACATGGAACTTGGGCTGTAGCAACCTGACAATGAAAGGTTTTCAAATATGAAGTTTCATTAATGAATCACTTTCTAATACTGTTTAAATTAAGTACAAAGTTGAAAATTTGATGCAAGGGCTTAAAATGCGCCATTTTCGACGTCATTTTGCAAAAAACTGTGTTCTTTGACACTCCAGAAACTGGGTTCATTAGAGAGACGACATCTACAAAAAAGAAGTATATTTAATTAACAGTTCAAATGTTTAAATATTCGTACATCTGTGGGACTTAAGTATTCTGGTCATCAGTCCCTAAGCTTACAAAGTACTTAAACTAAATTACGCTAAGGACAAAAAATACACTCATGCAGAGGGAGGACTCGAACCTCCGACGGCGAGCAGTGGCGCCCTCCGCAGCTAGGCGCCTTAGAACGCTCGGCCGTAGCAGTTAGTTGTGTGGGCAGCTTGTTGCCCGATCTGAAAAATACAAGTACAAGCTAGAGTTGTGCCGATTCGTGAATGAGCCGTTAGTTTGAACGAATACAAATAAAGAATCGTAAGAATCGAATCGTGATCCGGACGAATCGTCGTTCAAAAGAATCGCCTGTCTCGTGATTCCAAGATCCAACGATTCATGATTCGAAAACAAGTGGCGAATCGTGCCGAATAATTACGAAAACCAGAAAGCGTGTGAACAAAGGAAGCACAGAACGAAGATCGTGAGCTGTTAATTATTAGCCTATTCACGAATTACACATGACAGAAACAAAACGCAGCGAACTACACAGCTGCCAATACATACGACTATACGTCTTTTATACAGTTTACATATGATGTATTTCAACGAGCAATCCTTACACATTTATATTTAGCATATCCCGGAAATGGCTGTAACGATTAGGATTATATTTTGTGTTTAGAGAGGTTTCAGCTTTTCGAGTTCATGTACATAGTTGTAGTTTTTGTAAATACACAATTTTACAAAAATATTCTTTTTATATAAAAACTCGATTTGAAATGTTTTAAAGCCATCTCAAAAACCTTTTTTTTTGCCATTTTGGTTTTTACGTCATCAGCGCTCCTGAAAAAAAAAAAAAAAAACGATTTTACAAAAGAGGAACATTTTAATAAACGCGAATTTCTTGTATCTCGCAAGAAATTTAATATTTAGAGACGGATTTTTATTTTTAATGTTTGCTTATATAGACGTGTTTCGTTAAACTGATTGATTTTACATAACAAGTATTTTATAATGATTAGATATGAATTAATTACCATAGATTTAATTATATTCATATTTAAATGGCCGAAGTATTCAAACAGAACGAAAGAAAATTTATAAGTTTACAGCAGGATTCGAAATAAGTGACCTACGTTCACTAAACGTATAAAGCTTCTAAAAGAGCTATGATGACTGCAGAAATAGTTGGTAGTGTAATATGTATTTATAACCGCTCGCAAAACTTCAAAGACTATTTTCTCGAGAATTTTCCGCTTTTCAGTGGTTTCTGTGTTCAAAATTATTCTTAATTTCGCACTAGTCTTTCACGTATATATTGAATGACAGTCATTGAACATCAATGTACCGTGACTTCATTTCTTTCTTCATAATCGGATCTTTCTGGGTGGCCTTATACTGTGTTCTTCATGGATTTAAATCTGCAGTGTAAGTGTGTCAGGAAATCACACAATGAAACGTCGAAAAAGTAGCGTACTTATGTAAAAGAATTTTGAGAGCTGAATCGAATGGCTTTGCGTCATTATTTTTCTAAGTCTGAACTTTACGCACCATAAACATTAAAAAATCCGAAGCAAACACTCCACCACTCACCAGCTGCTGCGTCTGGCGGAAGAGGCGTTCGGAGCCGTTGATCGACGCCATTATTTCGGCGCTCTCATGCTCGACGTGTCACGAGCCTTTGACTCAGTGTGGCACGATGGCCTCCTGTATAAGCTACTTACACTGGTGGTTCCCGTGTCACACGTGAGGCTCCTGCAGAGTTACCTGCAGGACAGGACGTTTCACGTTCGGGCAGACAGTGGAATTTCCACGGAGCGCCGAGTAATGGCGGGTGTACCGCAAGGCTCGGTCATCGGCCCGACCCTCTACTCGCTATACACAGCAGACCTCCCGCGCACAGAGCCAGTCAAATTAGCTCTGTACGCGGACGACACGGCCGTCTACGACAGCAGCGCGAACGCTCGCGAGCTGCATCGCAGACTACAAACGGCAACGGCGGCCCTAGAACAATGGGCGAAGAAATGGCGCCTGGCCTACAACGCCGACAAAAGCCAGGCAATCATCGTCACGCTGCGACGTATCCCACAGGACATGCCACAGCTGACAGTACGTGGACAACCCGTCCAATGGAGCAGAAGTGCAAAATATCTTGGCGTCACGTTGGATCAAAGATTAACCTGGCGCCAACATATAGAGGATGTGCGGAGGAAAGCACTGGGTCGGCTGAAGATGCTCTACCCAGTAATAAACCCCACTTCATCTCTCCCTGAACATCTAGGGCTCACGTTGTACAAAACCACAATACGGCCGCTTTTTGAATATGCAGCGGTGGTATGGGGAAACGCAGCGGAAACCCACATCCGACGGCTCCAAACCGTCGAAAATCGTGCTCTGAGGATGGCGCTTCATCTGCCTCGGGACTTCCCATCAGAGCAACTACACGAACTAGCGGACGTACCTTACCTCAGGAAGCGGTTCAAGGACACTGCAGCAAAGTTCTACGAAAAGGCCAGGAATTCGCGCAATCCATTACTGCCCCTGGGAATTGAAATCTAATATAATTCAGTCAGAATACATTCAAACGTAACCTAACTTTCTCCTTTAACGGGACCAAGTGACAAGCTATATCGGATGCAGTGTGACCACACCGTCGGTCGATGTTTTCAGTGGAACTCGGTCGACGGCATCTGACGAAGGTCTGTCGGTGCCACTGTGAACACAGGTTTTGTCCGTGTTGGAAAACTACAGTCGGGCCGAATCACGATGGTCCCTGGCTCCGCCTTCTGGGCTGGGAGACCGCCCCGCTCGGAGAAACGGAATGGAACCGTGGTGCCAAATAGTTCGCTGCAGGACAGTATAGCTATAACGGTCGCTGTTGCCTGGCAGAACTGGCAACAGCGCAGCCATACGCGCGCATGCGCAAAGCAACTTTCGCATTTGACCTATTGTCTGCTGCCTCAGCCGGCGCTCAAAGTCGATTGGCTCAAGCGCCAGGGTTCATCATATTTTGGCTCAACTATAAATGCCGTGGTGGAGTGGCCTGCTTCCAGATGAACAGTTTGGATGAAGAAGGCCCCTGTAACGAATCCGAAACGTTGACAAAATATATCTTCATGACGCGGCAAATAGCTCAGAAGAATTTCAATTTTAACAATAATGACCGCGAAAGCCTACGTTCTTACATAATAACATGACGACATCAAACTAAATACATAACTGTTCAGTATCATAAATTTCGTTCTCCTACTGTATTCCAATATTTTACAAATTGGTCGGAAACACATTTTTTTGTGAAAAGGTGAAAGTAGGGAACATTCTACATTTCTTTTACAAATACTGTTCTACAGTAAAGCTTCAAAACCATGCTAATTCTAAACAATGTGATTGACATCCTACCATAATAGTAGATTTCAAACGTAGGCTAACATCGCTATATAAATTGGACCACACAAAATCGTGCAGCAAAAAAGTTGCGACTTTGGTTGTTTATATGTCATTGATAAAAGGCAGTAAGGTACAATAAACGTACAAACTTTGGATAAAACAGCTTAGTAACGCAAGGTTTTGAATTTAAAAAATCATTCACATACTGCTTTCCAAATATCAAATTCATTTAAAATCTTGGTTTTTATAAAAAGTGCGGAAATATGTTACATTCAGTGCTCTTACAAAATGTTTTCCATGACTCATTTCAAATTAACCCATGTTGGAAAAAAATTATAATCCAGAACACTACTTGATTATTGAAATTGCGCTAACAGTACTCGAACATGACAGTCAAAGTGGCACGGCAACAAGTACATTTCTGGTATCTCTTGATTACGTTTCATGACATATATTATTTTTACATTAGTAAATCTTACATCTTATAAAATAGGCCAAATCTGTGTATGTGTGTATGTATGTTCCCCATCTCCTCCTAGACTACTGGACCGATTTCAACCAAACTTGGTACAAATATTCCATATGTGAGATAACAATTGCTGTAGGAGTACGATCCAAACACGACATATGCTTCAGGAGATATAACTCCATAAACAATAAGAATAGCAAGAAACTGCCACATAATGCGACAAGACTTTATGAATACACTATATGAGAACGACAGTACTTAGCGACTTGCAACAAACTTTAAACATAATTTCAAACCTTTATTAAACTTTTTCTCGCTGATAACCATAGCAAAATGATGAATGGAAAAAAGTTTCTCGCTTACTACTTTTCCGCTGTTTATGGAGTAAAACTACGGCATTCGGGATGACGTTACAATTTGTAATTTGTACACAAAAAATTTTAGCCGCAGGTAATATTACAGACAGTATACAAATACACAGATGAATGTACGTTCGAAATTGTATCACAGTACGACACGTAGTTCATGAGATATGAGGACGTAAAGAGTAACGTTCATGGAAAACCGCCCCACCAAGCGTCACGTTTTAACCTATTACTTCTTTACTACTAACCGTATTCGAAACAGATTTTACCGACGTACAGCACTTATACATTTCAATATAGTCCTGCAAAATTATACAATTGTACAACATATATATACTAATAATAAATCTGTGAATGTAGGCCTGTCGCTGTTCGCTTCAATCTTCAAAACTACTGGACGAATTATCATGCGGTTTTCACAGGAAACATGAGCGGAGATTGCTTCAGGGTCTAGACACGATTTCATCAAAATATAATCACAAAGTGTTTTCAGACGGTCGTGTCTGTCTGTTCATCTATTAGAAACCACTTCTCCAACACTACTTCACGAATTCGCATGGGGTTTTCACGGGTAACTTCAGCGTACCTTGGGACAACATAGACTTAGTTTCATAAAGATATATATTACTATAATTTGTTGTTCCTTGTTGACGTTGTCACTGCCGGTTGGACAACTGGCAACCCCTATAGCCCTGCAATACGGGCCAGCCACGGGTGGGTTTCTTCAGCACGGTTCCCAGGCCTGTGACGTGGTTCCTAACGGACCATCCGCAGAACAACACAGAGCAGTTAAAGACTGGCTGTCACAGCCGACGCGCAGAACAAGTGTGGACCCGACCGCCGCCATTGTTATATTGCTTGCACGGCAGACGGCGCAAGAGATGTAATACCAAATCTTCTATCTATATCTATAAATGTGAATGTCTGTTCGGTGCACGTTTATCACGTCTGAACCACAAGACATGAACAGCTAAAAATTTGTACAGTTACTAATGTCTACTCGGGGAAGGCTTTAGGCACGGTTTTATGGCGATAGGATCGCTATATAATATATATTAATCGGAATATCTGTTCGGTGTACGCTTATTACGTCCGAACGACAAGACGCAGAGACTTAAATATTTGTATAGTTACTAATATATACCTGAGGAATCTTTTAGGCACGGTTTTATAGCGATCTGATATATACTTAGTAATTTGAAGAATATAACGCGAAATGCGGAACAATAATTACTCTTTGAAAATTATATTTACATTTTGAAAATGGTTTTATTGGTTTCATTGTTGGTTGAGGGTTGATAATGATAAAAGGACGGAGTATATTGGGATGGAAAGTTATCGGTGTATATAAAATTCTACGTGTGTGTGTGTGTGTGTGTGTGTGTGTGTTAATATTGCGCTCTGCAGCGAAAACTACAGAACGCAAACGAATGGTCTGTGTGTAATTGTTTTCCGAAGTCTCCCGTTGTACACCATAGGAGTTCCATGCCGATAGCTATAAGGGGGTGGAAGATATGGTGGTTGAAAGTCGTCAAATTATAAAAAAAATTCGGACTGAAGGCCAGCGATGACGTTTGAGACTCTATAGCAAGGAGGTTACATACAGCGAAACGTGATGCCACAGACCATGTCTTTGCTTTATGCGTGCTACAATGTCTTCAGCTCTTTCTCTGTAAGGATAAGCATACGAATTAGGAAATATAAGAATAAATAAATAAAACTGCAAAAACGAAATTTCTTTTAATACATCTGGATTTGACTTTTCGCGCATTACATCAAGTGATCGATCTGTGATATTATTACAGTCATTATTGTTGAATTTCGTGATTGGATTCTTCGAAACTAGTGCATTTTTACCTGTGATTTGATCTACACTACTTACTATTCAGTCTCATAGCACACTACTGAAAGATAGCTCATCTATCATAATCAACTAACACGCGAATGGAGTCTCGGGTTTTAGCTAGTAGCTTATGAAGACAATAGCAGAAACTCTTTGCCGAAAAGTGCGACAGTGCTCCCGGGCACCATCTAGTGACGTGAGTTGTGAACTAAAACTGGGAGTGATCGGCCGATTAAGACTGTGAAATCCAGAACAGTTACATCATTACTTTATAGAAGTAGGAAATGGCTGGAAGAGAGAGAGTTTGTGCTGCATACGGCTGTTCCAGCTAACTACAAACAGTGATGCATTCCGAAATCTTTCTTTACGTTCCCGAAAAAATAGATAATTCTATGTATAATATTTTCAGGAGGCTACTGTTAGGCCTACCGAGATCGTTTACTTCTAATAAAGAGTCTCTTTAACGCTTTGATTTACCCATTTTCATATGTTCTTTAGAGATAAAGGCAGGTTATTCGTAAACAAAGAGCTGACGTGGATAAAATTTTAAGAAAGAAGGATCCGGAACATTCCAATGAAAGCTATGTATTATGCCCAGATTTCTTTGAGAAGAAAGATTTCAGAAATAAGATTTTGTAAAGCGAAGCGTGTAGTTAAAAAAATGTTGGTCAATATATTGCAACAACAAATGTATAACTGCAAGTTTTATTTGAATAGCTTCATTTAAAGCTTAGATTCGGTTTTAGGAACATTGGTACAATGCCTTCATTGTCAGCTGTTTGTATTTAAGCAAAAACTATATTTTATGAAAAAGAAGACTGAACAGAAATTTAAAATAATGTCTTGTACACCAGTGGAGAACAGCAGTATTATATTTTTTATTTTTTCCCGTAATTTTCGACATGATTTTCCGTGTCTTGCCGCACGTGCCTTAGGACAGAGGGAGTCCGATGTCCCCTGCCATACGTTTGCGTCCTGCGCGTTACATTTCCGCTACCGCTCGCATTCTGAATCCCCTGGTCCGATTCGACCTGTGCTCAGCAACCGGCACGTGTCGCCGATCCATGCAACTGCGGGCGCGGAACCCGCTGATCAGAGCACCTGTGCTGAAGTCGACACCGCGGATCGCAACCGATCACAGCATTAATGCAATTACGTAGATTCAGCGCTGCTGCCTAGCTGCGAGATCGTTACAGACGGTAAAGGCTGTCTGCCGCCGGCTCTCGCCCCGATAGCACGCTCCCCGCTCTGCAGCCCCCTGGGCTCGCTCTCCTACTTAAATCATCATAATGATTACTTCTGTAGTACCACTGGTGGCTCTCCTCAGGCCGTAACATCAGAATTTGTATCCCCTTTTTCTGAAATACAATCATTTCGTTACACCGCAACACTCGTGTCCGAGTATGATTTGCTGGTCCTGTCAAACCCCGTCCGGAAAACGCCCACTGCATTTTCCCGTTCGTGCCATACCTGCACATATTTTGGTGTCAGAATCGTGATCTTCGGATCACCACCAGTTTTCCGGGGTTTGGGAGCGTGTGTTGGGCGAGAGCTAATTGTCAGAAACGCGACGCATGCGGCACCGCTTTGTTCAGCGCGCTGCCTGCCTGGCCGCGTGACCTTGAGCTGCGCACAGCCGGAGCGCTGTGTTTGCCAGTCGCGCGATGACGCGCTGCCACCGGCTCCGGCTGGGTAGCCGCCTCAGCCGTAACAGTCGAGGGTCCAGTATCCGATGCCGGAATCCGACACTGTCCATCCGCTGCCGATGCTGCCGTCGCCCGTCGCCGCCTTCTGCTGCCTGCAGTCCGTCTCGCCGTCACCGCATCAATAAATAGTTGAAGTAAGTGCTGTCAGCCACGTTCTAAATCCTCCTTGTAAAGTGATTTATTGGCGCAGCAACGTAATTTTTAAGTAAGTTCTGTCCCTTAACTTATAACAATGTCACGTGAAGGATCCCCGCGGGACATAGTCACTGGAAATGGTGAGGATAGAACTGTAGACTCCTTACCACAGCAAGTTTCTAACCTTGTGGTGGGGCAAGCAGAGTTTGAGAGGCAGTATGCACGCCTTCAGAAGCAGTTAGCTGAGCAACAAGCGAGAAATGTTGACGTTCAAGTGGATATTGGGGAAAGTGAAGCCTTTAGCGCCTTGAAGGAAACGGTAAACTTGCAAAGGGAGCAAATTGCATTGTTGTTGGAGAAAAACCGTGCCTTGGTGGAAAGGATTAATCAGTTAGACGTGCAATGTGAGGATTTAGCAAATATGGTTAGGAGGTATCAATCTCGCCTTGTAGTGGATACCATGGAAGCCGAGACACAAACACCTGAGTATGAAGAGGAGGAAGATCGGCTTACAGACTTGCTGGGCGTATTGAAGGATTAGCGGGTAAAGGAAAAAAAGGAGTTGCACGTGAGTCACTGAACAAGGTGGGAGAGGTAGCCGCCACTTCGGTAGTGAATTCAGTTGGTAGTTTAACCAATACTTTTCCAGCGGTAAATTTTATTGCTTCCTTTTCTGGAAAGAATAATGAGAATGTCGAAAGTTTTCTGCAGAATATCCGTGACGTTGGTCGTTTGTGCCAGTGGCCAGACGAATTCCTTTTGAATGTTCTGAGGCTCAAATTAATTGGGGACGCACGCACATTTGTGGATTCGGTAGCCGTATTGAGAGACGCCACACATTTTGAAGTACTGGCGCAAGGATTGATTCAGAGATTTACCGATAAGAGAGGTACTAGTTATTACCGGGACCAGCTTTCTACGATGAGGCAGAAGGCCGGTGAGTGTTTTGATGCATACGCGGACCGGATTAGAACTGTTTCGTGTAAGACGTACACCTTAACCGGAGACGCGGTAAGAAATGAGGTGTTGCTTGAAGAGGCTGAAGCCAGGGCAGTGGATGTCTTTATTAGAGGTATAGATCCGCAGATTGGAGGCGAGGTGAAGGTTTCTTCCCCCACTACATTGCACGAGGCTGTTAGGTTGGCCATGTTACGCGAAGAGGCGAGTAGATTTGTAGCCGCGCCGATGCGTAGCCGTGAGCCGAAGCGAGTGTTTGCACAAGAAGCCAGGTGCGGCCGGTGCAAACGCGACGGCCACAATGCGGACGAGTGTCTTGCGCCCTATTGTCCACACTGCCGCTCTATGGGACATTTGGGTATGCACTGTCGGCAGAATCAGAATGGGCAAGCACATTACCGATACGCCACGCCTGCAAATCGAGGTACCAGTCAAAACCGACGGGGAAATGGTCGGGGGGCAGGTGTAGCCACCCCTCCCCGCCCCCGTTAAAAATCATAAACCCAATAAATTTCGATGGGAACACTGAGGTGGCAAACGTGATGTTACTAGGAAAGATAGGAGAGAAACGCGTTAAGTTGTTAGTAGATACCGGAGCTCAAGTGAGCATTTTGTTTTTGTCCAAAGACGACAAAAGACCATTAAAACCGCCCCGTTGCCGTATCCGTGGATTAGGCGATAATCTAGTTTGGCCATTGGGGGCCTGTTATGTTAACCTGGAAGTAGGAAAAGAAAGATACCCGTTCGAGATGGAAGTATTGCCTAAGAAGGGACGAAAGTTTGACGTAATCCTAGGGAACGATTTTCTCAGCCAGTTTCAGGGTGTTATTGATTACCGATCGCAAACCGTACAACTTGGTGAAGCAATTCATCGGTTCGGCAGCGCTCACACTGAACAAACGCGAGGAGGTCCGGAGAATGGCGCCGTTTTTCCGAACTCCGATAAGCCGCGTACTGCAGTGGTAAAGGCAACAACCCCTGTAACAATAAACGGTGGAACGGGAAAGATCCTTTGGGTAACAGTTGAACTTCTAGAGATGAATCCAACCTCACTTTTGATCGATCCGTTCGCGCAAAATGAAGTACTGGATAAAATACAAGTTCATGTTAAGAGAAGCCTGTGTATTGCCGAAAAAGAGGGTGGAAAATTTAGAGTACCGGTGAGCTTAGATAATTTTGGGACGAAAGTAGCTGTAATTCCGCGTGGGACTGTTTTAGCCAGTGTGCAGTGTGTGGAAAGAGGCGAAGTGCCGCCAGTTCAGAGTAACAAATATCCGGAGAGAGAAGCGAGAGTTTTTCCTATTGAAGTGCCTGCCGTCACGCCACAATTAGAGGAGTGTTTAAAGAGGAAGTTAACCCATTTGAATGAAGGTGATCAGAAACTGTTATACTCAGTGTTAAGAGAATATGCCTGGTTATTTGCAGACCGAAAGTACCTCCCTGCCACTGATTTGGTATATCATGAAATTCCTACTGGGAATGCCAGACCGATTGCACAAAAAGCGTATCGGCTCCCTTATCACCTACAACCTGTGGTTGATGAAATCATCCAGGAGCAGCTAGAGGCAGGAATCATTCAGCCTTCAGCTAGTCCTTGGTCGTCACCAGTCGTGCTTGTGCCTAAAAAATCTGTGAATGGAGAGAAATCGTATCGTATGTGCGTGGATTTGAGGGCCGTGAATAAGGTTACCACGCCTGATACCTACCCATTGCCAAGAATTGATGAAACCTTGGACAGATTGGGAAACTGTAAATACTTCACTACATTGGATATGAAATCGGGCTATCACCAAATTGAAATAGCACCTGAAGATCGACCTAAAACTGCATTCATTGTTCCGTCTGGGTTGTATGAATTTTTGAGAATGCCTTTTGGTTTGAGAAATGCCCCCGCTACCTTCCAACGTTTCGCCGATTTACTATTACGTGGGCTGAAACCTATCACCTGTCTTGTATATCTTGACGATATTATAGTATTTTCGAAAACCATTGAAGAGCATGCGGAGCGCTTGAAGAGTTCTAACGAGACTCCAGGATGCACACCTAAGTTTAAAATTAGAAAAGTGCTTCTTTGCAGAATCACAGGTCCAGTACCTAGGTCACATTATTAGTTCTGATGGAGTGAAACCAGATCCCCGTTTGACTGAAGCTGTCAGAACCTTTCCAGTCCCTACCAATGTCAAAGAACTGCAAAGTTTCTTAGGATTATGTAATTTCTATCGCCGTTTTATAAAGGATTATGCCACAGTGACCAAACCACTTACTAACCTGTTGAAGAAAGGAATAGCATTTCATTGGAGTCCTGAATGTGATACTGCCATGAAGCAGGTTAAGGAGGTTTTAACTAGCTCTCCTTTGCTAATTTATCCAGATTTCGAAAAGCCATTCATTCTGTCATGTGATGCTTCGAATTTTGCTGTGGGATGTATCCTAAGCCAAGAGCAGGATGGAGAAGAAAAACCTATTGGTTATGCTTCCCGTCAGCTTAACAAGGCTGAACAAAATTATAGCACCACCGAAAAGGAATTATTAGCTGTAGTTTTCGGTATCAACTATTTCAGATGTTACCTGTATGGTAGACAGTTTACAGTTGTAACCGATCATGCTGCTTTGCAGTGGATGCTAAGCCTTAAGGATCCAAGTAGTCGTTTAACCAGGTGGGCTCTGAGACTTAGCGAATTTGATTACGTCGTCAGACACAAACCTGGAAAACTGCACCAGAATGCCGACGCCCTTAGCCGCAAAATAAGAATCGTAAATGTGGAGAATGTGCTTGTTGACGATTTAATAAAGGAACAAAAAGCAGATGGGGAATGTCAGGGGTATGTAAACCACCCAGATTTCGTGCTTGTAGACGATGTATTGTACAGAAAGACCCCCTTAGGAAACCGTATTGTCATACCAAAATCTTTGCGACCTCAGATCCTAGCACAGTGCCATGATAGTATACAAGCCTGTCACAGTGGTAAAAGAGCCACTAATGCCCGAATTGCAACTCGTTATTGGTGGAAGACACGCCGGCGAGATGTAGATCAGTATATAAGTGGTTGCCTCTCATGTGCTCAGAGAACGCAAATTGCCAGACCCCGAATACCCCTACAAACTGTACCAGAAACCTCTAGGCCATGGCAGCTCGTTGCTTTGGACGTCGTAGGGCCATTCCCGCAATCTCAGCAAAATAACAGATACATTCTCTCTATCATTGACCATTTCTCCAGGTATCTAATATTGGTGCCTCTCGCAGATATGACTGCAGAAACAGTAGCCCAAGCATTTGTTAACCATATGATACTGCCTTTTGGAAGCCCGGAAGCTATTCTTACGGACAGAGGATCAAATTTCATGTCCACGTTATTTATTCAAGTTTGTAAGCTACTGAGAATTAAGAAATGGCGAACAACGCTTTTCCACCCTAAAGCCAATGGTAGGGTAGAGAGGGTGCATAAAACCATAGTCAAAATGTTATCTCACTATGTGAATAGTGCGCACACCAACTGGGATAAGTATATAGCGTTCATAGCGTCAGCGTATAACAGCAGAATACATGAAGCAACAGAGCACACCCCGTATGAGGTCATTTACGGTCGCCCTATGAACTCGCCTTTCGAATTAGATAAGTTACCTCCTGGTGTAGACGCTCAAGAGGTGAAAAACCTGGCCCGTCGCTTAAAAGCCATTTGGAAAAAGGTGCAAAAGAACAACAAAAGAGCCACTGCTCGTCAATTGCGGCGTGGAAACAAAGGAGCCACTTTACCCACTTACAAGCCAGGGGATTGGGTATTGTTGAGAAATACAGTCATTAAAAAGGGGCGAACTAAAAAATTCACTCCTTTGTTCGAGGGACCATATCAGATAACACGTTTGACGTCACCCGTTAATGCAGAATTGCAATTATCTGGCCGTACAGTGGTCGTACGTTTCGACAGATTAAAATCATATCATGGGCAAGTGACGCCAAACCCGTCTGCTGCAGTTTCAACCGCACCTAGATCGGCCGGTCGTTCAAGAGAAATTAGTAAAAAGAAAGCTCCACTTCCCCCTACACGCACTAAATATGCATTAAGATCCAAGCATTCCTATGGATGGTGCAGTATGCTCTTTGCACACAAATAGAAATGTTTAAGCCAGTGCACATGTTTTATTTCGCATGCCTTTTTGTTTTTAGTAATACCGCCGCCTACTACATACGTTTTGCTTATGTTTAGATTAAGTTTCACATGTAAACTAGGATGTCTCAGGCTGGAAAACCCTTTTAATGCGAACCATTATGCCTTGATTTGCCATTAGAAATTTCATTGTTGCAATTGCGGACACAATAATGTAAGGAACATGAGCTGCAACGTAGAAGTAGCAGATGGAGCGCCTCGCGCGCTCAGCAGACTGCCCTAGCCGCGCCGTATGATTACAAGGCCGCGTGGCGTCACTGGGTCACTGTCCAGTGTCCACTGCCTCTCCCCCCTCCCAGCCTCAGACACTCGACGCCTGCCGGTGCTGCATTTGACGCCGTCAGCTGTGTAGCGCACGTGGCCAACACCTGCCGCACCGCGACCGCTTGGCATCAGTCCGTAGTCCGTACTAATCTTCTGCTTCACTATAATCGAAACACATACGTAATCGTTCTTATAAATGTCAAACAATTTCATGTAATGCTTCCTACCTGAGCCTATTCCGTACGATGTTCTTGTGGAAAAGTGGAACATCTACTATAGCCACTGATATACCCAGTACTATCGTTATGTTCGGTATTGCACAAATCTATTTTGCCATTCGATCCTTTTCCCTAACCAGAAGATACTTCTGAAGATAAAAGGCATTCCAATTTTATGTTTCTGTAACTTCATAGTCAGCATCGCTCGTCGCCTAAGCATGCTCAATGCGCTGAAAGTAGAATTCCTGAATTGTGAAATAAATACCCACCAGAATTGGGGCTTAGTCGCCTTTTGCGTATTTGATCGTTGCTAATGCCATATACGTTTTACACAGGAATTGTGGTAACACCGCAGCAGTCCGCACAGGTTGGAATATTGCGCAATCAGCCTGCTCAGTCAGCTCAGCCAGCCATCCGCACTCGTCAGCTAACTCCAGATAGACAATGCTCTGCCACCCTGTCACTGTACCCGTGATGGTAAGCTGCCAGTGAGCTCCCGACAGATAGCAACTTACACTTCTGACTCCTGTTGCGCGACTTGCAAATTTGTCGCTGTTTACGAGCCGCTGCTTTATTTCTCTACTACACTCAATTAGCCGATAATTAGGAAGTTTACTGTCCTTCACAATTTCCGCCGCTTACAGATTAATTCCAGTTTTAAGTGACCGGACTTGATACTACGTAGAATCATCCATGGCGTGACCAGAACGAATATTAATGGACCCTGTGGGGTTCGTCCACTATAACCACTTTTGGCATTGTTGCCGTGCCTGTTTGCGCTCGTATTGGTGATTGTTGTTGCGGGTATTTTGACAACAATGAAGGCTACCGCATTTCCAAGTTAAGCCTTCCGATTCTGGAGTGCTTTCTGAAAGGATAGACTACATACCTTGTATCACTCACTCACCGTGTCAGGATCTCATCAGTGGATTGCTGGTCAACCGTTCACATTGCGACATTGTTAACCCTACATCCAAGTACCTGCACAGTTGCACTTCACTACAATATGCTGCATTTATCCACTGCTATGTCTGCGTCCACCAGCTGGTTGAAAATGCCTCACTTTAATAATTACCATCCCCACTATTTGCTAAACAAGTTACTAAAACATGAGAAAGCCCAAATTACCATAGGACTGTGACGCTACCAAGTACTACGCTATCCCTCTTACCTTGATCGTGATTGCACTAATTGTATGGGATTTATGTCGAAAGCGATGATGCAGTTGTTTCAGACAAAACACTACTGCAGAGGTTCCTGAATGCCATACGCATGGCACATTCCATAAGTGAAATCTTGTATGAAGACATGGTCCTCCCTTATTTTTAAGATACCTTAGCGCTAAGAATATAGTTTTTGTAACGTATTTTGCATTTCAAGAGAGGTTAATTGAGATCCTCATAATGTTGTTACATTTGTGCGTATCTCCTGTCGACAAAGTTACTATTTTGCATTTAACCTATAACCAACTGTACTGTAAAATCCCTCTTTGGTAATTGATATTAATATTGTAACTTAGTGTTAGGCCACACCTTCGTTGTGTTTATTGTTTATGTTGCTTGATGTAAATGTAGGTACTCTTGTTTCAAAGACTTAGTAAGCCCGTAAATAGAGCACTATTGCTATTATGTATAACTTTAGATTACCCTATCTTAATACTGTTAATCCTTATTGGGTATTGCCCACCTACGCTGTGCTCATTAAATCCTCTTGAGGAAGCACGCTACCGCACAAATGGGCACCTCGCTAAGGCAAGTGTGAAAGTGTTTCAGCCTTGCCATTCCGGTCGTCAGCTGACTGCCAGCGGCCAGCACCTTCTGACTTCACCAACCAACACGCTCCTGGGGTAGTACTACCGGCCATCCCACCCGAACCTTTGTGAGCCGACCAAGGCGCCCTTGGCTTACGCCACCACTCAAGAGAAGAAATTTGTACTTTCCTATAATTATTTCTATTTATAAGTGTGAATATAATTTGTAACAGACCCTTTTTACCCGCCGTCACCAACCATGGAATTTTTTATTGTAATTTCACTAATTTTTGCGAATGGTAAACCATTCCCATGGAAGGGGGAGGAGTGTACACCAGTGGAGAACAGCAGTATTATATTTTTTATTTTTTCCCGTAATTTTCGACATGATTTTCCGTGTCTTGCCGCACGTGCCTTAGGACAGAGGGAGTCCGATGTCCCCTGCCATACGTTTGCGTCCTGCGCGTTACATTTCCGCTACCGCTCGCATTCTGAATCCCCTGGTCCGATTCGACCTGTGCTCAGCAACCGGCACGTGTCGCCGATCCATGCAACTGCGGGCGCGGAACCCGCTGATCAGAGCACCTGTGCTGAAGTCGACACCGCGGATCGCAACCGATCACAGCATTAATGCAATTACGTAGATTCAGCACTGCTGCCTAGCTGCGAGATCGTTACAGACGGTAAAGGCTGTCTGCCGCCGGCTCTCGCCCCGATAGCACGCTCCCCGCTCTGCAGCCCCCTGGGCTCGCTCTCCTACTTAAATCATCATAATGATTACTTCTGTAGTACCACTGGTGGCTCTCCTCAGGCCGTAACATCAGAATTTGTATCCCCTTTTTCTGAAATACAATCATTTCGTTACACCGCAACACTCGTGTCCGAGTATGATTTGCTGGTCCTGTCAAACCCCGTCCGGAAAACGCCCACTGCCTTTTCCCGTTCGTGCCATACCTGCAAAGTCTTGCATATCCGTTGTCATTTCAAGTATTTGGTCTGATGCACTGCCTTCCCTTCTGTTGCTTAGTTGCTCATGAAAACTACGTTCATGTATATGTTTAAAACTAACGTCATGTATTGCGATATTTTCCATTCGAATTTTATATAAATAAACTGTATACAATGTGAAGGGTATTATTTGTCCGTCTCTGCAACTGCATTAAGTGCGATCGTTTTTCACCAGACGCGTTTCGTTTCACTGAATATAAAACATCTTCAGTGGTTTGAAATGAGAGCTAGCTAAAATCTGATTTGTTTTCATAGATCGAAAATAGTTCGTTAAAAATGTGAAAAAGTTGCCTTTTTACTTACGGATATTGTTTCTTAGATGTTCGCCAGACATGATGAAGCGATATGGTATTGCACAGTTCGTGGCAGAGATGATTGCTTTAGTTCCCTCTGCCCTACACTTTACAATAAATTAACATCTCACATAATATCATAAATGGCGTAACAAATGTAAATTTTGCAAGAATCACAGATGTCAAGGCAAGTAGGCCTATAGTCTACAACGCGATCCAACAGATGGCCCTGCTAGCGGTGTCGCCTGGCAAACGCATGTTAATGCCTCGGAGTTTCCGCTATTATCTTTATGAGCTACTAGATGACCTGGTGAACTTCGTATCACTTACCTCTTAATATATACCATATTAATTTAAATATGTATTTTAGACCCAGTAGCTTTATGAAGGCTTTATACAGGTAGTATAAGTATCGGCTCGATAACGGGCGGAAAGAGTGGGCAAATCAGGCACACATGTCCAGGATAATGTTCATGTCACATTCGTGGATGTTCAGAGAAAGTTTAAATGGTGATAAAACACAGAAAAATTGCGAGGAAAGTTTAGCTTTAAAACATGTAATTACAATAATGACTTGGTTGTTGTGTTGGGTGCGTTCAGAAATATACTTTGAAAGAGTAAAGTTGGCTTTACTCGATCTGGACCCGTATATGAACAGGCAAAGATAAAAATGAATTGCTGTTCGTCAATCTCGCTAAAACTCGAGAAGGGCTGAACCGATTTGGCTATATATCATTACATAAACCACTGACTCTATTGTGATTAAATCTGTTGTGCAGATAGCTTGAGCGCTGAAGTACCGGATAAGATACTTTAGAAAGTGTGCAATTGAAGATATTTTTTGATTTGAAGTATATAAAGGGAAATATCGAACAATAATTACTCTCTGGAAAACTATTTACTGTTTGACTTGTTAACTATTTTTCAGAAGTTATAATTAACTTTTAAAAATGCATTGTTCCTTTTGTAAAAAGTGGGTAGAACGGCAGAAGAACAGAAGTACCTGTCAGTTTTCCACAAATTTTGCTATTTTCTGGCCAACTATTCCAAACTTTTACTTCACTCAAACCTTCCTCTCGCTTTGAAAATCGAATGTGCCAAATTTTATCGCAATCAGATGAATGGTATTGATATTTCAGAGAAAAATCTCTTTCTATTTTTTCTGAATTTTCCAATTTTTCGGGAAACTTGCCCAAATTTTAATTTCATAAGAACATTTACCTTTCGCTGAACGTCAAACGATCAAAATTTTATCGCAATCGGGTGAACGGTTCTCAACTTAAGGTGTTGAGTACATTTAGAAACATATTGAAAAATGAACTTGGTTTGAATTTTGCGACTTTCCTTTTTAACTGTCCCTGTTTATTTACTGAAAACTTTTCAACGACCATAATAAACAAAACAGAAAAAGAATTACCCCTCTCCGTCGTGCGAATGGTCTGTTATAGTGCTGAATTCAATCAAAACACATTGTCAAAGGCACTTCCAGTTTCTCTCAAATTTTCCAATTTTCCGGTAGGTTTTCCAAAAAAACTTATTTCATACAAACCTTGCCCTGTCAAGTCGTACTCAACTTATGCTCTTACAACCATGTGGAAATTGAGTTTTATTCATAGAAATAATCGCTTTAGATTTTTCGTAAATTTTCCTACTTTCCGAGAGACTTTTCCAAATTTTTATTTGATGGGAACCTTCCTCTTGCTTTCAACATGATATGTAGAAAATTTTATCGCAATTGGACGAGTGTTATTGATAGCTTACTGGAAAAAGCTGTTTGTTTTTCCCGATTTTCCTCTTCACCTAGGACGAAGGAAATATGATTGTATCTTACTTCTTAAGAGGGGTAGGGGGGTGAGTGAGAGGGTGAGAAGGAGGGAGGAAGGAGGGCAGTGGGGGGAGAGAGGGAGGGAGAGGGGGAAAGGAAGGGGAGCGAAAAAATGTTCAAAAGTTTGTAATCCTCTTGGACCAAACTGATATTTTCATCAGTTCCTAGACTTACAAATACTTAAACATACACCAAGGACAACGCACACACACACACACACACACACACACACACACACACACACACATAAACACACGCCAGATGGAGGACTGGAATCTCCGACGGGTAACAACTGCGTGCTCCGCAGGTAGGTGCATAGAGGGAAAGGGGAGAGAGAGGGGGGGAGGGGAGATGAAAAGGTGCGTAAGTGCAGTAAAGTGGTGACAATACAGGATGTTAGAGGCAATAAAAGAGAGCAGGAGGATTACGGCGTAAGCTCCTGTCCACAGCATGGTAGGCAGAGATGAATGAAGTCCATACGGCGTAGCAGCAAAGAATGGGAGAATTTGTACGCATGTACCGTGGCAATTACAGTACAAGGCAATACGGTGCCACTTAATTGTGTGATGTCGGGTATTCTTTGATGTGCAGCAGCTTAAACTGTCTGAGGGTGGCTGAAAACTCCGCGTGTTAATCATTTTAATTAAAAGGATGGATGTCGCAATTCTGGTGTGAAGTGGCGAGGAGGAGGAGTGAAAGAGTCGAGGTTCGTGCTTGCAGTGGTTGGAGGGTGGGGGATGAGGTTAACGCGTGGAGAAAGAGGTCGGTCAGAAAGAGGGTGGCGCAGGACACGTATTTATAATTTTTTAAGGGAAGAGAGGAGGGTAGAACAGCGGGGTGTTTTGCGTGAGCGGGCTTACGTGGTCTGGAGGAGCAAGTGCGGGAAGATGAGGGGAGCAGGAGGGAGAGATGTGGTCGATAGCGCGGGGTGAGGGGAGTCAGGGGTAGGCGAGGCCAGGAGGGTGGGAGGGTGGCAGGGAGGGGCCGCGTTCATACGGAGAGCCGAGATAGGAGGGGCGGGGGAGGTGTGTGCAGAGGCAAGTTGGCCGCCTATCTGCCGAAAAGTCCCGTCTGCCGGGCGCGATTTATGTCGACGGCGGCGAACTCTGCACCACCGCTATGGAGGGCAGGCTACAGGGCCGTCCGGCGCGAGGGGGCGGCCACTTGCCAGCTTAACACTTATTGACACTAAATAATGAAAAGTGTGAAATAATACACATGACCACTCAAAGAAATCCGCGATCAATCAGTCAAACCTTAACACTTAGAGTGCCATGTCCGTAATATTACGTTGCTGAGGTTTGTTCGAAGATTGCCGCGCCCGTAATATTACGTTCTCTGTGTCTTTGCGAGAACTGCCGCGCCCGTAATATTACGTTCTCTGTGACTTTGTGAGAACTGCCGCGCCCGTAACAGTTACGTTCTCTGTGTCTTTGTAAGAACAGCCGCGCCCATAATATTACGTTCTCTGTGTCTTTGCGAGAACTGCCGCGCCCATAATGTTACGTTCTCTGTGACTTTGTGAGAACTGCCGCGCCCGTAAAAATTACGTTCTCTGTGTCTTTGTGAGAACAGCCGCGCCCATAATATTACGTTCTCTGTGTCTTTGCGAGAACTGCCGCGCCCATAATATTACGTTCTCTGTGACTTTGTGAGAACTGCCGCGCCCGTAATATTACGTTCTCTGTGTCTTTGTGAGAACAGCCGCGCCCATAATATTACGTTCTCTGTGACTTTGTGAGAACTGCCGCGCCCGTAATATTACGTTCTCTGTGTCTTTGTGAGAACAGCCGCGCCCATAATATTACGTTCTCTGTGTCTTTGTGAGAACTGCCGCGCCCATAATATTACGTTCTCTGTGACTTTGTGAGAACTGCCGCGCCCGTAATATTACGTTCTCTGTGTCTTTGTGAGAACAGCCGCGCCCATAATATTACGTTCTCTGTGACTTTGTGAGAACTGCCGCGCCCGTAACAGTTACGTTCTCTGTGTCTTTGTAAGAACAGCCGCGCCCATAATATTACGTTCTCTGTGTCTTTGCGAGAACTGCCGCGCCCATAATGTTACGTTCTCTGTGACTTTGTGAGAACTGCCGCGCCCGTAAAAATTACGTTCTCTGTGTCTTTGTGAGAACAGCCGCGCCCATAATATTACGTTCTCTGTGTCTTTGCGAGAACTGCCGCGCCCATAATATTACGTTCTCTGTGACTTTGTGAGAACTGCCGCGCCCATAATATTACGTTCTCTGTGTCTTTGTGAGAACAGCCGCGCCCGTAATATTACGTTCTCTGTGTCTTTGCGAGAACTGCCGCGCCCGTAATATTACGTTCTCTGTGACTTTGTGAGAACTGCCGCGCCCGTAACAGTTACGTTCTCTGTGTCTTTGTAAGAACAGCCGCGCCCATAATATTACGTTCTCTGTGTCTTTGCGAGAACTGCCGCGCCCATAATGTTACGTTCTCTGTGACTTTGTGAGAACTGCCGCGCCCGTAAAAATTACGTTCTCTGTGTCTTTGTGAGAACAGCCGCGCCCATAATATTACGTTCTCTGTGACTTTGTGAGAACTGCCGCGCCCGTAATATTACGTTCTCTGTGTCTTTGCGAGAACTGCCGCGCCCGTAATATTACGTTCTCTGTGACTTTGTGAGAACTGCCGCGCCCGTAACAGTTACGTTCTCTGTGTCTTTGTAAGAACAGCCGCGCCCATAATATTACGTTCTCTGTGTCTTTGCGAGAACTGCCGCGCCCGTAATATTACGTTCTCTGTGACTTTGTGAGAACTGCCGCGCCCATAATATTACGTTCTCTGTGTCTTTGCGAGAACTGCCGCGCCCGTAATATTACGTTCTCTGTGACTTTGTGAGAACTGCCGCGCCCGTAACAGTTACGTTCTCTGTGTCTTTGTAAGAACAGCCGCGCCCATAATATTACGTTCTCTGTGTCTTTGCGAGAACTGCCGCGCCCATAATGTTACGTTCTCTGTGACTTTGTGAGAACTGCCGCGCCCGTAAAAATTACGTTCTCTGTGTCTTTGTGAGAACAGCCGCGCCCATAATATTACGTTCTCTGTGACTTTGTGAGAACAGCCGCGCCCGTAATATTACGTTCTCTGTGTCTTTGCGAGAACTGCCGCGCCCGTAATATTACGTTCTCTGTGACTTTGTGAGAACTGCCGCGCCCGTAACAGTTACGTTCTCTGTGTCTTTGTAAGAACAGCCGCGCCCATAATATTACGTTCTCTGTGTCTTTGCGAGAACTGCCGCGCCCATAATGTTACGTTCTCTGTGACTTTGTGAGAACTGCCGCGCCCGTAAAAATTACGTTCTCTGTGTCTTTGTGAGAACAGCCGCGCCCATAATATTACGTTCTCTGTGACTTTGTGAGAACTGCCGCGCCCGTAATATTACGTTCTCTGTGTCTTTGTGAGAACAGCCGCGCCCGTAATATTACGTTCTCTGTGACTTTGTGAGAACTGCCGCGCCCGTAACAGTTACGTTCTCTGTGTCTTTGTAAGAACAGCCGCGCCCATAATATTACGTTCTCTGTGTCTTTGCGAGAACTGCCGCGCCCGTAATATTACGTTCTCTGTGACTTTGTGAGAACTGCCGCGCCCATAATATTACGTTCTCTGTGTCTTTGCGAGAACTGCCGCGCCCGTAATATTACGTTCTCTGTGACTTTGTGAGAACTGCCGCGCCCGTAACAGTTACGTTCTCTGTGTCTTTGTAAGAACAGCCGCGCCCATAATATTACGTTCTCTGTGTCTTTGCGAGAACTGCCGCGCCCATAATGTTACGTTCTCTGTGACTTTGTGAGAACTGCCGCGCCCGTAAAAATTACGTTCTCTGTGTCTTTGTGAGAACAGCCGCGCCCATAATATTACGTTCTCTGTGACTTTGTGAGAACAGCCGCGCCCGTAATATTACGTTCTCTGTGTCTTTGCGAGAACTGCCGCGCCCGTAATATTACGTTCTCTGTGACTTTGTGAGAACTGCCGCGCCCGTAACAGTTACGTTCTCTGTGTCTTTGTAAGAACAGCCGCGCCCATAATATTACGTTCTCTGTGTCTTTGCGAGAACTGCCGCGCCCATAATGTTACGTTCTCTGTGACTTTGTGAGAACTGCCGCGCCCGTAAAAATTACGTTCTCTGTGTCTTTGTGAGAACAGCCGCGCCCATAATATTACGTTCTCTGTGACTTTGTGAGAACTGCCGCGCCCGTAATATTACGTTCTCTGTGTCTTTGCGAGAACTGCCGCGCCCGTAATATTACGTTCTCTGTGACTTTGTGAGAACTGCCGCGCCCGTAACAGTTACGTTCTCTGTGTCTTTGTAAGAACAGCCGCGCCCATAATATTACGTTCTCTGTGTCTTTGCGAGAACTGCCGCGCCCGTAATATTACGTTCTCTGTGACTTTGTGAGAACTGCCGCGCCCATAATATTACGTTCTCTGTGTCTTTGCGAGAACTGCCGCGCCCGTAATATTACGTTCTCTGTGACTTTGTGAGAACTGCCGCGCCCGTAACAGTTACGTTCTCTGTGTCTTTGTAAGAACAGCCGCGCCCATAATATTACGTTCTCTGTGTCTTTGCGAGAACTGCCGCGCCCATAATGTTACGTTCTCTGTGACTTTGTGAGAACTGCCGCGCCCGTAAAAATTACGTTCTCTGTGTCTTTGTGAGAACAGCCGCGCCCATAATATTACGTTCTCTGTGACTTTGTGAGAACAGCCGCGCCCGTAATATTACGTTCTCTGTGTCTTTGCGAGAACTGCCGCGCCCGTAATATTACGTTCTCTGTGACTTTGTGAGAACTGCCGCGCCCGTAACAGTTACGTTCTCTGTGTCTTTGTAAGAACAGCCGCGCCCATAATATTACGTTCTCTGTGTCTTTGCGAGAACTGCCGCGCCCATAATGTTACGTTCTCTGTGACTTTGTGAGAACTGCCGCGCCCGTAAAAATTACGTTCTCTGTGTCTTTGTGAGAACAGCCGCGCCCATAATATTACGTTCTCTGTGACTTTGTGAGAACTGCCGCGCCCGTAATATTACGTTCTCTGTGTCTTTGTGAGAACAGCCGCGCCCATAATATTACGTTCTCTGTGTCTTTGCGAGAACTGCCGCGCCCGTAACAGTTACGTTCTCTGTGTCTTTGTGAGAACAGCCGCGCCCATAATATTACGTTCTCTGTGTCTTTGCGAGAACTGCCGCGCCCATAATGTTACGTTCTCTGTGACTTTGTGAGAACTGCCGCGCCCGTAAAAATTACGTTCTCTGTGTCTTTGTGAGAACAGCCGCGCCCATAATATTACGTTCTCTGTGTCTTTGCGAGAACTGCCGCGCCCGTAATATTACGTTCTCTGTGTCTTCGCGAGAACTGCCGCGCCCGTAATATTACGTTCTCTGTGACTTTGCGAGAACTGCCGCGCCCGTAAAAATTACGTTCTCTGTGTCTTTGCGAGAACTGCCGCGCCCATAATGTTACGTTCTCTGTGACTTTGTGAGAACTGCCGCGCCCGTAAAAATTACGTTCTCTGTGTCTTTGTGAGAACAGCCGCGCCCATAATATTACGTTCTCTGTGTCTTTGCGAGAACTGCCGTGCCCATAATGTTACGTTCTCTGTGACTTTGTGAGAACTGCCGCGCCCGTAAAAATTACGTTCTCTGTGTCTTTGTGAGAACAGCCGCGCCCATAATATTACGTTCTCTGTGTCTTTGCGAGAACTGCCGCGCCCGTAATATTACGTTCTCTGTGTCTTCGCGAGAACTGCCGCGCCCGTAATATTACGTTCTCTGTGACTTTGCGAGAACTGCCGCGCCCGTAAAAATTACGTTCTCTGTGTCTTTGCGAGAACTGCCGCGCCCATAATGTTACGTTCTCTGTGACTTTGTGAGAACTGCCGCGCCCGTAAAAATTACGTTCTCTGTGTCTTTGTGAGAACAGCCGCGCCCATAATATTACGTTCTCTGTGTCTTTGCGAGAACTGCCGCGCCCGTAATATTACGTTCTCTGTGTCTTTGCGAGAACTGCCGTGCCCATAATGTTACGTTCTCTGTGACTTTGTGAGAACTGCCGCGCCCGTAATATTACGTTCTCTGTGTCTTTGCGAGAACTGCCGTGCCCATAATGTTACGTTCTCTGTGACTTTGTGAGAACTGCCGCGCCCGTAATATTACGTTCTCTGTGTCTTTGCGAGAACTGCCGCGCCCATAATGTTACGTTCTCTGTGACTTTGTGAGAACTGCCGCGCCCGTAATATTACGTTCTCTGTGTCTTTGCGAGAACTGCCGTGCCCATAATGTTACGTTCTCTGTGACTTTGTGAGAACTGCCGCGCCCGTAAAAATTACGTTCTCTGTGTCTTTGTGAGAACAGCCGCGCCCATAATATTACGTTCTCTGTGTCTTTGCGAGAACTGCCGCGCCCGTAATATTACGTTCTCTGTGTCTTTGCGAGAACTGCCGTGCCCATAATGTTACGTTCTCTGTGACTTTGTGAGAACTGCCGCGCCCGTAATATTACGTTCTCTGTGTCTTTGCGAGAACTGCCGTGCCCATAATGTTACGTTCTCTGTGACTTTGTGAGAACTGCCGCGCCCGTAATATTACGTTCTCTGTGTCTTTGCGAGAACTGCCGTGCCCATAATGTTACGTTCTCTGTGACTTTGTGAGAACTGCCGCGCCCGTAATATTACGTTCTCTGTGTCTTTGCGAGAACTGCCGCGCCCATAATGTTACGTTCTCTGTGACTTTGTGAGAACTGCCGCGCCCGTAATATTACGTTCTCTGTGTCTTTGCGAGAACTGCCGTGCCCATAATGTTACGTTCTCTGTGACTTTGTGAGAACTGCCGCGCCCGTAAAAATTACGTTCTCTGTGTCTTTGTGAGAACAGCCGCGCCCATAATATTACGTTCTCTGTGTCTTTGCGAGAACTGCCGCGCCCGTAATATTACGTTCTCTGTGTCTTTGCGAGAACTGCCGTGCCCATAATGTTACGTTCTCTGTGACTTTGTGAGAACTGCCGCGCCCGTAATATTACGTTCTCTGTGTCTTTGCGAGAACTGCCGTGCCCATAATGTTACGTTCTCTGTGACTTTGTGAGAACTGCCGCGCCCGTAATATTACGTTCTCTGTGTCTTTGCGAGAACTGCCGCGCCCATAATGTTACGTTCTCTGTGACTTTGTGAGAACTGCCGCGCCCGTAATATTACGTTCTCTGTGTCTTTGCGAGAACTGCCGTGCCCATAATGTTACGTTCTCTGTGACTTTGTGAGAACTGCCGCGCCCGTAATATTACGTTCTCTGTGTCTTTGTGAGAACAGCCGCGCCCATAATATTACGTTCTCTGTGTCTTTGCGAGAACTGCCGCGCCCGTAATATTACGTTCTCTGTGTCTTCGCGAGAACTGCCGCGCCCGTAATATTACGTTCTCTGTGACTTTGCGAGAACTGCCGCGCCCGTAATATTACGTTCTTTGTGACTTTCTGAGAACTGCCGCGCCCGTAATATTACGTTCTCTGTGTCTTTGCGAGAACTGCCGCGCCCATAATGTTACGTTCTCTGTGACTTTGTGAGAACTGCCGCGCCCGTAATATTACGTTCTCTGTGTCTTTGCGAGAACTGCCGTGCCCATAATGTTACGTTCTCTGTGACTTTGTGAGAACTGCCGCGCCCGTAAAAATTACGTTCTCTGTGTCTTTGTGAGAACAGCCGCGCCCATAATATTACGTTCTCTGTGTCTTTGCGAGAACTGCCGCGCCCGTAATATTACGTTCTCTGTGTCTTCGCGAGAACTGCCGCGCCCGTAATATTACGTTCTCTGTGACTTTGCGAGAACTGCCGCGCCCGTAATATTACGTTCTTTGTGACTTTCTGAGAACTGCCGCGCCCGTAAAAATTACGTTCTCTGTGTCTTTGTGAGAACAGCCGCGCCCGTAATATTACGTTATCTGCGTCTTTGCGAGAAATGCCGCGCCCATAATATTACGTTCTCTGAGTCTTAGTAAGAACTGCCGCGCCCGTAATATTACGTTCTCTGTGTCTTTGCGAGAACTGCCGCACCCGTAGTATTACGTTCTCTGTGTCTTTGCGAGAACTGCCGCGCCCGTAGCATTACGTTCTCTGTGTCTTTGCGAGAACTGCCGCGCCCATAATGTTACGTTCTCTGTGACTTTGTGAGAACTGCCGCGCCCGTAATATTACGTTCTCTGTGTCTTAGCGAGAACTGCCGTGTCCGTAATATTACGTTCTCTGTGTCTTTGTGAGAACTGCCGCGCCCGTAATATTACGTTCTCTGTGTCTTTGTGAGAACAGCCGTGCCCATAATATTACGTTCTCTGTGTCTTTGTGAGAACTGCCGCGCCCGTAATATTACGTTCTCTGTGACTTTGCGAGAACTGCCGCGCCCGTAAAAATTACGTTCTCTGTGTCTTTGCGAGAACTGCCGCGCCCATAATGTTACGTTCTCTGTGACTTTGTGAGAACTGCCGCGCCCGTAAAAATTACGTTCTCTGTGTCTTTGTGAGAACAGCCGCGCCCATAATATTACGTTCTCTGTGTCTTTGTGAGAACAGCCGCGCCCGTAATATTACGTTCTCTGTGTCTTTGTGAGAACAGCCGCGCCCATAATATTACGTTCTCTGTGTCTTTGCGAGAACTGCCGCGCCCGTAATATTACGTTCTCTGTGACTTTGTGAGAACTGCCGCGCCCGTAACAGTTACGTTCTCTGTGTCTTTGTAAGAACAGCCGCGCCCATAATATTACGTTCTCTGTGTCTTTGCGAGAACTGCCGCGCCCATAATGTTACGTTCTCTGTGACTTTGTGAGAACTGCCGCGCCCGTAAAAATTACGTTCTCTGTGTCTTTGTGAGAACAGCCGCGCCCATAATATTACGTTCTCTGTGTCTTTGCGAGAACTGCCGCGCCCATAATATTACGTTCTCTGTGACTTTGTGAGAACTGCCGCGCCCGTAATATTACGTTCTCTGTGTCTTTGTGAGAACAGCCGCGCCCATAATATTACGTTCTCTGTGACTTTGTGAGAACTGCCGCGCCCGTAATATTACGTTCTCTGTGTCTTTGTGAGAACAGCCGCGCCCATAATATTACGTTCTCTGTGTCTTTGTGAGAACTGCCGCGCCCATAATATTACGTTCTCTGTGACTTTGTGAGAACTGCCGCGCCCGTAATATTACGTTCTCTGTGTCTTTGTGAGAACAGCCGCGCCCATAATATTACGTTCTCTGTGACTTTGTGAGAACTGCCGCGCCCGTAACAGTTACGTTCTCTGTGTCTTTGTAAGAACAGCCGCGCCCATAATATTACGTTCTCTGTGTCTTTGCGAGAACTGCCGCGCCCATAATGTTACGTTCTCTGTGACTTTGTGAGAACTGCCGCGCCCGTAAAAATTACGTTCTCTGTGTCTTTGTGAGAACAGCCGCGCCCATAATATTACGTTCTCTGTGTCTTTGCGAGAACTGCCGCGCCCATAATATTACGTTCTCTGTGACTTTGTGAGAACTGCCGCGCCCATAATATTACGTTCTCTGTGTCTTTGTGAGAACAGCCGCGCCCGTAATATTACGTTCTCTGTGTCTTTGCGAGAACTGCCGCGCCCGTAATATTACGTTCTCTGTGACTTTGTGAGAACTGCCGCGCCCGTAACAGTTACGTTCTCTGTGTCTTTGTAAGAACAGCCGCGCCCATAATATTACGTTCTCTGTGTCTTTGCGAGAACTGCCGCGCCCATAATGTTACGTTCTCTGTGACTTTGTGAGAACTGCCGCGCCCGTAAAAATTACGTTCTCTGTGTCTTTGTGAGAACAGCCGCGCCCATAATATTACGTTCTCTGTGACTTTGTGAGAACTGCCGCGCCCGTAATATTACGTTCTCTGTGTCTTTGCGAGAACTGCCGCGCCCGTAATATTACGTTCTCTGTGACTTTGTGAGAACTGCCGCGCCCGTAACAGTTACGTTCTCTGTGTCTTTGTAAGAACAGCCGCGCCCATAATATTACGTTCTCTGTGTCTTTGCGAGAACTGCCGCGCCCGTAATATTACGTTCTCTGTGACTTTGTGAGAACTGCCGCGCCCATAATATTACGTTCTCTGTGTCTTTGCGAGAACTGCCGCACCCGTAATATTACGTTCTCTGTGACTTTGTGAGAACTGCCGCGCCCGTAACAGTTACGTTCTCTGTGTCTTTGTAAGAACAGCCGCGCCCATAATATTACGTTCTCTGTGTCTTTGCGAGAACTGCCGCGCCCATAATGTTACGTTCTCTGTGACTTTGTGAGAACTGCCGCGCCCGTAAAAATTACGTTCTCTGTGTCTTTGTGAGAACAGCCGCGCCCATAATATTACGTTCTCTGTGACTTTGTGAGAACAGCCGCGCCCGTAATATTACGTTCTCTGTGTCTTTGCGAGAACTGCCGCGCCCGTAATATTACGTTCTCTGTGACTTTGTGAGAACTGCCGCGCCCGTAACAGTTACGTTCTCTGTGTCTTTGTAAGAACAGCCGCGCCCATAATATTACGTTCTCTGTGTCTTTGCGAGAACTGCCGCGCCCATAATGTTACGTTCTCTGTGACTTTGTGAGAACTGCCGCGCCCGTAAAAATTACGTTCTCTGTGTCTTTGTGAGAACAGCCGCGCCCATAATATTACGTTCTCTGTGACTTTGTGAGAACTGCCGCGCCCGTAATATTACGTTCTCTGTGTCTTTGTGAGAACAGCCGCGCCCGTAATATTACGTTCTCTGTGACTTTGTGAGAACTGCCGCGCCCGTAACAGTTACGTTCTCTGTGTCTTTGTAAGAACAGCCGCGCCCATAATATTACGTTCTCTGTGTCTTTGCGAGAACTGCCGCGCCCGTAATATTACGTTCTCTGTGACTTTGTGAGAACTGCCGCGCCCATAATATTACGTTCTCTGTGTCTTTGCGAGAACTGCCGCGCCCGTAATATTACGTTCTCTGTGACTTTGTGAGAACTGCCGCGCCCGTAACAGTTACGTTCTCTGTGTCTTTGTAAGAACAGCCGCGCCCATAATATTACGTTCTCTGTGTCTTTGCGAGAACTGCCGCGCCCATAATGTTACGTTCTCTGTGACTTTGTGAGAACTGCCGCGCCCGTAAAAATTACGTTCTCTGTGTCTTTGTGAGAACAGCCGCGCCCATAATATTACGTTCTCTGTGACTTTGTGAGAACAGCCGCGCCCGTAATATTACGTTCTCTGTGTCTTTGCGAGAACTGCCGCGCCCGTAATATTACGTTCTCTGTGACTTTGTGAGAACTGCCGCGCCCGTAACAGTTACGTTCTCTGTGTCTTTGTAAGAACAGCCGCGCCCATAATATTACGTTCTCTGTGTCTTTGCGAGAACTGCCGCGCCCATAATGTTACGTTCTCTGTGACTTTGTGAGAACTGCCGCGCCCGTAAAAATTACGTTCTCTGTGTCTTTGTGAGAACAGCCGCGCCCATAATATTACGTTCTCTGTGACTTTGTGAGAACTGCCGCGCCCGTAATATTACGTTCTCTGTGTCTTTGCGAGAACTGCCGCGCCCGTAATATTACGTTCTCTGTGACTTTGTGAGAACTGCCGCGCCCGTAACAGTTACGTTCTCTGTGTCTTTGTAAGAACAGCCGCGCCCATAATATTACGTTCTCTGTGTCTTTGCGAGAACTGCCGCGCCCGTAATATTACGTTCTCTGTGACTTTGTGAGAACTGCCGCGCCCATAATATTACGTTCTCTGTGTCTTTGCGAGAACTGCCGCGCCCGTAATATTACGTTCTCTGTGACTTTGTGAGAACTGCCGCGCCCGTAACAGTTACGTTCTCTGTGTCTTTGTAAGAACAGCCGCGCCCATAATATTACGTTCTCTGTGTCTTTGCGAGAACTGCCGCGCCCATAATGTTACGTTCTCTGTGACTTTGTGAGAACTGCCGCGCCCGTAAAAATTACGTTCTCTGTGTCTTTGTGAGAACAGCCGCGCCCATAATATTACGTTCTCTGTGACTTTGTGAGAACAGCCGCGCCCGTAATATTACGTTCTCTGTGTCTTTGCGAGAACTGCCGCGCCCGTAATATTACGTTCTCTGTGACTTTGTGAGAACTGCCGCGCCCGTAACAGTTACGTTCTCTGTGTCTTTGTAAGAACAGCCGCGCCCATAATATTACGTTCTCTGTGTCTTTGCGAGAACTGCCGCGCCCATAATGTTACGTTCTCTGTGACTTTGTGAGAACTGCCGCGCCCGTAAAAATTACGTTCTCTGTGTCTTTGTGAGAACAGCCGCGCCCATAATATTACGTTCTCTGTGACTTTGTGAGAACTGCCGCGCCCGTAATATTACGTTCTCTGTGTCTTTGTGAGAACAGCCGCGCCCATAATATTACGTTCTCTGTGTCTTTGCGAGAACTGCCGCGCCCGTAACAGTTACGTTCTCTGTGTCTTTGTGAGAACAGCCGCGCCCATAATATTACGTTCTCTGTGTCTTTGCGAGAACTGCCGCGCCCATAATGTTACGTTCTCTGTGACTTTGTGAGAACTGCCGCGCCCGTAAAAATTACGTTCTCTGTGTCTTTGTGAGAACAGCCGCGCCCATAATATTACGTTCTCTGTGTCTTTGCGAGAACTGCCGCGCCCGTAATATTACGTTCTCTGTGTCTTCGCGAGAACTGCCGCGCCCGTAATATTACGTTCTCTGTGACTTTGCGAGAACTGCCGCGCCCGTAAAAATTACGTTCTCTGTGTCTTTGCGAGAACTGCCGCGCCCATAATGTTACGTTCTCTGTGACTTTGTGAGAACTGCCGCGCCCGTAAAAATTACGTTCTCTGTGTCTTTGTGAGAACAGCCGCGCCCATAATATTACGTTCTCTGTGTCTTTGCGAGAACTGCCGTGCCCATAATGTTACGTTCTCTGTGACTTTGTGAGAACTGCCGCGCCCGTAAAAATTACGTTCTCTGTGTCTTTGTGAGAACAGCCGCGCCCATAATATTACGTTCTCTGTGTCTTTGCGAGAACTGCCGCGCCCGTAATATTACGTTCTCTGTGTCTTCGCGAGAACTGCCGCGCCCGTAATATTACGTTCTCTGTGACTTTGCGAGAACTGCCGCGCCCGTAAAAATTACGTTCTCTGTGTCTTTGCGAGAACTGCCGCGCCCATAATGTTACGTTCTCTGTGACTTTGTGAGAACTGCCGCGCCCGTAAAAATTACGTTCTCTGTGTCTTTGTGAGAACAGCCGCGCCCATAATATTACGTTCTCTGTGTCTTTGCGAGAACTGCCGCGCCCGTAATATTACGTTCTCTGTGTCTTTGCGAGAACTGCCGTGCCCATAATGTTACGTTCTCTGTGACTTTGTGAGAACTGCCGCGCCCGTAATATTACGTTCTCTGTGTCTTTGCGAGAACTGCCGTGCCCATAATGTTACGTTCTCTGTGACTTTGTGAGAACTGCCGCGCCCGTAATATTACGTTCTCTGTGTCTTTGCGAGAACTGCCGCGCCCATAATGTTACGTTCTCTGTGACTTTGTGAGAACTGCCGCGCCCGTAATATTACGTTCTCTGTGTCTTTGCGAGAACTGCCGTGCCCATAATGTTACGTTCTCTGTGACTTTGTGAGAACTGCCGCGCCCGTAAAAATTACGTTCTCTGTGTCTTTGTGAGAACAGCCGCGCCCATAATATTACGTTCTCTGTGTCTTTGCGAGAACTGCCGCGCCCGTAATATTACGTTCTCTGTGTCTTTGCGAGAACTGCCGTGCCCATAATGTTACGTTCTCTGTGACTTTGTGAGAACTGCCGCGCCCGTAATATTACGTTCTCTGTGTCTTTGCGAGAACTGCCGTGCCCATAATGTTACGTTCTCTGTGACTTTGTGAGAACTGCCGCGCCCGTAATATTACGTTCTCTGTGTCTTTGCGAGAACTGCCGTGCCCATAATGTTACGTTCTCTGTGACTTTGTGAGAACTGCCGCGCCCGTAATATTACGTTCTCTGTGTCTTTGCGAGAACTGCCGCGCCCATAATGTTACGTTCTCTGTGACTTTGTGAGAACTGCCGCGCCCGTAATATTACGTTCTCTGTGTCTTTGCGAGAACTGCCGTGCCCATAATGTTACGTTCTCTGTGACTTTGTGAGAACTGCCGCGCCCGTAAAAATTACGTTCTCTGTGTCTTTGTGAGAACAGCCGCGCCCATAATATTACGTTCTCTGTGTCTTTGCGAGAACTGCCGCGCCCGTAATATTACGTTCTCTGTGTCTTTGCGAGAACTGCCGTGCCCATAATGTTACGTTCTCTGTGACTTTGTGAGAACTGCCGCGCCCGTAATATTACGTTCTCTGTGTCTTTGCGAGAACTGCCGTGCCCATAATGTTACGTTCTCTGTGACTTTGTGAGAACTGCCGCGCCCGTAATATTACGTTCTCTGTGTCTTTGCGAGAACTGCCGCGCCCATAATGTTACGTTCTCTGTGACTTTGTGAGAACTGCCGCGCCCGTAATATTACGTTCTCTGTGTCTTTGCGAGAACTGCCGTGCCCATAATGTTACGTTCTCTGTGACTTTGTGAGAACTGCCGCGCCCGTAATATTACGTTCTCTGTGTCTTTGTGAGAACAGCCGCGCCCATAATATTACGTTCTCTGTGTCTTTGCGAGAACTGCCGCGCCCGTAATATTACGTTCTCTGTGTCTTCGCGAGAACTGCCGCGCCCGTAATATTACGTTCTCTGTGACTTTGCGAGAACTGCCGCGCCCGTAATATTACGTTCTTTGTGACTTTCTGAGAACTGCCGCGCCCGTAATATTACGTTCTCTGTGTCTTTGCGAGAACTGCCGCGCCCATAATGTTACGTTCTCTGTGACTTTGTGAGAACTGCCGCGCCCGTAATATTACGTTCTCTGTGTCTTTGCGAGAACTGCCGTGCCCATAATGTTACGTTCTCTGTGACTTTGTGAGAACTGCCGCGCCCGTAAAAATTACGTTCTCTGTGTCTTTGTGAGAACAGCCGCGCCCATAATATTACGTTCTCTGTGTCTTTGCGAGAACTGCCGCGCCCGTAATATTACGTTCTCTGTGTCTTCGCGAGAACTGCCGCGCCCGTAATATTACGTTCTCTGTGACTTTGCGAGAACTGCCGCGCCCGTAATATTACGTTCTTTGTGACTTTCTGAGAACTGCCGCGCCCGTAAAAATTACGTTCTCTGTGTCTTTGTGAGAACAGCCGCGCCCGTAATATTACGTTATCTGCGTCTTTGCGAGAAATGCCGCGCCCATAATATTACGTTCTCTGAGTCTTAGTAAGAACTGCCGCGCCCGTAATATTACGTTCTCTGTGTCTTTGCGAGAACTGCCGCACCCGTAGTATTACGTTCTCTGTGTCTTTGCGAGAACTGCCGCGCCCGTAGCATTACGTTCTCTGTGTCTTTGCGAGAACTGCCGCGCCCATAATGTTACGTTCTCTGTGACTTTGTGAGAACTGCCGCGCCCGTAATATTACGTTCTCTGTGTCTTAGCGAGAACTGCCGTGTCCGTAATATTACGTTCTCTGTGTCTTTGTGAGAACTGCCGCGCCCGTAATATTACGTTCTCTGTGTCTTTGTGAGAACAGCCGTGCCCATAATATTACGTTCTCTGTGTCTTTGTGAGAACTGCCGCGCCCGTAATATTACGTTCTCTGTGACTTTGCGAGAACTGCCGCGCCCGTAAAAATTACGTTCTCTGTGTCTTTGCGAGAACTGCCGCGCCCATAATGTTACGTTCTCTGTGACTTTGTGAGAACTGCCGCGCCCGTAAAAATTACGTTCTCTGTGTCTTTGTGAGAACAGCCGCGCCCATAATATTACGTTCTCTGTGTCTTTGTGAGAACAGCCGCGCCCGTAATATTACGTTCTCTGTGTCTTTGTGAGAACAGCCGCGCCCATAATATTACGTTCTCTGTGTCTTTGCGAGAACTGCCGCGCCCGTAATATTACGTTCTCTGTGTCTTCGCGAGAACTGCCGCGCCCGTAATATTACGTTCTCTGTGACTTTGCGAGAACTGCCGCGCCCGTAATATTACGTTCTCTGTGTCTTTGTGAGAACAGCCGTGCCCATAATATTACGTTCTCTGTGTCTTCGCGAGAACTGCCGCGCCCGTAATATTACGTTCTCTGTGACTTTGCGAGAACTGCCGCGCCCGTAAAAATTACGTTCTCTGTGTCTTTGCGAGAACTGCCGCGCCCATAATGTTACGTTCTCTGTGACTTTGTGAGAACTGCCGCGCCCGTAAAAATTACGTTCTCTGTGTCTTTGTGAGAACAGCCGCGCCCATAATATTACGTTATCTGTGTCTTTGCGAGAACTGCCGCGCCCATAATGTTACGTTCTCTGTGACTTTGTGAGAACTGCCGCGCCCGTAAAAATTACGTTCTCTGTGACTTTGTGAGAACTGCCGCGCCCGTAATATTACGTTCTCTGTGTCTTTGCGAGAACTGCCGTGCCCATAATGTTACGTTCTCTGTGACTTTGTGAGAACTGCCGCGCCCGTAAAAATTACGTTCTCTGTGTCTTTGTGAGAACAGCCGCGCCCATAATATTACGTTCTCTGTGTCTTTGCGAGAACTGCCGCGCCCGTAATATTACGTTCTCTGTGTCTTCGCGAGAACTGCCGCGCCCGTAATATTACGTTCTCTGTGACTTTGCGAGAACTGCCGCGCCCGTAATATTACGTTCTCTGTGTCTTTGTGAGAACAGCCGTGCCCATAATATTACGTTCTCTGTGTCTTCGCGAGAACTGCCGCGCCCGTAATATTACGTTCTCTGTGACTTTGCGAGAACTGCCGCGCCCGTAAAAATTACGTTCTCTGTGTCTTTGCGAGAACTGCCGCGCCCATAATGTTACGTTCTCTGTGACTTTGTGAGAACTGCCGCGCCCGTAAAAATTACGTTCTCTGTGACTTTGTGAGAACTGCCGCGCCCGTAATATTACGTTCTCTGTGTCTTTGCGAGAACTGCCGTGCCCATAATGTTACGTTCTCTGTGACTTTGTGAGAACTGCCGCGCCCGTAAAAATTACGTTCTCTGTGTCTTTGTGAGAACAGCCGCGCCCATAATATTACGTTCTCTGTGTCTTTGCGAGAACTGCCGCGCCCGTAATATTACGTTCTCTGTGTCTTCGCGAGAACTGCCGCGCCCGTAATATTACGTTCTCTGTGACTTTGCGAGAACTGCCGCGCCCGTAATATTACGTTCTCTGTGTCTTTGTGAGAACAGCCGTGCCCATAATATTACGTTCTCTGTGTCTTCGCGAGAACTGCCGCGCCCGTAATATTACGTTCTCTGTGACTTTGCGAGAACTGCCGCGCCCGTAAAAATTACGTTCTCTGTGTCTTTGCGAGAACTGCCGCGCCCATAATGTTACGTTCTCTGTGACTTTGTGAGAACTGCCGCGCCCGTAAAAATTACGTTCTCTGTGTCTTTGTGAGAACAGCCGCGCCCATAATATTACGTTCTCTGTGTCTTTGCGAGAACTGCCGCGCCCATAATGTTACGTTCTCTGTGACTTTGTGAGAACTGCCGCGCCCGTAAAAATTACGTTCTCTGTGACTTTGTGAGAACTGCCGCGCCCGTAATATTACGTTCTCTGTGTCTTTGCGAGAACTGCCGTGCCCATAATGTTACGTTCTCTGTGACTTTGTGAGAACTGCCGCGCCCGTAAAAATTACGTTCTCTGTGTCTTTGTGAGAACAGCCGCGCCCATAATATTACGTTCTCTGTGTCTTTGCGAGAACTGCCGCGCCCGTAATATTACGTTCTCTGTGTCTTCGCGAGAACTGCCGCGCCCGTAATATTACGTTCTCTGTGACTTTGCGAGAACTGCCGCGCCCGTAATATTACGTTCTCTGTGTCTTTGTGAGAACAGCCGTGCCCATAATATTACGTTCTCTGTGTCTTCGCGAGAACTGCCGCGCCCGTAATATTACGTTCTCTGTGACTTTGCGAGAACTGCCGCGCCCGTAAAAATTACGTTCTCTGTGTCTTTGCGAGAACTGCCGCGCCCATAATGTTACGTTCTCTGTGACTTTGTGAGAACTGCCGCGCCCGTAAAAATTACGTTCTCTGTGTCTTTGTGAGAACAGCCGCGCCCATAATATTACGTTATCTGTGTCTTTGCGAGAACTGCCGCGCCCATAATGTTACGTTCTCTGTGACTTTGTGAGAACTGCCGCGCCCGTAAAAATTACGTTCTCTGTGACTTTGTGAGAACTGCCGCGCCCGTAATATTACGTTCTCTGTGTCTTTGCGAGAACTGCCGTGCCCATAATGTTACGTTCTCTGTGACTTTGTGAGAACTGCCGCGCCCGTAAAAATTACGTTCTCTGTGTCTTTGTGAGAACAGCCGCGCCCATAATATTACGTTATCTGTGTCTTTGCGAGAACTGCCGCGCCCATAATGTTATGTTCTCTGTGACTTTGTGAGAACTGCCGCGCCCGTAAAAATTACGTTCTCTGTGACTTTGTGAGAACTGCCGCGCCCGTAATATTACGTTCTCTGTGTCTTTGCGAGAACTGCCGTGCCCATAATGTTACGTTCTCTGTGACTTTGTGAGAACTGCCGCGCCCGTAAAAATTACGTTCTCTGTGTCTTTGTGAGAACAGCCGCGCCCATAATATTACGTTCTCTGTGTCTTTGCGAGAACTGCCGCGCCCGTAATATTACGTTCTCTGTGACTTTGTGAGAACTGCCGCGCCCGTAAAAATTACGTTCTCTGTGACTTTGTGAGAACTGCCGCGCCCGTAATATTACGTTCTCTGTGTCTTTGCGAGAACTGCCGTGCCCATAATGTTACGTTCTCTGTGACTTTGTGAGAACTGCCGCGCCCGTAAAAATTACGTTCTATGTGACTTTGTGAGAACTGCCGCGCCCGTAATATTACGTTCTCTGTGACTTTGCGAGAACTGCCGCGCCCGTAAAAATTACGTTCTCTGTGTCTTTGCGAGAACTGCCGCGCCCATAATGTTACGTTCTCTGTGACTTTGTGAGAACTGCCGCGCCCGTAAAAATTACGTTCTCTGTGTCTTTGTGAGAACAGCCGCGCCCATAATATTATGTTATCTGTGTCTTTGCGAGAACTGCCGCG
Organism: Locusta migratoria; assembly: GCA_026315105.1. Lineage (NCBI taxonomy): Eukaryota > Metazoa > Arthropoda > Insecta > Orthoptera > Acrididae > Locusta > Locusta migratoria. The sequence continues at coordinate 695,519 of CM048753.1, forward strand.
CCCATAATGTTACGTTCTCTGTGACTTTGTGAGAACTGCCGCGCCCGTAAAAATTACGTTCTCTGTGACTTTGTGAGAACTGCCGCGCCCGTAATATTACGTTCTCTGTGTCTTTGCGAGAACTGCCGTGCCCATAATGTTACGTTCTCTGTGACTTTGTGAGAACTGCCGCGCCCGTAAAAATTACGTTCTCTGTGTCTTTGTGAGAACAGCCGCGCCCATAATATTACGTTCTCTGTGTCTTTGCGAGAACTGCCGCGCCCGTAATATTACGTTCTCTGTGTCTTCGCGAGAACTGCCGCGCCCGTAATATTACGTTCTCTGTGACTTTGCGAGAACTGCCGCGCCCGTAATATTACGTTCTTTGTGACTTTCTGAGAACTGCCGCGCCCGTAAAAATTACGTTCTCTGTGTCTTTGTGAGAACAGCCGCGCCCGTAATATTACGTTATCTGCGTCTTTGCGAGAAATGCCGCGCCCATAATATTACGTTCTCTGAGTCTTAGTAAGAACTGCCGCGCCCGTAATATTACGTTCTCTGTGTCTTTGCGAGAACTGCCGCACCCGTAGTATTACGTTCTCTGTGTCTTTGCGAGAACTGCCGCGCCCGTAGCATTACGTTCTCTGTGTCTTTGCGAGAACTGCCGCGCCCATAATGTTACGTTCTCTGTGTCTTTGCGAGAGCTGCCGCGCCCGTAATATTACGTTCTCTGTGTCTTAGCGAGAACTGCAGCGCCCATAATATTACGTTATCTGTGTCTTTGCGAGAAATGCCGCACCCGTAATATTACGGTCTCTGAGTCTTTGCGAGTACTGCCACGCCCGTAATATTACGTTCTCCGTGTCTTTGCGAGATCTGCCGCGCCCGTAATATTACGTTCTCTGTGTCTTCGTGAGAACTGCAGCGCCCGTAATATTACGTTATCTGTGTCTTTGCGAGAACTGCCGCGCCCGTAATATAACGTTCTCTGAGTCCTAGCGAGGTCTGCCGTGCCCGTAATATTACGTTCTCTGTGTCTTTGCGAGAAATGCCGCGCCCGTAATATTATGTTATATGTGTCTTCGCGAGAACTGCCGCGCCCGTAATATTACGTTCTCTGAGTCTAAGCGAGAACTGTCGCGCCTGTAATATTACGTTCTCTGTGTCTTTGCGAGAACTGCCGCGCCTGTAGTATTACGTTCTCTGTGTCTTTGTGAGAAATGCCGCATCCGTAATATTACGTTCTGTGTGTCTTTGCGAGAACCGCCGCGCCCGTAATATTACGTTCTGTGTGTCTTTGCGAGAACTGCCGCGCCCATAATGTTACGTTCTCTGTGACTTTGTGAGAACTGCCGCGCCCGTAAAAATTACGTTCTCTGTGTCTTTGTGAGAACAGCCGCGCCCATAATATTACGTTCTCTGTGTCTTTGCGAGAACTGCCGCGCCCGTAATATTACGTTCTCTGTGTCTTTGCGAGAACTGCCGCGCCCGTAATATTACGTTCTCTGTGTCTTCGCGAGAACTGCCGCGCCCGTAATATTACGTTCTCTGTGTCTTTGCGAGAACTGCCGCGCCCGTAATATTACGTTCTCTGAGTCTAAGCGAGAACTGTCGCGCCTGTAATATTACGTTCTCTGTGTCTTTGCGAGAACTGCCGCGCCTGTAGTATTACGTTCTCTGTGTCTTTGTGAGAAATGCCGCATCCGTAATATTACGTTCTGTGTGTCTTTGCGAGAACCGCCGCGCCCGTAATATTACGTTCTGTGTGTCTTTGCGAGAACTGCCGCGCCCATAATGTTACGTTCTCTGTGACTTTGTGAGAACTGCCGCGCCCGTAAAAATTACGTTCTCTGTGTCTTTGTGAGAACAGCCGCGCCCATAATATTACGTTCTCTGTGTCTTTGCGAGAACTGCCGCGCCCGTAATATTACGTTCTCTGTGTCTTCGCGAGAACTGCCGCGCCCGTAATATTACGTTCTCTGTGACTTTGCGAGAACTGCCGCGCCCGTAATATTACGTTCTTTGTGACTTTGTGAGAACTGCCGCGCCCGTAAAAATTACGTTCTCTGTGTCTTTGTGAGAACAGCCGCGCCCGTAATATTACGTTATCTGCGTCTTTGCGAGAAATGCCGCGCCCATAATATTACGTTCTCTGAGTCTTAGTAAGAACTGCCGCGCCCGTAATATTACGTTCTCTGTGTCTTTGCGAGAACTGCCGCACCCGTAGTATTACGCTCTCTGTGTCTTTGCGAGAACTGCCGCGCCCGTAGCATTACGTTCTCTGTGTCTTTGCGAGAACTGCCGCGCCCATAATGTTACGTTCTCTGTGACTTTGTGAGAACTGCCGCGCCCGTAATATTACGTTCTCTGTGTCTTAGCGAGAACTGCCGTGTCCGTAATATTACGTTCTCTGTGTCTTTGTGAGAACTGCCGCGCCCGTAATATTACGTTCTCTGTGTCTTTGTGAGAACAGCCGCGCCCATAATATTACGTTCTCTGTGTCTTAGCGAGAGCTGCCGCGCCCGTAATATTACGTTCTCTGTGTCTTAGCGAGAACTGCAGCGCCCATAATATTACGTTATCTGTGTCTTTGCGAGAAATGCCGCACCCGTAATATTACGTTCTCTGAGTCTTTGCGAGTACTGCCACGCCCGTAATATTACGTTCTCCGTGTCTTTGCGAGATGTGCCGCGCCCGTAATATTACGTTCTCTGTGTCTTCGTGAGAACTGCAGCGCCCGTAATATTACGTTATCTGTGTCTTTGCGAGAACTGCCGCGCCCGTAATATAACGTTCTCTGAGTCCTAGCGAGGTCTGCCGTGCCCGTAATATTACGTTCTCTGTGTCTTTGCGAGAAATGCCGCGCCCGTAATATTATGTTATATGTGTCTTCGCGAGAACTGCCGCGCCCGTAATATTACGTTCTCTGAGTCTAAGCGAGAACTGTCGCGCCTGTAATATTACGTTCTCTGTGTCTTTGCGAGAACTGCCGCGCCTGTAGTATTACGTTCTCTGTGTCTTTGTGAGAAATGCCGCATCCGTAATATTACGTTCTGTGTGTCTTTGCGAGAACCGCCGCGCCCGTAATATTACGTTCTCTGTGTCTTTGCGAGAACTGGTGCGCCCGTAATATTACGTTCTGTGTGTCTTTGCGAGAACTGCCGCGCCCTTAACATTACGTTCTCTGTGTCTTTGCGAGAACTGCCGCGCCTGTAATATTACATTCTCTGTGTCTTTGCGAGAACTGCCGCGCCCGTAATATTACGTTATCTGTGTCTTCGCGAGAACTGCCGCGCCCGTAATTTTACGTTCTCTGTGTCTTTGCGAGAACTACCGCGCCCGTAATATTACGTTCTCTGTGTCTTTGTGAGAACAGCTGCGCCCATAATATTACGTTCTCTGTGTCTTTGCGAGAACTGCCGCGCCCGTAATATTACGTTCTCTATGTCTTCGCGAGAACTGCAGCGCCCGTAATATTACGTTACTTGTGTCTTTGCGAGAACTGCCGCGCCCGTAATATTACGTTCTCTGAGTCTTAGCAAGAACTGCCGCGCCCGTAATATTACGTTCTCTGTGTCTTTGCGAGAACTGCCGCGCCCATAGTATTACATTCTCTTTGTCTTTGCGAGAACTGCCGAGCCCGTAATATTACGTTCTCTGTGTCTTTGCGAGAACTGCCGCACCCGTAATATTACGTTCTCTGAATCTTTGCGCGAACTGCCGCGCCCGTAATATTTCGTTCTCTGTGTCTTTGCAAGAACCTCTGCTCCCGTCATATTATGTTCTCTGTGTCTTTGCGAGAAATGCGGCCCCCGTAATATTACGGCCGGCTGTTTTCAAATGAATTCTAGCTTTCGCGCGCATCATTATCCGTACGGCAGTTATCAGAAGGGAGGCAAACCCTTGTAGTGGACATCTCTGCCACTAGGAGGCGCCACAAAGCTGTTCACTTTACGAAACAAGGCTTTGTGTCAGTTGACTGTGAGGCATCAGGGCGAGCGTCAGACGCAACATCTCAAGCAGTAAGACTTTGAACGACTCCGAGATTAGCCGCATTCTTGATGAATCGGAAGATGATATGAGTGATGTTTTTGATGGCGATGACACTGTGTCGACCTCATTGACTGAAGAATGTCTTATGGGATATTTGATCATCGTTCAGTCAAGTGGTGGAGAAAGCTATCATTCCACATTATCTTGATGACAATTTCAAATGCATGTATTCAGGAGACTAAGAAAAACATTTCTACCAGCCAATTTATTACTGCGGTATGCAAAGACTTGTTGTGGTGTCGCACCAGTCTAAAGTGCGCACCACCTACTTTTGCCGCGCGCCGCCATGCACGCACGGCGCGGCGTTCTTACGACGTCAGCCACGAGCGCCCTCTGCTGCAATTCCGCTCGTGGCCACCACTGAACGACATCGTTCACTTGGGACTGAGATAGGAACCAGCGAACACTTCGGAATCAAATAGGCACCAGTGAAGACTTGGCTATCGGATAGGCACTAGGCAGGCCTCTAGCTCAGCTATGTATCAGCATTCTGTAGTACTGAGCTATGTAAAAGTTAAGTATTACTAAGTCTCTATGAAATATATATCTCGTTCTAATTTACTCCGCTGTTTCTAGTTTCTGCAGCCCACTGACTGGTCACCTCCTACCTGCACAAGCGTGCATCCTTATTCCTGTGTCGGTCTCTTTCTACTCGGCCACCGACACCAAACATAACCGGCGGAAACGAGACACAAAAACTTACACTGGAGAGAACACAAAGAAAATATTGTGGGGAACGCGAACCAAAGGTTACGTTTCATCGGCAGAAGCACAGACGTACATTACTAAACTGGCAAACTTGCCCCTGTGACTGAAGCCTGATGCGGCCATCTTGCTTCACCTCACGTCAAAAAGTTTCCGTACGGTACTGCTATGATCTTCTGACACGATATGACGCTGTACGCTTTTCAAGTTTCGTTTGAACATGATTTGCGTTCAAGCTAAACCTTCAGCAATAGTTGTATTTGACATATAGGCCTACATTGTCGAATTGTGTTATGAGAAGAAGCGTTACGTACGCTTAAATTTCACTTACCGTTCTGGCGGCATCGTGTCATTATGTTGTCAATCGTGTGACATTGGCATTAGCCAATCGTGTGACAACACTAATGCTTTGTCAAGAAGTCGGCCGCGGTGGCCGAGGGGACTGAGGCGCTCCAGTCACGGTCTGCACGGCCACTACGGTCGGGGGTTCGAATCCCTCCTCGGGCATTCGTCCTAGTTCGTAAGTAGTTCATAAGTACTTTGTAAGTTTAGGGACTGATGGCCCCGTAGTTAAGTCCCATAAGATTTACAAACATTTGAACATTTGAAACCTAAAGGTCGTAAATTCTAGCCGCGGAGAAGTAGCCGAGCGGTCTAAAGCGTCTCGCTGCGGAGCGCGCGATAGCTCGCCGTGGAGGTTCGAGTCCTCCCTGGGGCATGGGTGTGTGTGTTGTCCTTGGGTTAGTTTACCTAGGTTTAAGTAGTTTGTAAGCTACGAACTGATGACCACGCAGTTTGGTCCGATAGATTTACAAACATTTCGTAAATTCTACCAAATACCTAGGAGTTACAACAACGAACAACTAACACTGGAGAGAGCACAAAGAAAATATTGTGGGGAAGGCGAACCAATGGTTACGTTTCATCGGCAGAACGCTTCGAAGATGCACCAGCTCCACCAAAGAGACTGCCTACATCACACTTGTGAAATTCGTTCACCAAAGAAGATGAAGTGAACACTCCAGTATTCAATCCAAGAACAGCTGCCAGCATGCGAAACTTAGAAGTAGATCTACTTGGAGTAGTAAAACAAATTAAGTCACTAAACAAAAATAAATCTTCCGGGCCAGATTGTATACCAATTAGATTCCTCTCAGAGTATGCTGATGTAATTGCTCCGTACTTAGCTATAATTTACAACCGATCACTCAGCGAAAGATCCGTACCCAAAGACTGGAAAGCTGCCAAAGTTACTCCAATATTCAAGAAAGGCAATAGGAGTGATCCCCAAAATTACAGGCCTATCTCATTGACATCGATTTGCAGTAGGATTTTGGAACATATACTTTGTTCGAATATTATGAACTACCTCGAAGAGAACGACCTATTAACCAATAGTCAGCACGGATTCAGAAAATATCGCTCTTGCGAAACACAGCTTGCCCTTTATTCACATGAAGTGATGAGTGCCATCGACAAGGGATCTCAGGTCGATCCCATATTTCTGGATTTCCGGAAGGCTTTTGACACTGTACCCCACAAGCGGCTTCTTATGAAACTGCGTGCTTATGGAATATCTCTCCAATTGTGCGAGTGGATTCACAATTTCCCATCAGAAAGAAGACAGTTCGTTGTAGTTGACGGTAAGTCATCGAGTAAAACAGAAGTGATATCTGGCGTTCCACAGGGAAGCGTTATAGGTCGCCTACTCATCCTTCTGCTTGTAAACGATTTAGGAGACAATCTGAATAGCTCCCTCAGACGTTTCGCGGATGATGCTGTCGTTTATTGGTTAGTGAAGTCAACAGTGGATCAAAAGCAACTGCAAAGCGATTTATACAAAATTTCTACACGGTTCGAAAATTGGCAATTGACACTAAATAAAGAAAAGTGTGAAGTAATACGCATGAGCACTAAAAGTAATCCGCTGAACTTCAATTACGCGATAAATCAGCCAAACCTTAAGGTCGTAGATTCTACCAAATACGTAGGAGTTACAACTACGAACAACTTTGACTGGAGAGAATACATAGAAATTACTGTGGGGAAGGCGAACTAAAGGTTACGTTTCATTGGCAAAACGTTTCGAAGATGCACTGGTTCCACCAAAGAGACTGCCTACATCACACTTGTGCGTCCTCTCCTGGAGTACTGTTGCCCCTTGTGGGACCCTCACCAGGTGGGACTGACGGAAGACATTGAGAAGGTTCAGAGAAGGGCAGCTCGTTTTGTTTTATCACGTAACGGGGGGAAAAACGTCACGGAAATGTTGCACGAATTGGGGTGGAAATCATTAAAAGAAAGACGTTATTCCTTACGCAAGATCTATTTGCGAAATTTCAATCACCGAATTTTACTTCTCAATGTGAAAATATTTTGCTAGCACCAACCTACTTAGGGACACATGACCATCCCAATAAAATTAGAGAAATCAGATCGAAAACGGAACGATTTAGGTGTTCTTTCTTCCCGCGCGCTATTAGAGAATGGAACGGTAGAGAAAAGTTATGAAAATGGTTAATGAACCATCTGCCAGGCACTTAAATGTGATTTGCAGAGTTGTTGTTGTTGTGGTCTTCAGTCCGGAGACTGGTTTGATGCAGCTCTCCACAATACCCTACCCTGAGCAAGCCTCATCATCTCCACATAAGAACGGCAACCTACATCTGTCTGAATCTGCTTACTGTATCCATCTCTTGGTCTTCCTATGCGGTTTTTACCCCACACACTTCCCTCCAACGCTAAATTCACAAGTCCTTAATGTCTAAGAATGTGTCCTACCAATAGATCCCTTCTTTTAGTCAAGGTATGCCAAAAATTCCTTTTCTCCCCAATTCTGTTCAGTACCTCCTCATTAGTTACGCGATCCTCCCACCTAATCTTCAGCATTTTTCTGTAGCACCACATTTTAAAAGCCTCAATCCTCTTCCTGTCCACACTGTTTATCGTCCGTTTCACTTCCGCACAAGGCAACACTCCACACAAATTCCTTCAGAAAGGACTTCCTCAGGCTTAAATCAATATTCGATGTTAACAAATTTCTCTTTTTCAAGAACGCTTTTCTACCCATTGCCATTCTGCATTTTATATCCTCTGTACTGCGACCATCATTCGTTATTTTACTGCCCAAGTAACAAAACTCATCTACCTCCTTTATTGCTTCGTTTCCCAATCTAATTCCTTCAGCATCACCTGATTTTCTTACACTGCACTCCATTACCCTAGTTTTGCTCTTGTTAATGTTCATCTTATATGCACCTTTCAGCACACTGTCCATTTTGTTCAATTGCTCTTCCAGGTCCTTTGCTGTATCTGACAGAATTACTATGTCGTCGGCAAAACGCAATGTTTTTAATTGTTCACCCAGAACTTTAATTCTTTCTCCAGATTTCTCCTTGCTTTCCTTTATAGCTTGCTCAATGTACAAATTGAATAACAAAGGAGAAAGACTACAACCCTGTCTACCTCCCTTTCCAACCACTGCATCTCTTTCATGCCCTTCAACTCTGACAACCGCTGTCTGGTTTTTGTACAAGTTGTAAATAACCTTACGCTCCCTATATTTTACTCCTTTTTTCTTCAGAACTTGAAAGAGTTTATTCCAATCAACATTGTCAAAAGCCTTCTCCAAATCTACAAAAGCTAGATATGTAGGTTTGCCTTTTCTTAATGTATCTTCTAGGATAAGCCGTAAAGTGAGTATTACCTCCCGAGTTCCTAAACTTCTTCTAAACCCAAACTGATCTTCCCCGAGGTCGGCTTCTACCAGCTTTTCCATCCTTCTGTAAATAATTCGTGTTAATATTTTGCAACCATGACTTCTTAAACTGATGGTTCTGTAGTTTTGACACCTGACTGCACCTGCTTTCTTTGGAATGGGGATTATAACATTTTTCTTAAAGTCTGAGGATACTTCACCTGTCTCATACATCTTACACACCAGGTGAAACAATTTTGTCATGGCTGGTTCTCCTAGAGACTTCAGTAGCTCTGAGGGAATATCATCTACTCCAGGGGCCTGGTTTCGACTTAGGTCTTTCAGGGCTCTGTCAAATTCATCTCTCAGTATAGTATCTCCTATTTCATCCTCATCTACTTCTCCCCTTTTTACAATATTACCGCTAAGTTCATGTCCTTCATAGAGCCTCTCTATATACTCTTTCCACCTTTCAGCTTTCCCTTCTTTGCTGAGAACTGGTTTTCCATCAGTGTCCTTGATATTCATAGAGCTGTTTTTCTTATCTCCAAATGTTTCTTTTATTTTCCTGTAGGCTGTATCTATTTTCCCCCTGTTTATACATTCTTCTACATCCTTGCATTTGCCTTGTAGCCACTCCTGCTTAGCCATTTTGTACTTCCTGTCAATCTCATTTCTTAGTCGTCTGTACTCCATTTTGCCTGTTTCATTTACTGCATTTTTATATTTCCTTCTTTCATCGATTAAATTTAGTATCTCCTATGATATCCAAGGATTTTTTGTAGGTCTTGCCTTCCTACCTATTTTGTCCTCTGCTGCCTTCACTATTTCATCTCTCAATGCTACCCATTCCTCCTCTACTGTTTTATTTTCCCCGTTTCTGTCAATTGTTGCTTAAAGCTCCCTATGAAATTCTTAAGAACATCAGGTTCCTTCAATTTATCCAGGTCCCATCTCCTTATTTTCCTACCTTTTTGTAGTTTCTTCAGTTTCAGCCTACAGTTCATAACCAACAAGTTATGGTCAGAGTCTATATCTGCCCCTGGGTATGTCTTACATTGTAGAACCTGGTTCCGAAATCTATGTCTTACCATTATAAAATTTATCTGGTATCTCCCGGTGTCTCCTGGTCTCTTCCGCGTATACAACCTTCTTTTGTGATTCTTTAACCACGTGTTTGTTACGATTAAATCATGTTCCGTGCAAAATTCTACCAGGCGACTTCCTCTTTCATTCCTCCTGCACAGTCCATATTCACCTACTATTTTTCCTTCTCTTCCTTTTCCTACTACCGAATTCCAGTCTCCCATAACAATTAAGTTTTCCTCTCCCTTAATTGTCTGAATAATTTCCTTTAGCTCCTCATATATTTCTTCGATCTCCTCTTCTTCGGCAGAGCTAGTTGGCATATAAACCTGTACTACTGTTGTCGGTGTTGGGTTCGTATCTATCTTGACTACGATAATGCGATCACTGTGTTGCTCATAGTAGTTTACCCTCATTCCTATTTTCTTATTCATTATCAGACCTACTTCTGTAATACCCCGAACTAATTTTGTATTTATAATCCTGTGCTCGCCTGTCCAGAAATCCTGTTCCTCTTTCCGCTGAACTTCACTAATCCTCACTGTATCTAACTTCAACCTATCTATTTCCCTTTTTAAATTTTCTAATTTCCCTACCCGATTAAGGGATCTAACATTCCACGCTCCGATCCGTAGAATGCCAGTGTTGTCTTTTCTGATGATCACATCCTCCTGCAAAAGGGCGGTCATAACGTACGCAAGTTGCGGTCAAAATTATTGCTTTCCCTTTTTCTTCGATGATATCACCGCGGTACATGAAATTGATCAATTGCAAAAGAAAGGAAGTATCGATTTACATACATGATGTCCCCAACTACGCGTGAACTACAGCCCCTTTTCAAATGTTTGTAGTCCCGAATTTCACCCAATACCCTTTCTTTTTTTGCTAATATAAATTAATAAAATAACCTATATGATGTTGTGGTTAGTTATGACGTCAGTCTACATCTACATCAATACTCTGCAAACCACTGTGAAGTGCATGGCAGAGGGTACGTCCCACTGTACCAGTTCTTAGGGTTTCTTCCCATTGCATTCACGTATTGCGCGTGCGAAGAATGATTGTTTAGATGCCTCCGTGCGTGCTGTAATTAATCTGATCTTGTCATCACGATCCCCACGGGAACAATATGTTAGTGTGAAACGTGTCCATAAAAAATTATTTTTGTAAGAAAATGTCTAATATTGTGCCTCCTGTTTTGTATCGAGTAACTTGCTTGCAAGAAAATGTATAATATCGCTTCTACTGTATGTATCGATATGTGTACTTTGTGAAAGTTTCATCTCTGGCAAAGATCATGTATCGCATAGCATTGTAGCTCGCGCTGAGAGAGAGTAGCACTAGTGGTTCAGCTCGCTTAGAGAGCGGTTGGGTCGTGTGTATGGCTCCGACGTAGAGCAGAGGCTGCTGTGCCAGCAAGTCAGAAGTTGTATTATGTAGGTAATGTAATGCTGATTATTAATAATAAGTAACTTAACCTTTCTTTCCTGTTTCATTTACGTAGTTAGAAAATTAACCTACTTCCTTCATTTGATAATTAGTTATTAGTGGATTTAAAGTGCAGCATTGATTTTAATAATATTGTTGAACAGATTTCGTTGTTGGTGCCATAGTAAATGATAGTTAATTGACTATGAGACTAAATTTCAATAATTAGAAACTGATCTGCATAAAATTCTCACAGTCAAGCATTAAGAAAGTGATTTGTGGTTTTTTTAATATCTTTCTCGCAGTCAAAATTTTTGAGTATAGTCAGTGTCTGTTTCAAATGGTGACTTGTCACAGTTGTTCTTTGTTTAAAATATCCGTTGCGCACATAATCAATTTAATGCACTGTTTCTTATTTGATAGTATATACATCAATATCAGGGCCATAATTAAACCAAATTGCTGTGTTAATGAACAATTTGTTGTCTGATTTAACGATAGATTCAACATCCACAACACACACATAGCTTTTAAGTGTACGCATTCCCAAGGAGCAGAAAAAAAATTGTCATCCAGAAGGTACTTACAAAATTAAACGGATTATATTGCTGCATTTTCTGTTACCATATCCACGTCAAACGTTTACCTTTTTTTATCGTTTGACATAGATATGGTAACAGAAAATGCACCAGTGTAATCAGTCCGTTTAATTTTGTTTGTATCTTCTGGGTGACACTACTGGGTTATGTCATATTCCATTGTGTATACTACATGATTGTAAAATTTTTTATCAGACTCTTCTGATGCTGGATAATATCTGAAACCGGTTAAGTTCTAAATACAATAAACAGCTGAATGATGACGTTTTTTAAAGTATATAACGGCTGTTAACTCACAGCTAAGAAAAAGTTTGAAGAATGTATTTTGTTTTAAAAGCAATAAATAATGATGGAACAGAGGTGCTGATACATGTTTGCGTGTGAAATAAAAGTGTTTTGCATATCAGGCGCACCTCATACACGGCAATAATGGAAAAAATCGCACTGACGTGTTTTACGTCCCACTTTAGATTTGTAGTTTTATAAGTTTCTGCAAACATTTTGAACCAAAATAATAGTCTAAATAATAAAAAATAATTAATAGGAGTGTCTGAAACTCTTTTAGGAAATAAGAAATTTAGGTAGTGACGGGATCCGAACCATTGACGTTCAGCGTCGTAGTCTAATATATGCCCACTACGCTATGGCTAGCAATTGCAAGACCCATTCTTTAATCTCATACTACTGATGGCCGTTGTTAACTGATGCTAATATGGCATTTGTAGACACTAGATTATCATTTATCGTACGAAGAACGACGTCCTTTTGTTAATTCTTCAGTGCGTCATTGCTTTGAAATGACAACGTGTGAGTTACAATAAGAAAATCATCAAATACGCGACGCAAGATGGCGTATGCCAGAGAGAGTTCTGGGCGAGGAATGTCACGTGACATCTGCGAACGGCTGGTTTTCGTTAATTCAATGGAGGGTGTCAAAACTCCGTTACTTTTGCAAATATCTCTCAAACGATGCGAGATATGAAAAAAACATAAGGGAACAAAGTTGTAGAGAATTTTATTCTCTGCAAATTCGTTTATTCAGTTTCGCGTCAGAATAACGGTTTATTTGCAATTAAAATTACATTACAAATGGCTTTTTTTGGTGTTACTAACGTATTTCTTGTCCGAAATATTTGAAAAAGCGAGGTTTTGGTCTCTGGTAGCCAACAATTATGTCTGTAAAATTAGGTGCCGATCGGTTGAACGGTTCGACCTAAAAACTGGGAACACGTTACAACCAGACAGACATCGTCAAATCGGTGTTATTTTTGCAAATATCTCTGCAACGATGCAAGATATGAAAAAAATATAATAGAGCGAAGTTGTAGAGAATTTTCCTCTCTAGGAATTAGGCTATTCAATTTTTGTGTCAGATGAACGGTTCGTTTGCAATTACAATTATGTTACAAACGGCTTTTTTTGTTGGTATTACTACCGTATTTTTTGTCCGAAAATTTTGAGAAAGGAAGGTTCTGGTCTCTGGCGGCCTAAAATTATGTCGGTAAAATTTGGTGCTGATCGGTTCAACGGTTCGTCTTAAAAACAGGGAACACGTTACGGGTAGACAGACATCCCAAAATCGCCGTTATTTTTGGAAATACCTCTCTGTGGTGTCGCACAAGTACAAAGTGCGCGCCACTTACTTTCGCCGCGCGCCGCCATGCACGCACGGCGCGGCGTTCTCACGACGACAGCCACGAGCGCCCTCTGCGACAACGCCGCTCGTGGCCACCACTGAAGGACATCGGCACTTCGGACGGAGGTAGCAACCAGTTAGGACCTTCGTAATCAGATAGGCACCAGTGAAGACTTTGCTATTGTACAGGCACTAGGCAGGCCTCTAACAACTATGTATCAACATTCTGCAGTACTATGTAAAAGTTAAGTATTGTTACATTCTGTGCAATATATATCTCTTTCTAATTTACTCTAGTGTTTATAGTTTCTGGCTGCTCCCCTCCGTACCTGCACCAGCGTGCTATCTATATTCCTGTGTCGGTCTCATCCACCCGGCCACCGACACCTACGACGAGGCTGGGACGCAAAAGCGGCGACGAAGTCGGGACACAAAACTCTGAAACGCTACGATGTATGAAAAACACATAAGAGAGCAAAGTTGTAGAGAATTTTCTCTTCTACAAATTCCGTTATTCTATTTTCGTGTCAGATGCATGGTTGAACCGTTATTTTCATTTAAATTTCGAGCTGTCAAAAGACGATAGCAAAGGCCCACTTTTGGTGTTACTACCGTAACCTAAAGTGGGCCAAAAATGACGAATACCTCGTAAAATCAGAATGAAACTTCACTCTGCAGCGGAGTGTGCGCTGATATGAAACTTCCTGGCATATTAAAATTGTGTGCCGGAACCGGGACTCGAACCTGCGACCTTTGCCTTTCGCGGGCAAGCGCACTACCGACTGTGCTACCCCGACACGACTCACAATGCCGCCTCACAACTTTACTTCCGCCAGTACCTCGCCTCCTACTTTCCAAACTTCACAGAAGCCCTCCTGCGAACCATGCAATTTTGATCTGCCAGGAAGTTTCATATCAGCGCACACTCCGCTGCAGAGTGAAAGTTTCATTCCGGAAACATCCCTTAGGCTGTGGCTAAGCCATGTCTCCACCATATGCTTTCTTCCAGGAGTGCTAGTCTTGCATGTTTCGCAGGAGAGCTTCTGTGAAGTTTGGAATCTAGGAGGCGAGGTACTGGCGGAAGTAAGGTTGTGAGGCGGCATCGTGAGTCGTGTCGGGGTAGCACAGTCGGTAGTGCGCTTGCCCGCGAAAGGCAGAGGTCCCAGGTTCGAGTCCCGGTTCCGGCACGCAATTTTGATCTGCCAGGAAGTTTCATGCTGTAACATGTTTGCGTGTGAAATAAAACAGTGTTTTGCATATCAGGCGGACCACATACACGGAAATGATGGGGAAAACGATGAATACCCCCTAAAATGTCCAGCATTCCCCATGAAACAGCCTGTTGTGACGAAGTAGTACCACGTCTTGAGGAGGAGTGCGATGGAGACAATGTGTCGGAGGCTGTGCCGCCGCCTGCAGTAATTACACGTTTAGGCAGTCGCGCTGCAGTTAGGAGAGGTCGCCACCCCTCCACCCCTCCCTGCCGCCCCCGCGCAGTATTCCGAAATGCCGATATCGGCCTGAGGCGGGGCGGGCGCCCTCCTAACAGATTCCGCCTCCCCCCACTCTGTCGACTTCTCCCCCCTCCCTCTCCCCTTCCCCCTCCCCCGCTCCCCGTCTTCTCCTCCACGTGCTGACGGGCACCGCCAGTGCATCCGCCGCATCGCCATCCCTCCCCCCCCTATCTATCCCACCCCCACTCGGCGCGGGGCTAAGCAGATTTTATTGGAGTTATTATCCCGGATAATCTGCCGGGAATGAAGCCCGCCGACGCGAGAGAGAGAGGAGGATAGGCAGAGAGAGAGAGAGAGAGAGAGAGAGAGAGAGAGAAGTGAGGCCGTGGGAAAGCCACGAGCAGCCGGTCTGACTGATGGATGCAGGCGGTTGCTGCGCGCTGGGCCGTACGGTCACCAGCGCGGCTGGTAGCTGGCGACGAGGCGTTAACCTCACGCGTGTGCCCTGAACTGTGTGTGGCTAGGGGACCGGGGAGACAAGCACACTGAGGCAAACAAGCTTTGCGAAAAATTCTAATTCTGCGATATACGAGGCTCGTCCAGGAAGTAGGTTCCGTTTGGTAATACCATGAAATTGTACACAGATAAAGAAGAAATTTTTATTGCACAAAATTCCCCCCTCGGGCATGGATATTTGTGCCGTCCTTAGGATTAGCTAGTTCATAACTAGTTTGTAAGTTTAGGGACCGATGACCCCGTAGTTAAGTCCCATAAGCTCTACAAATGTTTGAACCTTTTTTTTTGTAGAGCAGCAGTTCCTTAAGGGGCCCTCACACGTTCAATACGTATTGACACTAATATATTGTGAAACCTTCAATACATTTCAGTCGTCCTCACACCAATAATATTGTCATCACTTTCAATTGGTGACGCAACTTCGTGAAGTAAACATGTCTGACCCAAACGATTTTTTGAATTATTTCAGAATGAGCTCAGAATCATATGACAAATTACTCACGATGATAGGGGAGAAAATTAAAAAGACACAATTATGAGGCCCGTCATTCCTGCCGATGAAAGATTGTCACTTTACGGTTCTTGGCCACAGGAAGGTCATTTGAATGTTTCAAGTTCAGTGCAGTCATGTCTGCTAACACAATTAGTAAAATTGTCATTGAAACCTGTGAAGCAATTATATCTGCTCTGCAAGGATACATACAGGTAATTTTATCTATAAAAAGCAAAACATTTCGCTGTCTCAAGTCCTGCATGCGTTGTTCTTCCCCGAAATATTTGTTTTCACTTGTAGTGTGCAGAACTACTGTAAGGTGATAACACAGTGTCTCAGGAAATCTTCTATTTCACATTTATTACAAACTTGTGTCGTTTCACAAAGGCTATATAAAATCAGCTGTGTACTGCGTGCAACCTTAATACACAATAATTACACATTATTTTAACACTGCTTTAAACTTTATTGTCTCACTATAAGCTTATTTCGGCCTTAGGCCATCATCAGGTGTTCTGTACATACGAGTAATATAGAAGAGTTGTTACATATATTCTTATAACATAATTACATAAATGTTTTAAAAAGTTTTACTTACATTACGTATAATATTGTTGTCGTTTATTTGCTGCGCAATTGATTTTAAAAGTTGATGTAATGCTTATCTATTGCTGCTTATCTGTATTTGTGCAGCAGCACTGGTTATATTATTAGATTTTTTATCAGTTTTTGATAGTGGCAGCATCCAACGATATTATAAGTTTACATGGATACCAGTAATTTATACATTAATATCTTTGGTTTATTGGTTTTGTACTGAAGTTATACTATGGATTTGGAATCTTTGGTGTTCATCCATTCTCTTGTTTGTTTATAATGTGAATAAAATTTTCGATGTATTTTTTATGTCTGAGTCCGGTTTGTTCATTTAGTACATCGTTCTGGTTGTTGTGTATATGAGAATATAGTTAGATTTCCTTGAGAATATTCATTTTTGGCCCTTTTTGTATAATGTGTAAAATTTTTAAGGCTTCCTCTATAGGTTTTACATCGTGTTTTTCCGTGATTAAATGTGACAGAATTTATATGGATTATTTTCACTGTCTCTTGTGTGGTCTTTATATCTAGCTTGGAAGTTTCTGCCAGTTTGGCCTATATATGATTTTTGACAGGTGTTACACGTAATTTTGTAGATACCCGGATTATTGAATTTTAGTGTTTGTCTGTCTCCTTTAAAATTTTTGTGGTTCAAACAGTGCTAGGCAAATTTGACGTTTGTGTATTTGAATATTGTATTAATTTTGTCCGATATGTTTCCTATGTATGTTGTAGGTATGTATGTAGGTTTTTTCTTTGTTGGAGTGTCTTTCGCTAATGTTATTTCTCTGTGCAGCTTTGATATTTTTGCCTGTGTTTTCTGCTGGTATAATTTTGATATATAGTTTTAGGGTCATAATTGTTTCGTTGGGCTATGTATTCTAAGGTGTGTATTTCTTTCTGAATGGCTTCAAATTCTAGTGGTAAGTTTATTATTCTGTTAAGCATGGTGTGAAAGAAACGCATTTTGTGGGATTTTGGATGACAGGAATGTGCATTTATGATAGTATCGGTAGTGGTTGGTTTTCTATAAATTTCGAATTTGTGTTTGTTCTGGACATTTCTAATGGTTAGATCTAGGAGTTAATTGATTTGTTAACTTCGTGCACAACAGTAAATTTTATTTTGGGATGCATTTGGTTCAGAGCTTTGTATATTTCTTGTATGCCTTCTTGGTTACCATCTATAAGCATTAATGTATCATCAACATATCTAAAATAGTATATGATTTTTGGGTCAGTGCATTATTATTCTTGAATAATTTTTATTCCAGATTATATAAAAATATATCAGCTATTAGAAGGAAAAAAGATACGTGCTCATGCCCCATAGGATCAAAATTTTTATTGCATTGACGCACGACTGCAAAGTTTGTCTCCCAAGAGATTTTGTTGAATGTTTTTTAGTTCTTTCCTGAAATTGGTCCGCAATGAATTTTTTTTTTCACGTCTTCCAATTTTGCTTCTGTGAAACACGACCGATAGATCGGAAGCAGCTCTTCATATGCTGTACATCTTTTGTGTTCGTCCACGTATTCTTTTGAAGACTGATTCCACAGAACTTCGTTGCGCTGGTAGCAATCGATAAAATCAACCAACACGTGTCTACTCTTTTTACCAATGCAAACAAGCACAGTAAAACGCTACACAGTATACCCACGAGGACGAATTAAAAGAACATAAACATTGGTGAGAAACAAAGCACACTAGCGCCTTGTGGCTGTTTGATGAAGCTGTGCCAACATCTGACATGCGAATATTGTCAAACCGTCAGTATTACACTTCACACGCTCAATATACGAGGGTAAGTCAATTATTATCCGCAATTTAGTTATGTTTTTGTTTATGTTGGTAGTCCTGTCGTTTTACGTTGGTGCCGCATGCTTTGTTTATTTGCTGTTATATCTTTGCAATTTTCAAGCTGCTACGTTAGTTTCGCTGTCGCTGCCGTGCTGTTAATCATGGCTGCTCCGCTGTCTATTTGCACCAAAGAAGAGCAACGTTCAGCGATACGTTTCTCGTGGGCGGAAGGTGTATCAGGGGCCGAAATTAATAGAAGACTTTCAGTACAGTACGGGAGCAGTGTTTTGCCACAACGAAGTGTGTACGAGTGGATTGAAAAATTCCGAAATGGTCACACGAGTATTAAGTACGATGAAGGAGCCGGACGACCGTTTACCGCCACAAATGAAGAAACCATTGATCGACAACGTGAAATGATTTTCTTAGACAGACGATTAACTATTGACGAAGTGGCTCATCGTCTTCAAATTAGTCACGGTTCTGCCTACGAAATTATTCACAACAGACTTGGGTTTCGTAAAGTTTGTGCAAGATGGGTCCCAAAACAATTTACACAGTTGCATAAGCAAACGCGATATCTGCACAAAACATTTGGATCGCTATTGGTGGACGAAGGGGACAACTTCTTAGACAGAATCATTACTGGTGACGAAACATGGGTCCATCATTACGAGTCGGAGAGTAAACGGCAGAGTATGGAATGAAAACATCCAAATTCGCCGTGCAAGAAAAAGTTCAAGACCCAACCGTCCGCAGGAAAACTGATGCTTACGGTTTTTTGGGGATGCACGAGGTCCTGTACTGGAACATTATGGAGAAAGGGGCACAACAATAAACGGTGTACATTACAGTGAGATGCTTACTGACGGGCTAAAGCCTGAAATTCGAAGCAAACGCCGAGGATTGCGGTCAGAAGGTGTTATGTTGTTGCACGACAATGCCCGACCGCATACTGCTGTCCACACTGCTGAAACGCTCCAGAAACTCAAATCCGAAGTACTGGATCATCCTCCATTTAGTCCCGATCTTGCCCCTTCTATCACTTGTTTGGTCCACTCAAACAGGCATTAAGGGGCCGTCGATTTGACTCGGACGAAGCAGTGAAGGAAGCGGTGCATTCCTGGCTCGCAGCTCAACCGAAAACCTTCTTTCATGAGGGCATAAGGAAGCTTGTAGAGCGATGGACAAAGTGAATTGAAAAGCAAAGCGACTATGTCGAAAAATGATGTTCTTGTAAGTTTCGTATTTTATTACAATAAAATTTTATAACTACTTTGCGGATATTAATTGACTTACCCTGGTATGTTCACAATACCGAAAATATTTTTGTGGCCATCAATACTTTTGGCCAATATTTTAAGTATCGACAATACGTCAATAGATTGACGGTTTGTCAGCATTATTGAACGTGTGATGGCTCCTTTATGCAGCTGCTGTGGTGACGGTCCGCTGTGCCTGTAGCCTCCACAAAGCAGAAGTCGCCGCCTCCGGAAAGCGCCGCCACCCTCCCAGGATGCCCTCCTCCTTCCGTGGCTGCTTTGTCGCCCCGCGTCCTCTGCAGACATCCATCGCTCGTCCGCCGTTATCTGGCAGGGTGGCCGTTTCCTCTGCCAGCCACTCGCTACCCTCCCCTCCCCCCACAATATATCTCCCGCTGCCACACGTTCCCACGACCTCTGTTCGCCAGCCGCGCCGACGCGAAAAATTCCTCCATTTCCCCGCTCAGCTTGCTGGCTGTTTCCAGGCACAGTGACACTTGTACTGTACTGGAGAAATGTGACAGTAATTACGCAATGCTCCGGTGGATAATTTGAGGCAGGGACCTCGGGTCGGAGATGACAGTTTAAGGGGATATAGAAGTAGACGTGTCTATCTCCTTCTCTCGCGCAGCTGTTTTATAGCTAATTTACAATTAACATACATACATTCATTGAAAAGTTCGGTGACGCACAGGATACCGTGCCCACGGGTGCGGTTCCTGTAGGCAGATGCTTGTCCACTGTTGGTCGAGCTGATCTCTACGAGATTACGAGAGTAACTCGGGCGTCCGATCCTTGATTGTCGTGAGTGCATTCGTGTTCTCTCGATAATCCATTTTTGTCCGGGGCAAGTCCCGGAGACAAATTAAATTGGTCCCAATCCCCCGGTTCCGACCAAAGTTTTCGGGAGGTTTTCCTTGGTTGTAAGGCGTACGCCGGAACTGGTAAGCCCCTCCCACTTATTCCCAATTGTGATCCTCCTTTGCCCCACTATCAGCTTGTCTGATAATTGGCTGAATAGAACCGCGATAGTTCTGGTTTTCCGTCAGTATCAAGTGGTTACAACTATGGCTGTTCATATTTTTATAAATTTTACACTTCGATATTTTAAGATATATTAATATCAAACCTATATATATCGCAGAAAATTTACGTTATATCGAACACGAATTGTTTATAGACGAATGGAAAAACTTGTGGAATCCGACTCCGGGGAAGATCAGTTAGGATTTAGGAGAAATGTAGGAACACGAGAGGCAATACTCACATTACGACGTATCTTAGAAGATAGGCTAAGGAAAGGGAAACCCTAGTTTTTAGCGTTCGTCGATTTGGAGAAAGATTTTGACAATGTCGAATGGAAAACACTCTTCCAAATTCTGAATGTAGCAGGGGTAAAATATAGGGAGCGGAGAGTTATATTCAACCTATACAAAAAACAGACAGCGGTTATTAGAGTCGAAGGGCAAGAAAGGGACGCAGAGGTTGGGAAGGGAGTAAGACAGGGTTGTAGCCTTTCCCCAATGTTGTTCAGTCTGTACATTGAACAAGCAGTGAAAGAATAGAAGGTGAAATTCGGAGAGGGCATTTAAGTGCAAGGGAGAAGAAATAAAAACATTGCGCTTTGCCGATGACATAGTAATTTTCTCAGAGACTACGAAGTATCTGGAAGAGCAATTGAATGGGGTGGACAGTGTCTTGAAAGGAAGATATAAGATGAACATTAACAAGAGTAAAACGAAGGTAATGGAACATAATGTAGAAAATCAGGCGATGCTGAACGAATTAGATTAGGTAATGAGACAATAAAAGTAGTAGATCATTTTTGTTATTTCGGTAGCAAGATGACTACTAATGGCCGAAGTAAAGAAGATATAAAATGCAGAATGGCTACGGGAAGAAAAGCGTTTCTAAAGAAGCGAAACTTGTTAACATCCAATATTAATTTAAATGTTAGGAAGTCCTTTCTGAAAGCATTTGTCTGGAGTGTAGCATTGTTTGGGAGTGAAACGTCGACGATAAGTGGTTCAGATAAAAATATGATAGAAGCTTTTGAAATGTGGTGCTACAGACGAACGATGAAGATTAGATGGGTAGATCACGTGATTTGTGAGGTGCTTAACCGAATTGGAGAGAAAAGGAGTTTCGGGAATATCCTAAGAGAAGTGATAGATTGGTAGGACACATTCTGAGCCATCAAGGAATTGTCAACTTAGCATTAGAAGGAAGTGTGTGGGGTAAAAATCGTAGAGGGAGACCGAGGGACGAATGTAGCAGATTTCTTTTACGTTTTAGACCATCTCATAGTACCTACTTTCATAAGCCCCTGCCGTAAATTCATGACCATGAAAATAGTTTTACAATATCACTTGCAGTTTCAGTGATATATGGAGTGAAACAGTTGAGTAGGACACCCTGTATATCGCAGAAAATTTTCTATATATCGGAGGTAATTTGACCTACAAAAAATATCGAGTACAGATTGTAAAAATACTACTGGTTTTAGATCCGTATGTTTAAATGTTGTTTAAGAATTAGATATTCCTCTCAAAGCATGAATAAGAAAAAAATTTAATGATAAAGTCTGTAAGTTAATAATTGCAATTTTTGCAGATGAAAAGCTTGTATTACCATAGTTTTTGATCGAATGTCGTGTTTCTAATTAATAACTATGTACATCATATACTGTAAGTGGCAAAGCCAGGATTTCGGTCTGTAGGGGCGACGGTGCAGGAGTGCAGCCCATTAGCTGCTCTCTGGCTTTGCCGCTGTGCACTGTCATGATATATATTTCATTCCAATTAACTTCTCATAGCTGAGTGTCTTTGCATTAGCTACATGTCGAAATAAACCTTATTTCATGCTGATGAATAGAAAACTCGAAGTCTCTATCTCTTCTCTTCTTCTTCTGTATATAAAAGGAAGTGTCCCGATTGACTGACTGACTGATTGACTGACTGACTCATCATCGCCCAGCCCAAACCACTGAAGATATGAACTTGAAATTTGTGGAGGGTGTTGATCTTACTCTGTAGGTGTCATTTAAGAAGCGATTTTTCGATATTCCGTCCGTAAGGGGGTGAAATAGGGGATGAAACATTTTTTGAAAATACGTAGCTATTTAGGCAATTTTGAAGCTAGAACTACGAAATTTCGAATTTTAATTCAGAGTTCGAATTTAAAAGACACGTGTTTCGGCATTTTTGAAATTCGAAAAATAGGAGGGTAAAATAGATGACGCAAAAAATGGTTTTCAGAAATATGTTGCTGTTAACTCAAATTTTAAGCTACAGCTACGAAATTTCGGACATTGAATCTTGCTCAGGATTAAAAAAAAAACACGGATTTCGGTAGTTTTGGAAATTCAACAAGTAAGAGGGTAAATAAGGGGATGAAAGATTCTTTTGAAAACATGTTGCTATGAAGACAATTTTGAAACTAGAGCTGCAAATATTGGTATTTGCATTGTTCGTTATGATTAAAAAAATACGTGTTTTGGTATTCTTGAAAATTCAACCATCAAGCGGATTAAATTGGAGAGGGGATTTTTTTTCGAAAATCTGTTGCTAATTAAGCAATTTTGAAGCTACAACCGTATAAATTGCTATATGTTTTCTTGGCCAGAACTATAAAGATACGTGTTTCGGTATTTTCAGAAAATTAATCATTTAGGGGGTGCAATACGGGATGAAACATTTTTGAAAGTACGTTGCTAGTAAGCCAACAACATAAAATGATATTTGCGTACTTAGTTAGGAGTATTTTTCGAATTTAACTGTTAATGGGTGCCATAGGGAGTTACAGGTAGTACAATCAAATGTTTGTAAATCTTAAGAGACGTAACTACGGGATCATCAGTCGAACCCCCGACGGCGAACAGCAGCGCGTACTGCAGCATGGCGCCTCAATACGCACGGCTATTTGGCCGCGGCTACAAGTAGAATCACAACATTTCATTATGATAGCCCCTTAGCTATATCTATGAAAATTTATATTACGAGGGAGAAACAACTGGTGCAGACCAACCAGCCTATGCATGGGAAGTAGCGGGAGTCAAGCTATTATTTTATACAGTACAATCATTGCAAAAAGAAACATTAAACTGTTCTATCCAGTATTCCACTACTGTTTAAAAAGAAAAATTTAAATATTTACCGAAAAGTGGGAAACAAGTAAAATAAAAATATCAGCACCCGATATTTGCTTTTTAATATTGATATATCGATGTTATGGTGATAACGATATATTGATATATCGATATTTTATCAACACCTCTAGTTAAATCACCACGATCTTTCAGCCTAGTACTCCTTGGCATTCTCGAGTGGAATGACTACCTACTATGCGTACAACAGAACGAGCAGATTCGTGATTTTCCTCCCAAAGCAACATCGATAGGGTGCGGCTTCAAGGGAGATGGGCTTCAAGGGGTTCGGTGGCCATGCTCTGGATCTAAGACGAATAAGCTTCTTTCCATGAATCAGCACATATATTTTTTATAAATTTATTTGATGTAGCTAGATTAGCATTTTGTTAAAACTAGAACCCCACTCTTTTCAAGGCATGAGGAATAGAATTTTTTTTATAAATGGATTCTTCCGTTGTTTGTTGGTAGAACGCTTCCATATTTATGGTTGAAAGCAAACAAACTGTTTCTGTTCTACTAATTTTTTGTTTATGTACTAACTAGGTTTCGGCTTATTAGGCCATCATCAGTTTACCTAATAAGCCGAAAACTAGTTAGTAAATAAACAAAAAATTAGTAGAACAGAAACAGTTTGTTTGTTTTCAACCATAAATAGCATTTTTATTCCATGTTTTAAAATATTACTTTCTGAAATGTTAGTTAATATGGCTAGGATTTTGTTATTTTAATAATTTATTATTGTGGTTATGAATGTGGCAATAAGCACGGCTTCTCCGCTACGCCACTTTCCCTGTGAGAATGTGTACTTGTTTTACTTTAAAGTGGGTGTGCGAGGATCTAATGGCTGTCTGAATGTGGGTGGTAACAGCCCGCTTTGCATGGTTCCCTCTGGCTCAGAGTCTATAGTTAGTTGTTACCAAGCCCTGCTGGTGATGTGACCAAAGAGATTTCTACACCCTCTGGCTACAAGCCAGTCGACGAGCCCTCTCCAGGGCGAGTCTCGCCAACTTCTCTCCCCACCACCGCTGGGTTTTGCCAGTTACAGGTAGCTTTCCCGCCTCCTGCCCACTCGGGGATCATGGTGAGGTAAGGTTGGTTCTGCTTTTGTGTCCGTGGAGATGGTAGCGATTCGTTGTATATCATGTTTAACTAAGACACTTGAGGTTAGATTCATTTCTCGGAATATTTTTTCCGATCGTGCGCGGAAATGTGTTCTAGTCTTTCAATCCAGTGATTTCCAACAGATGTGTTACTAGTTGCAGTTTGATAATGGCCTGGTATATTCAAACCTTTTGTGATTATGTGGCGGTGTATGAACTCTGTGTAAATTCTTTCTAGCTTTGCGGGGCCAGATTTCTAACAGACGATATGTTCATTTTTGTACAGTGCACGTAAAAGCTTTCTTATCGTTTTACTTGTGTTCCACGTGGTTGGTTCTTAGAACAAAGCCTTAGCTTCCACTATTGTTTGTTCCATGCCCATCAGGCAAGTAACTATGCCTGTATCCTGATTTCCAATAACATTTCGCGATCTTCTCTTCCTGCCTACATTAATTTCGCTGTTTCTTCTCCGAACTTGCAGTATGCACTCAGTCTTTGTCAGTAATTCTCTCCGAGCCTTGTACAACCACCTTCAGTGGCTTGCGTATGAAATTCTACGCAGTTCTAGGGGTAGTATGCCACAGTTATTTTTATTTTTTTTATTTTTCGGAAGTTGAATTTATACATTTTTATCGGTTTTCGGAACCACGTGGGTCCGAACTCCAACTTCAGGAACTTGCAGCTAGTCACCTGAATTCACGCCACTTCTCATAAAACCAGTGCCTAGATAGTGTACTCTCAAATTGCAACTTAAGAGTCCGCCGTGATTTTGTGTAATGAATCCGATTTTTAACCACTTCACCTTCAGTGGAGTGCGATCATGTAACGTAGCCGTGTGTCGCCGTTAGCGTGTTTGCTCGCGGTCTAATCTAAATGCAACTTAACTTTGCTATACTCACGCGCCATCTCAAACCAGACACGACAGACCAGAGCCATCTCCGCTGTTATGTTGTATATTGTGTTGTGTGGTACCTCCGGGTTTGCTGGATTTCGCCTGCGATAGCGGCGCCTGCTTCTGCCTCGTTTCAGCACGCTGATTTTGGTTGAGTTTCGCTGTTGCATTGCGTGTGTGTGAGCGAGTTAGTGATGTTTGTAAATCCTCCCCCCAGTAGCGATAAGGTCTGTGTAATTTAGCATAAATTCAATGCTGGGCATCGTCAGTATTAGATAATGTAAACGAAATGCACCTTTTATTGTATTATCAAAATTGGTTCCTCATTTGCTTGCGTTCGACCTGAATAAACAAGTTCAGTATAAATTTGACTTGCCTTTAAATTGTGGTTTTCGAGCAACTTCCCTCTTTTTATTTAATATTGTTTTTCAACAGTGCTGAGAACAAGCTCAGATGCAATTTTTTATGTTTAAGTTCCGTTGCGCCATAAATGATTTTCTTTAGCCACCTTTATGAAATAACTTTAATTGTGGTGGGTTGTTTATTAATGTCTGTGTATAAATTCGTGTGAGCCGCCACTGTATGGTTAACTTCGTGTTATTAGAGTAATTTGAACAAGGCCAGTTCTCAGTTTGGGCCAGGGAACAAGGACTAGCAGCAGGGAGTAGCCGGTAGTTCACACGGACCGTTTGCTAATTTTACTGCTAAAGTTAAGCTTTTTATAACAGTAAATTCTTATCTAGATACCTCCTCCCAGACTTACGCTTTTGTTACGTACAGTGGTCTACTTTTAGTATCCAATATGTATACACAAGCAAACACACAAACATACGGACGACTGTGCTTTATATAATTATAATAAAGAATGTTGTAGGGTTGGTCGGATATTTTTAATATTATTACCGTAAATGGTCAGATGAACCTACAATTTCACTGGATATTTCAATGTTGTGGAGAGTAGGAGTTATTGTACTGTAATTTGCGCTTATAAAGCAGATATTGACAATTACGAATACAGCAATCGCTTTAGGAACGAATCTTGATTTCAGTAATCTTAAGCTGCAGACTCACGTGTATCCATTACTTTTGACACTCTTTAAAACTGTTCACATTGTAGTACGTTAAATGTGTATCAGAGACGTCCTTCAGCAAAATGAAACACCGCTGTTTCGATACACTTCGTCTGTCCCTCCTTCCTGATAAGTGGTCTGAAACACCGCTGTTTTGAAACAGTGAAACCGTTAGGAGGAAACACAGTTCCAGTATCGACCGCGAATGTGATGCGAAACCGAGCAGAATGAAACACGGCGGTTTCGAGACGTGAAAGATGGCGGTTTTGAATCACTGAAACATTCCCGCGTATCGATACATTGTTTCGCAACAATGAAACAGTGGCCATCTGTACTTCAGGCCACTGCGTGACGTGAGGTCGGTTGCTGGTTGCTACATCTCTCCACTGAAACAGTTTGCCGGCCGCGGTGGCCGAGGGGACTGAGGCGCTCCAGTCACGGTCTGCACGGCCACTACGGTCGGGGGTTCGAATCCCCCCTCGGGCATGGATATTTGTGCCGTTCTTAATATTAGCTAGTTCATAAGTAGTTTGTAAGTTTAGGGACTGATGACCCCGTAGTTAAGTCCCGTAAGCTTAACAAACATTTGAACATTTGAACTGAAACAGTTTATTCAGTTATTTACTGTGATCGACCAGATATTTTCTATCCGTCAACTGATGGAAAAAATATGGAAATATAAGGAAAGGGTGATAATGGTTTTTATAGACATACAAAAGGCATATGACTCGGTTAACAGGGAAAGACTCTGGGAAGAAATGAAGAAGATAGGTGTAGAAGATGAGAACATCAATGTAATGAAGACAATGCACAGAGGACACAACTGTAGAATCAGAACACCACTGGGGAACTCTGAATGCTTCGAAATAAGACAACGACTTAAAATACTTCCTTGTTTATCTCCTGCACTGTTTAGTGTTGTGATGGAGGGAATCAATAGGACAGTTAAAGCTACAGTAAAGTGTAGCAAAATAACGTATAGTAAAAGAAAAAGAAAAAAAAAAGGTTTTGCAAATGATTTGGTAATATGGGTTGATAAAGAGGTAGATGTACAGTTACAACCTAATACGTGGAAGGGGAAATAATGGAAAGGTATGGATTAAAAATAAAAATAAGTAATGGCATTTTGAAGACACAAAGAGATCAACAAGAATATTACTTTGAATGGAGAACCCCTCAAAGTGGTAGATGATTTCACTTATTTAGGGAGTGAAATATCTAGCGATGTATGAATAACCAACGAAATTAACAGGAGGTTGTAGAAAGGGAGGCAATTTCTATCATACAATTTGGAATAACGAAACCGCAGAAAAAGCGAAACTCCTTATATGTGTAACAGTTACTACTTCCTGGTTGTCACCTATAGAAGAGAAACATGGACAATGACAAAAAAAGAGCAGACTGCAAGCAGGGGAAATGAAATTTCACAGAGCAGGTAAGGAAAAAACAAGAAAGGACAGAGTAAGGAATGTAGATATTAGAAAGGACCTTGAACAAATAAGTATGAAAGAAGGAATGAAGAAGAAGGAAAAGAAATTAAGATGATGCGAGCATGTTAAAAAGACGTGTGGGCAGAGAATTTGACAGATGGCTGTCTGACGTCTTCCCTAGGTATTTAACTTTGTAATTTATCTAAGTTCACTAGACAGGTTTTTTTTGCTTAACGAGAACCCCTTTCGTTCAGAGGCATGAGGAATAGCATTTCATTTCATGTTTTTAAATGTTAGTTTCTGTAATATTGTTGGGATTTTATTATGCTAATAATTTATCTTTGAGTCTATGATTGTGGCAAGATGAACGGTTTCTCCATGAGGCGACTGTCCCTGTGAGAATATGTACTTGCTTTATTCTCTATGTACGTGTATGAGCATCTTCTAGCATGGCAGTCTGAGTGTATGTAAGAGAATTTTCGTCGTCGGCTGCTGGCTACTCGCTACTAGTGTTTCCTTGGCTTCGTGTCGATAGGTAGTCGTTAACAACCTCTGCTTTTGGTGCTACCAAAGAGGTTCCTCCACCCTTTCGTTACAAGTTAGGTTGGCAATGCCCAGTAGCGAGCCTCGGTAGGACTAAGTGTAAGCTTTCCCCACCACCTCGTTTTTCCTGGGTTTTTACCGATCTCCTGTGGATTTCCATCGGTTGCGTGGACTGGCTGGCCGACTTCTTCACTCTGTGGCTGCGCTTCGACCTGGTTAGACTTTCTGATTTTCTTTCCTCCCTTGAGATGGTAGCGATTCTTTGTCTAGTGTTCAAGTTAGAGTTCAGAACTTAGGTTCATTTTTCGGAATAAGTTTCTGCGATCATGTAAGGAAGTGTAATCAATTTCATTTTGGTGATTTTGCGTAGGTAAACGCGGTGAATACGTAACTAATTCAGTTTGATAACGGCTGAGAATCGGTAGATTTTGTGAGAATAGCTGGCGGTGTACGAACTCATTTTAATTTCTTTCTAGCTTTGTGGGATGCAACTAATATTTGGGAATATTTTAATTCTGTGTAGTGTATGTGAAATATTCTTTTACATTTTCTTCTTCCGCAAGTGATATGTACTCCACGTGGTGTGTGTTCTTAGAACAAAGCCTTCAGCTACCCCTGTGTCTGTTTCTAAGCCCTTCAGGCAAGAAATTATGCATGTATCTTTCTGATTTCCATTAACACCTCGCGATCTCCACTCCGTCTATTTTAAATTGTTGTTTCGTTTCCAAACTTGTACTTTGCATTCAGATTCCTCCAGTAAATTCTCTTCTAGCCTTGTACGACCCCCTTTATTAGCTTGCTTATGAAATACTACGTAATTCTAGGCGATGAATGCCGTATTTCTTAATTGATTTACCCCGACTTTGAATTTATTGCACTTTTCTGATTTTTGAAGACTGGACTTCGTCCATCCGTGTAAAACCTTCCCAATCGCGTCTAACTGTATTTATTTAGCTTCCTTATGATATCCTACGCATTTCTAAGGGTTGCATGCCGTAGCTATTTTTTTATTTCTTTATTTTTCGGAAATTGAATTTTGTATTTTTTACTGGTTTTTGGAACCACGTCGCTCCGAACGTCGACTTCAAGGGTTTATAGCTACTCACTTGAGTTCTCGCCACTGCTCACATACCAGTGCCTTACTATCGTGTATTCTTGCTTCGTAATCTGTGTTTCCGTTGATTTTCGTTAAAATGAATGCGACCTTTACGCACTTCGCCTTCAGTGGGGTTCGAATATGTAATGTGGCAGACACATGTCGTGTGTCTCAGTAAGTCTGCATTCTCATGGTTTGATTTAAATGGACGAAGTTTATTTTCCTTGTATTGTGTGGTACATCGTGGTTCGCAGAATTTTCGCCTACGATAGCGGCGCCTGCTTCTGCTCCGTATCAGCACGCTGAGTTGGGTGAGCTTCGCTTTGCTTCGCGCGTGTGAGTGGCTGAATGCTTGTTGATTGTAAATCCCTCCCCCGACAATGTTCAGTTCAGATTAATTTAAGCCGGCCGCGGTGGCCGAGGGGACTGAGGCGCTTCAGTCACGGTCTGCACGGCCACTACGGTCGGGGGTTCGAATCCCCCCTCGGGCATGGATATTTGTGCCGTCCTAGTTCGTAAGTAGTTCATAAGTAGTTTGTAAGTTTAGGGACTGATGACCCCGTAGTTAAGTCCCATAAGCTGTACAAACATTTGAACATTTTTGTGATTACTTTAATTTAATTTTTCAATGTGGGATGCATTTTATTGTTTAACAAAATTGGTTCCCCCATTTGCGCATGTTTGAACTGAATAAATGATTTGTCAGTAACATTTTATCCTTCTTATGAATATTTGTTAATGAATATCTTCTCCTTTTATTTAATGTTGTTTTTCACCAGTGTTGAGAACAAATTCAGATGCATATTATCATATTTTTAATTCCGTTGCGCTATAAATGTTCTCACAGCCACCTTCATGAAATGGTTTAGTTCGGGGTGGCTTGTATATTAATGATTGTGTGTAATTCTAGAGATGTACGATGTGTGTTGGCCACCGTTTCTTTGCCTTCCTGTCGCTAAAGTAAATTTTGAATCGGTTCTAAATTCTGCGCCAGGGAACAAGATTCTGTTGCAGGAAGTAGTCAGTAGTTCACGCGAATCCTGTAGCTGGTTTTTACGGCCAGAATTATATGTTTAAGGTAATCTTTTAAGTGGCTCCTTTTAGCTAGAATTAATTTTTCAGTTAACTGTGGTCTTTTTGTCGTGTCGCACAAGTACAAAGTGCGCGCCACCTACTTTCGCCGCGCGCCGCCATGCACGCACGGCGCGGCGTTCTTACGACAGCCACGAGCGCCCTCTGCTGCAACTCCGCTCGTGGCCACCACTGAACGACATCGTTCACTTGGGACTGAGATAGGAACCAATTAACACTTCGGAATCAGATAGGCACCAGTGAAGACTTGGCTATCGGATAGGCACTAGGCAGGCCTCTAGCTCAACTATGTATCAGCATTCTGCAGTACTGAGCTATGTAAAAGTTAAGTATTGTATAAACTCTGTGCAATATATATATCGTTCTAATTTACTCTAGTGTTTCTAGTTTCTGGCTGCTCCCCTCCGTACCTGCACCAGCGTGCATCCTTTATTCCTGTGTCGGTCTCATTCCACTCGGCCACCGACACCTACGACGGAAACGAGACACAAAAGCGGCGACGAGGATGGGACACAAAACTTTCAACTTCCCAAAATTATAGAAGAACTAAAGCTGGATGGAAAAAGACCTAGAGGACGCCCACGTGCACGGTGGGAAATGGGAGTGAGGACATGTGTAGAAAGGAGAGGTGCGACCTGGCAGGAAGTGGAGGAGGAAAAGTGGTGGGAGGAGCGGGCCAAGTGGAGGGGACTCGTCAGCATCCAGAGCCGGATACAGACACATACTTAGGGGAGACCGGGGCACATTTTCCACAGGGGCAAGTTTTCCAACTCGTTTTAGTTTCGAAACATTCCGTTAGATCGTACCACCGGCGATACTGTAGGAAGCAGCAACAAAGCACACTTCATTTACGAAAGTTTCAGTGTTGTACCAGTAGTCACACTGCCGGAAGGACTGTTTTTGTCATTTTTGCAAAGGTGACTAAACTTTCACGTTTTTATTGAAACTTAAAATAAACATACTAGCGTTAAGCATATTAGTTTGACACTGCACGTACTAAAAGTCGGTTTCTTTCTTCACGTAACTGTGCATTTGTTTCGTAATTAGCTTCCACGGATAATCATGGACGTAGTGTTATAGTTCCATATATGACGACGGGGCAAGTTTTCCCAGAGCATACGGGGCACATATTCCTGCTCGTGTCTCGTTGGAAAACGTGCCTCGGCCTAGAACATCTGGTATTATTCCTTTAAATGTGTATTTATTGTGTAATAAATTGTGCCAAATAGCCCTCTTTCAAATGGTCCATTGTAAAATGTGTTTTACAGACTTGAAATGGTCCGAAATTATACAGAGAAGACCGAGAGGGGCTCGTACACTCCTGAAGTAATAAATGCTGCTCTATTGCATTTAGAGGCTGGTGCAGTGTCAGAAAAGCATTCATGGACTTCAGTGTTCCACTCAGAACAATTACTAGTTGAAATTCCCTACTTTACAGACAGACCAGCTCCTACAAATTCTGAATGCCCTATCAGTCCTGGACTAGATTCAAACTTGCCAGAAAAAACGACTGATCACAGCCTCCATTTGAGCCCATCGAATTCATCAACTCCTACTACACGAACAAATACGTTTCCTCTTGCTTGTCAAGAAGGCGTTCCGTCTACATCCACAATATCTTGGCCAACACCAGAAGACATTAAGCCTATTTAGAAGGCGGCACCTAGGAAGCAAACACAACATGGAAGGAAAAAAAGGAAGTCAGTTGTATTGACGGATAGTCCAGTTAAAAATCAGATGAAAAAGTAAATTATCCATTTAAAAGTTGCCCCTGTACATTTTAAGTAAGCTGAAAACTTGCCCCGCATATGGGGCAAATTTTCCAACGCAACATGGTCAGACAAAATCATTTTCTGCCAAGAAGGATATTTGCTATTTTCAAACATATTTCTACAAGACTGAAGATGAAAGTATAGGAAATACAATGATCCGCTGTTTACATCAAAACTGATACAAATCAAAAGAACAAAAATTAAAAATATAGAAAGGTGGAAAACATGCCCCGGTCTCCCCTACTATGATTCAGAGTTCCTGAGTCGGCTGTGAAACATGAATAAAAAGCGTTGAGTGTACTTAGAGAAGGATTTCTAAGCCTTCAGTTAGGGAGAGGAGTGAGTTTTCGTCGTCTGGAGACAGGTGGGTTTTGGCGCCCCCTCTACCGCCCTGCCTCCCCTCCGCCCGGGGCTTCCCCTTCCTCCCTCACCCCTCACCCCTCACCCCTTCACGCAACCACCCCTCCCCTACCCAGAGGTCCTCTGGCGCTGAAAAGCCCCGCGCTTCATTTCCTCGGCGACTGCCGCCGCGTCCGGAATGCAAATGCACCCCCTGCCCGGCACCCGGCGCCCCCACTTCCCCTAATTTTCTTCTAATACGCCCCACCCCGCGGCGGCATCTGTAAATGCGGCCCCATCAGCCCCCACCCTCCTGCTAGCGTCGCTGGCTGGCTGCTGGCTGCTGTCGACTTAATACCCTCGCCTCTGCCTCTGCCGCCTTATAAGGCGGACTCCTCGGCGAGCACCTCCGGGTTATTACAGCCCAGACGCTGCAGTAATTAGGGGAGGATAGCGCCATCCTTCAGCATGTCGCCACCGTAAGCGGCCGACACTCCACACTGCCGTCTACTGACTGGCTACACGAGTTATTAGGGTGTACACTCTTGTGCACAGTGTTTCGTTACCCAATTTAAAGGGCTGCAAGCTGCAATGACATTTTTGTACGAAATAAATCTTCCGGGCCAGATTGTATACCAACTAGATTCCTCTCAGAGTATGCTGATGCAATAGCTCCGTACTTAGCTATAATTTACAACCGATCACTCAGCGAAAGATCCGTACCCAAAGACTGGAAAGTTGCCCAAGTTACTCCAATATTCAAGAAAGGCAATAGGAGTGATCCCCAAAATTACAGGCCTATCTCATTGACGTCGATTTGCAGTAGGATTTTGGAACATATACTTTCTTCGAATATTATGTACTACCTCGAAGAGAACGACCTATTAACTAATAGTCAGCCAGTATTCAGAAAGTACCGCTATTGCGCAACACAGCTTGCCCTTTATTCACATGAAGTGTTAAGTGCCATCGACAAGGGATCTAAAATCTATTCCATATTTCTGGATTTCCGGAAGGCTTTTGATACTTACCCCACAAGCGGCTTCTAATGAAATTGCGTGTTCATGGAATATCTCCCCAATTGTGTGATTGGATTCACGATTTCCTATCAGAAAGGACACAGTTCGCTGTAATTGACGGTAAGTCATCGAGTAAAACAGAAGTGATATCTGGCGTTCCACAGAGAAGATTTAGGAGACGATTTAGGAGACAATCTGAATAGCTCCCTTAGACTGTTCGCGGATGATGCTGTCGTTTATCGGTTAGTGAAGTCGACAGAGGATCAAAAGCAAATGCAAAGCGATTTAGACAAAATTTCTACTAGATGCGAAAATTGGCAATTGACACTAAATAAAGAAAACTGTGGAGTAATATACACGACCACTAAAATAAATCCGCTGAACTTCAGTTACACGATAAATCAGTCAAATCTTAAGGTCGTAGATTCTACCAAATACCTAGGAGTTACAATTATGAACAACTTTGACTGGAGAAAAAAACATAGAAAATATTGTGGGGAGGGGAATCAAAGGTTACGTTTCATTGGCAGAACGCTTCGAAGATGCACCATCTCCACCAAAGAGATGGCCTACATCACACTTGTGCGTCCTCTCCTGGAGTACTGTTGCCCCTTGTGGGACCCTCACCAGGTGGGACTAACGGAAGACATTGAGAAGGTTCAGAGAAGGGCAGCTCGTTTTGTTTTATCACGTTAAGGGGAGGGGGGGGGGAGCGTCACGGAAATGTTGCACGAGTTGGGGTGGAAATCATTAAAAGAAAGACGTTATTCATTGCGGCGTGATCTGTTTGCGAAGTTTCAATCACCGACTTTTAGTTCTGAATGTGAAAATATTTTGCTAGCACCCACCTACTTAGGGAGACATGACCATCCCAATAAAATAAGAGAAATCAGATCGAAAACGGAACGATTTAGGTGTTCTTTCTTCCCGCGCGCTATTAGTGAATGGAACGGTAGACAAAAG
Organism: Locusta migratoria; assembly: GCA_026315105.1. Taxonomy (NCBI): domain Eukaryota; kingdom Metazoa; phylum Arthropoda; class Insecta; order Orthoptera; family Acrididae; genus Locusta; species Locusta migratoria. The sequence goes on from CM048753.1 coordinate 730,286, forward strand.
TTATGAAAGTGGTTAATGAACCCTCTGCCAGGCACTTAAATGTGATTTGCAGAGTATCGATGTAGATGTAGAAATGCTGTGTTAAGCCGATGTTGAGTTGTTGTGATATGGGAGCCTGGATAGTCGAGATTCGGCTGTGACAGGTGGCACGTACATGCGCATCTTGGTCGATGACCTGCACTCATTCATATCCTGCAGGCTGCACAGTAATTAGGGAAGGATAGCGCCATCCTTCAGCGCTGTCGCCACCGTAAGCGGCCGACACTCCACACTTCCGTCTACTGACTGCCTACATGAGCGCGCTGCGCAACGCCTGTCGAAGAAGGGCTTCTGCATACTTCGATAAACGGCCGAGTACACCAACCTCGGTCAAGAGTTCATCGCGGTCAAGTCGGCATTTAGCCGTGGTCAACTCAAGTTTCTGGTGCACCGACACCGATCAAAGTTAAACGAGGGAGTTGATCGCGGTTAAATTTGATCGCGGCTGACGCCCGGTTTTGTCGAGATGACCAGGGTTATACGAGTGTACTGAAAGGTGCATATAAGATGAACATTAACAAGAGCAAAACTAGGGTAATGGAGTGCAGTGTAAGAAAATCAGGTGATGCTGAAGGAATTAGATTGGGAAACGAAGCAATAAAGGAGGTAGATGAGTTTCGTTACTTGGGCAGTAAAATAACAAATGATTGTCGCAGTACAGAGGATATAAAATGCAGAATGGCAATGGGTAGAAAAGCGTTCTTGAAGAAGAGAAATTTGTTAACATCGAATATTGATTTAAGCCTAAGGAAATCTTTTCTGAAGGCATTTGTATGGAGTGTTGCCCTGTATGGGAGTGAGACATGGACGATAAACAGTGCGGATAGGAAGAGGATTGAGGCTTTTGAAATGTGGTGCTACAGAAGAATGCTGAAGATTAGGTGGGTGGATCGCGTAACTAATGAGGAGGTATTGAACAGAATTGGAGAGAAAAGAAATTTCTGGCATACCTTGACTAAAAGAAGGGATAGATTGGCAGGACACATTCTTAGACATCGTGGAATTGTGAATTTAGCGTTACAGGGAAGTGTGTGGGGTAAAAGTCGCAGAGGAAGACCAAGAGATGGATACAGTAAGCAGTTTCAGACAGATGTAGGTTGCCGTTCTTATATGGAGATGAAGAGGTTTTCTCAGGATAGAGTATTGTGGAGAGCTGCATCAAACCAGTCTCCGGACTGAAGACCACAACAACAACAACAACATACGAGTGTGCAGTATCAAAATGGCGGCGCGTTTTGCTGTTTTAGACGGAATTGACAAAGATTTATTTTACCTCGATCATTTAAATCGGGATCAAAACCGGAACGTCGTGATTGTGGAAAGGGGGACTCTTTTGAAGATTACAGTGACAAAATGTTCGAAGAAAGATTTTGTTTATCCAAAGAAAGTGTGGTGGTTGTTAAACCAAATCAATGACAGGTTAGAATTTCCTACCGATAGAAATAACCCTATTTTGCCTATGAACAGACTATTGATTACGTTAAGAGCATATGCAACAGGTGCATTTAACATACTTATTGGTGACAACAGTAACATCGAAACATTGCCAGGAAGAGCAGTTTGCCGCGCCATAATTAATGAATATTTCCAGTAAGGTAACTATCAAATTCAGAAAAAGTTTTGAATAAAAAATTACGATATGTTCCGTAACTATAATCGTAAAGCTTTCGTGTTATTAAAACATGTTATCTGTATATTTCTGTTACCAGGTGAACATGCGGTGCACGGGAAAGTACACTGTGAACAACAATGACATTTGAGTTTATTTGTTCGAAACAATAAATCATAATTTAAGTAATTATATAAATCTGTCTTAGGATGTTTTTTTAATAATCATTTCTCTTTGCAATATGACTGGATTCGGTAAAATTTTATGACGCTTCTCGCTGGGCTCCAGTGCTTATGTTGGCAACAGATGAACAATGAAGTGTAGAATTGCGTTAATATTTTTCACAAGCTGCAGAGCAAATGTTATTGCTCTATGGTTGAAAGGTTCTTGTATGTACCCTTGTCCATTCAGAAGAAAATAATTTTCGTTTTAATTGAAGTAGTCACGAAAAAATATTTATTGGTCATCTTAGTTGCCGTCATTACCATTGATGCCAACATAACCACTGCAGCCCGGCGAGAAGCGTCGTCCAATTTTACGGCATTTACAATCTTGTACATACAAATCACGTGGTACTGTCGTCATTCACCAAAGATTGTCGAGAATACACATGTAGGTAAGCACACCTAACACCTTTGCATCACTCGGGTGCCTTCCATTGCGCTACACGGACTTGATCGCGATCAGATGTACGATTGGCTGACGACGGTTTGCTGACTGGTGATGAACGTTGGTGCACCGCAGAGACGTTTTAACCGCGGTTAACTTTTGACCGTGTTCTCGGAACCCTTGATTATCGTTCTTTTTGACCGGCCAAAAGTCTTCGAAACAAACACTTATTGACCATATCACGAGGATAAACAACGCTAACCATGATAAGTTTTGTTTTAAGCATGTTACTGGAAATACAGTCAAAAAAGCCATTATGCGTATTACATCGGCGTCTACCGGGAATGATGGTATCACTATCCAAATGACAAAGCTGATTATTGATCCACTGCTGCCCATCATAACGGATATATTTAATCAGTCCTTAGCCACAAGTGTTTTTCCTGATGTATGGAAACGTGGACTAGATAAGCCACTGCCAAAAAAGAACATTGCCACAGCACCCTCTGATTACCGACCTATCTGCATTCATCCGGCACTGTCCAAAGCTCTAGAATATATAGTACATGATCAGCTAACCAGATACTTGACTATTAATAACCTTTTTGACGAACACCAATCAGGTTTTCGCAAATATCGCAGCACAACATCTGCTTTGATAAGAGTAACAGACGATCTTAAGCAAGCAATGGATAGACAAGAGGCGACTATTATGTGCTTTTTAGACTTTAACAAAGCTTTCGACACTGTGCACTTTGATATTTTAATTGCTAAACTTAGCAGCCTAAATTTCTCTTAAAGCGTGGTGCAATGGTTTCGCTCATACTTGACATCGCGTCTTCAGTGCGTCATGTCCGGCACCGAAAAGTCACACTGGAGAAAAGTACTATCAGGCGTACCACAGGGCTCGGTATTAGGTCCACTTCTCTTTTCATTGTACGTAAATGACGTATCATCGGTCTTGTCCTTTGGAAATACCGCATGTATGCCGATGACCTCCAGTTGTATTTAAGTGCAAAACCAAAAGAGCTGTAGACAGCAATCGAAAATTTTAATTCTGACCTATATGCACTATCAAAGTGGGCACAGAAAATAGGATTAAAGTTCAATCCAAGTAAAACACAAGCGATTCTGGTAGGTCATCCTAGGCTCATTAACCACAAATACCGCGAATCTCAACCACCATTAATATTAAATGACACACCTATCATATTTCGCCCTCGGATAAAAGTCTGGGAATGATAATAGACAAGAAACTAAATTGGGCTGAGCACACAGCCGCCGTGTGTAGGAAGGCATCAGCATCTCTTCATACCCTACAGAGATATAAAAAGTTTTTTCCTCTCGATCTTAAAAAGAAACTTATACAAACACTTGTAATTCCAATTATTGACTACAGTGTACTGAACAGAATTGGTGAAAAAAGGAATTTTTGGCATACCCTGACTAAAAGAAGAGATCGCTTGGTAGGACACATTCTTAGACATCGAGGAATCGTAAATTTAGCGTTGGAGGGAAGTGTATGGGGTAAAAACCGCAGAGGAAGACCAAGAGATGGATACAGTAAACAGATTCAGACAGATGTAGGTTGCCGTTCTTTTCGTCTATATTTATCTAATCATTTTACAATGTTTCTCTCTTTCGTCTTTGGTCCATTTCGCCCCAGTCTTCTTCTTGGGTTTTTCCTGGCATCCTTTAACTTCTTTCTGAGTAGTAAGACATCTTGTGCTGTAATTTGGAGCTCGTCCATGTCCCTTCCAACTTCTTTGCAACATGTGTTGGCCACTTTTAATTCACTGAAGCAATGGAACAGTCTCTTGCGACTCATCCTTTGTGACCATAGGAAGCTACACTTCTTTTCATAATTACATCCTTCAGTTGAAAGTTTCTTCCTTGTCCTTCTCTCTTACAAAATGTACGTCTGCTGCGAAAGTTATGTGTCTTACCATATGATCTAAGAAATGTAACTGACGCTACTTGAATGAAATGTAACTGAATGTGTTTGAACTTGTTGTACCTGGATGCCTTTGCACAACGTTATGTTAATCTGCGTATTTTTAACTGTATTCTATGTGAAAGGCAAGGTACTGCAAAACCTATCAGACTGCGTATTGTTTATTATAATGAAACACAAACTGCTAATTGTTCTGTATGAAAAAGTCGTAACAAAGTTAACTGTCTGAAAATTACTGATACTAAACATCACTGTGTTAATAACTGTGGCTCTACAAACTTATTTCTAACTGAACTAACAATATTTAACTAAATGCAACGAACAAAATATTTATCAATGCAGTCTGACTCAGTGGAAACACTACGCTGAAATCTCTAAATCATACTTAATTGTAAGCATGACAACAAGAACAGACTCTTTCTCACTTTCACGTATTTCATATATTTGCGCAACACGAAACTGCTTCCTGCTGTACTAACTACTGGAAAACTAGCTACTGAAAACATCTATGGCACTTTTAATAAAAATGTGAGGAGGGATAAACTAGTAATCTGTTTAAGAAACTCTAACCGATTATTAAAAATGAAATATCTGGTTTATTTTCTAACTGATGTAACTTCATGAAAATTACTAACAATGTCATGTTTTGGATTTTAAAATATTTCAGAGAAAAATATAACTCATATATTTAATCTGCATACAAAATTATTTTTAAACAAATATGAACATTTCTTTACTGTTAATAAATTTAACTCGATTTACACAAACAATGTTACAACAATACCATAATCAAGAACACTATCTATGAAATTCGTACTTCATAAAAAACGCAGTCTCAAAACTAAACTATTACAATAAATACTTTTCCTAACACAGAAAGGGGTCCCTAGCATGAATCGTGAGACCACAAGCCAACAGCAAGATCTTTCCCGACCGTTACTGTTACCATCACTTCAGCCTAACAATGCGAAGTTGTGCCATAGAAACATGCCAAGTATTCCATGAAAAACTTTACCTTATAAAAACTTCAAAAGATCGTTTCTCCAACGTCATCTATTCCTTTCATCTCCATATCTTAAACAAACAGCTTGGCCTAGCATTCAAGTCTCAAAATCTCATCTCCTCAGCTATCCCGCCGGAATATTGGGGACATAGCAATAGGTATTTCCGCAGCAGCTGAGAGAGCTAAATACGAAAAAGTCTGCTGGGCCGGATGGAATACCAGTTCGGTTTTTCAAATAGTATTCTGCGGCATTGGCCCCCTACTTAGCTTGCATTTATCGCGAATCTTTAATTCAGCGCAAAGTTCGTAGTGATTCGGTTTCATGTAGAATTTTGGAGCATATTCTCAGTTCCAATATAGTAAATTTCCTTGAAACGGAAAAGCTTCTTTCCATGAATCAGCACGGGTTTAGGAAACATCGTTCATGTGAAACTCAGCTTGCCCTTTTCTCACATGACATCTTGCGAGCCATGGAGGAAGGGCAACAGGCGGATTGTGTTTTTCTCGACTTCAAGAAGGCGTTCGACGCGGTGCCACACTGCAGACTGCTAACGAAGATACGAGCTTATGGAATAGGTTCACAGATTTGTGACTGCCTGGAAGACTTACTAAGTAATAGAACGCAGTACGTTGTTCTCGACGACGAGTGTTCATCAGAGACGAGTGTATCGTCAGGCGTGCCCCAGGGGAGTGTGATAGGACCACTGTTATTTTCTATCTATATACCCCATGAACCACAGACATTGCCGAGGTGGGGTGGCTTGCGTGCCTCAACGATGCAGATAGCCGTAACACAGGTGCAACCACAGCGGAGGGGTATCTGTGGAGAGGCCAGACAAACGTGTGGTTCCTGAAGAGGGGCAGCAGCCTTTTCAGAAGTTACAGGGGCAACAGTCAGGATGATTGACTGAACTGGCCTTGTAACATCAGCTAATGTGGCTTTGCCACACAGCTACTGCGAACGGCTGAGAGCAAGGGGAAACTACAGCCGTTACTTTTCCCGAGGACATGCAGCTCTACTGTATGAAAATATGATGATGGCATCCTCTCGGGTAAAATATTCCGGAGGTAAAATAGTCCCCCATTCGAATCTCCGGGCGGGACTACTCAGGAGGATGTGATCATCAGGACAGACAATACTGGCATTCTACGGCTCGGAGCGTGGAATGTTAGATCCCTTAATCAGGTAGGAAAATTAGAAAATTTAAAAAGGGAAATGGATAGGTTGAAGTTAGATATAGTGGGGATTAGTGAAGTTCGGTGGCAGGATGAACAGGATTTCTGTTCAGGTGAGTACAGGATTATAAATACAAAATCAGTTGTGGGTAGAATGCGGGTAAACTACTATGAGCAGCACAGTGATCGCATTATCATTGTCAAGATAGATACGAACCCAACACCGACAACAGTAGTACAGGTTTATATGCCAACTAGCTCTGCCGATGATGAGGAGATTGAAGAAATATATGAGGAACTAAAGGAAATTATTCAGACAGTTAAGGGAGAGTAAAACTTAATTGTGATGGGAGACTGGAATTCGGTAGTAGGAAAAGGAAAAGAAGGAAAAATAGTAGGTGAATAAGGACTGTGCAGGAGGAATAAAGAGGAAGTCGCCTGGTAGAATTTTGCACGGAACATGATTTAATCGTAACAAACACGTGGTTTAAGAATCACAAAAGAAGGTTGTATATGTGGAAGAGACCAGGAGACACTGGAAGGTATCAGATAGATTTTATAATGGTAAGACATAGATTCCGGAACCAGGTTATAAATTGTAAGACATACCCAGGGGCAGATATAGACTCCGACCATAACTTGTTAGTCATGAACTGTAGGCTGAAACTGAAAAAAACTGCAGAAAGGTAGGAAAATAAGGAGATGGGACTTAGATAAATTGAGTTTTGTTACTTGGGTAGTAAAGTAACATGCGATGGTCGCAGTACAGAGGATATAAAATGCAGAATGGCAATGGGAAGAAAAGCATTTTTGAAAAAGAGAAATTTGTTAACATCGAATATTAATTTAAGTGTAAGGAAGTCTTTTCTCAAGGCGTTTGTGTGGAGTGTTGCCTTGTACGGGAGTGAAACATGGACGATAAGCAGTGCGGACAGGAAGAGGATTGAGGCTTTTGAAATGTGGCGCTACAGAAGAATGCTGAAGATTAGGTGGATAGATCGCATAACTAATGAAGAGGTACTGAACAGAATTGGTGAGAAAAGGAATATTTGGCATAACCTGACTAAAAGAAGGGATAGATTGGTAGGGCACATTCTTAGACATAGGGGAATCGTAAATTTAGCATTGGAGGGAAGTGTGTGGGGTAAAAATCGCAGAGGGAGACCAAGAGACGCGTATAGTAAACAGATTTAAATGGATGTGGGTTGCCGTTCTTATGAGGAGATGGAAAGGCTTGCTCAGGATAGAGTAGGGTGGAGAGCTGCAGCAAACCAGTCTCCGGAATGAAGACCATAACAACATAAATGATCTGATGGACAGAGTAAGTTGTAATTTGCGGCTGTTTGCTGATGATGCTGTGGTGTATGGGAGGGTGTCGTCTTTAACTGACTGTAATAGCATACAGGATGCTTAGACAAAATTTCTAGTTGGTGCGAATATTGGCAGCTAGCTGTCAATGTGGAAAAATGTAAGGTGATGCGCATGAGTAGAAAAAACAATCCCATAATGTTCGAATACAGCATTAGTAGTGAGCTTCTTGATGCTGTAGCGTCGTTCAAATATCTAGGCGTAACATTGCAGAGCGATATGAAATGGAACGAACATGTAAGGACAGTTGTGAGTAAGGCGGACAGCCGACTTCGGTTTATTGGGAGAATTTTGGGAAGATGTACTTCATCTATAGAGGAGACCGTGTATAAAACCCTTGCTCGACCACATCTTGAGTATTGCTGAAGTGTTTGGGAACCGCAGCAGATCAGTTTAAAGGAAGACATAGAGGCGGTTCAGAGGCGAGCAGCTAGATTTGTTACCGGTAGGTTCGACCAATGCGCGAGTGTCACGGAAATGCTCCGGCAACTCAATTGGGGATCGCTGGAAGAAAGACGATGTTCTTTTCGTGAATTTCTGTTAAGTAAATTTAGAGGGCAGGAATTTGAAGCTGAGTGTAGTTCGATCTTGCTGCCGCCTACATACATTTCGCGTAAAGATAAGAGAAATTAGGGCTCGTACGGAGGCATATAGGCATTCTTTTTTTCTCGTTCAATTTGGGAGTGGAATAGGAAAGGAAATGCCTAGTTGTGGTACAGTGTGGCCTCCGCCACGCACCTTACGGTGAATTGCGGAGTATGTATGTAGACGTAGATGTATGTAGATCATCGCTCTTACAAGGTAATGTTCAGTCTTGTTCAAACCTGTGTTGCTATTTTTACCACTGTGAGTTGACATTGAACGAAGTCTGTATGCAGACTGTATGCAGACCTGGAAGTCTGTAAAAACTTTTATGAAGTATGACATTATTGTCGCATTGTCTCCGCGCTTATAACTGCCTCTTGTACGACCCTGACCGCTCTCGCTACGTTATACCAGCGCCGTCTAGGGACAAAGTGGCGTTAGCTACGCGCCGCTCTCCTGCCACAGCAGTGAGAGAGCTGATTAGCCCAGTAAAAACGATCGCATGATCTAATATATAAAGCAGAGTGTCCGTATATTTGTACGTGTTGCAAACAAATCTACAATTTTGTTCCAATCTTTACGAAATATTGTACACGTAAACTTCAATCCATGAGAACGGTCGCCGTAAGCGTAAGAATCACATACGATATATAGTCCACGAGATATGACGTCATAAACAATGAGATGCCCGAAAAACTGCTGCATTTTGCGACAATGCTGCTCGTTTTCTCCTGAACCATTGAACCGATTTCAACCAAATTTGGTACACACATTCCTCACGTGATATAACAATTACTGTAGGAGTTAGAACCACATACGACACATGGTTCAGAAGGTATGACGTCATAAGAATAGGAATCGCAAAAAACTGCCACATAATGCGGCGATACTTCATAAATACGCTATAAGAGAATGGGAGTACTTAGCGTCTTGCAACAAACTTTAAACATAATTTCAAACCTTTATTATAGTTTTTCTCACTAACAACCATAGCAAAATGATGAAAGGAAAAAAATTTCTTGCTTACTACTTTTCCGCTGTTAATGGAGTAAAATTGCGGCATTTGGTATGATGTTACAATTTATAATTTTTACACTATATATTGTAGCCGTAGGAAATTTTACAGACATTATAAACGCACATAGTTGAATGTACCTTCTAAATTGTATCACACTACAACACGTACTTCAGGAGATATGAGCACATAAACAGCAACGTTCATGGAAAACCGCTCCATCATGCACCAAGTTTTAATCTATTACTTCTTTACTCCTTATTGTATTCCCAAGAGATTTTACAGACATATAGTCCTTATACAAATGAATATATATCTGAAAAATGGCAGGGATAAATAAATAAATACCCGGGGAACGCCGGTTTTCAGCTAGTAATTAATAAACACGATAATAATAAATTCGTTGACAAATATAGCTATGTTATCTACAACATTGTTTCCAAATAGCTATGAAATAGACACAAATACATATACAGTTTAGAACTCGTCAAACTTTTATTTCTTGTAACTACCCTGTCGCACATCACATAGTCTTCACGCGTGTTTTCTGTTGATTGCTTCATTTGGCGTTTGTGTATTTCTCCATGGCAAGCAGCAAAACATCTACGGGGTTTGCCATCACCTGTGAGGGGAGACTGAATGAGCACCGTAAAGTGGCTTGCGGAGTAGAGATGTAGATGTACAGAAAATCTTTCACATCACTAACCAGTTTCAGGACGGTATGTTTCGAAATACGTACCAGAAATGAAAAGGAAGTGCATGCCACAGAAACGAATATTCGTCTCCCCTTTCCTCCAAAACCGTGCAACGGTATTCCTGTTTAGTGAACGCCGCGATAAGACGGCCGCACCTCCCGACCATGCGCACAACGCTCTCCACGACAGCAGCTCGCGACTCGACACTTCCAGGGGTGGCCAGCCAACACCGCAAGCGCCAACCAGGAAAAACAGCCATTTTCGTGATTTTTTTTTTTAGGTAACTTCCAGGTCATTTCAGCAGCTCACATTCTGCATACAGACTTCCTTCAATGTTAAGTAACAGTGCTAAGAAAAGTAATACATGTTTCGACATGAGAAGTCTGACCATCTCATTGTAATTGACTCAGGGTCTCAGACTAAAAGTTGTATCGTTGTTGCATCGCGTTGTTAATAAACTGAGTTGTCCTAGCCAAGACACAGCGTAATTCAAAACCTTGTAGCTGCTCTTGTGTACTGCCAAAGACTCAAACGTTTTCTTGGTATGGTTAATCGTAAACAGAACGGACTCAGGGTGTCCAGAAAAGGGCTCCCTGATTTCAAAATTAAATATCTCGAAAACAAAGATCGATAGAGGAATGCAGTAAACGGTTTGTTTATTGTGAAAGCTGTAAGAAGTTTATACAGCAGTTTGAAATAATAGTTACCTAAGCTGCTAAACCACTCCCATGAACCACAGACATTGCCGAGGTGGGGTGGCTTGTGTGCCTCAACGATACAGATAGCCGTACCGTAGGTGCAACCACAGCGGAGGGGTATCTGTGGAGAGGCCAGACAAACGTGTGGTTCCTGAAGAGGGGCAGCAGCCTCTTCAGTAGTTACAGGGGCAACAGTCTGGATGATTGACTGAGCTGGCCTTGTAACATCAGCTAATGTGGCTTTGCCACACAGCTACTGCGAACGGCTGAAAGCAAGGGGAAACTACAGCCGTTACCTTTCCCGAGGACATGCAGCTCTACTGTATGAACATATGATGATTGCATCCTCTCGGGTAAAATATTCCGGAGGTAAAATAGTCCCCCATTCGGATCTCCGGGCGGGGACTACTCAGGAGGATGTGATCATCAGGAAAGACAATACTGGCATTCTACGGGTCGGAGCGTGGAATGTTAGATCCCTTAATCGTGTAGGAAAATTAGAAAATTTAAAAAGGGAAATGGATAGGTTGAAGTTAGATATAGTGGGGATTAGTGAAGTTCGGTGGCAGGATGAACAGGATTTCTGGTCAGGTGAGTACAGGATTATAAATACAAAATCAGTTGGGGGTATCACAGGAGTAGGATTGATAATGAATAAGAAAATAGGAATGCGGATAAACTACTATGACCAGCACAGTGACCGCATTATCATTGTCAAGATAGATACGAAGCCAACACCGACAACAGTAGTACAGGTTTATATGCCAACAAGCTCTGCCGATGATGAGGAAATCGAAGAAATATATGAGGAGCTAAAGGAAATTATTCAGACAATTAAGGGAGAGGAAAATTTAATTGTTATGGGAGACTGGAATTCGGTAGTAGGACAAGGCAGTGAAGGGAAGATAGTAGGTGAATATGGTCTGGGCAAAAGGAATGAAAGAGGAAGCCGCCTGTTAGAATTTTGCACAGAACATAATTTAGTTATAACAAACACCTGGTTCAAGAATCACAAAAGAAGGTTGTATACGTGGAAGAGACCAGGAGACACCGGAAGATATCAGATAGATTTTATAATGGTAAGACATAGATTTCGGAATCAGGTTCTACAGTGTAAGACATACCCAGGGGCAGATATAGACTCTGACCATAACTTATTGGTTATGAACTGTAGGCTGAAACTAAAGAAACTACAAAAAGGTAGGAAAATAAGGAGATGGGACCTGGATAAATTGAAGGAACCTGAGGTTCTTAAAAATTTCAGAGGGAGCTTTAGGCAACAATTGACAGAAACAGGGGGAAATAAAATAGTAGAGGAGGAATGGGTAAAATTGAGAGATGAAATAGTGAAGGTAGCAGAGGACAAAATAGGTAGGAAGGAAAGACCTACAAAAAATCCTTGGATATCACAGGAGATACTAAATTTAATCGATGAAAGGAGAAAATATAAAAATGCAGTAAATGAAACAGGCAAAATGGAGTACAGACGACTAAGAAATGAGATTGTCAGGAAGTGCAAAATGGCTAAGCAGGAGTGGCTAGAAGGCAAATGCAAGGATGTAGAAGAATGTATAAGTAGGGGAAAAATAGATACAGCCTACAGGAAAATAAAAGAAACATTTGGAGATAAGAAAAACAGCTCTATGAATATCAAGGACACTGATGGAAAACCAGTTCTCAGCAAAGAAGGGAAAGCTGAAAGGTGGAAAGAATATATAGAGGGGCTCTACAAAGGAAATGAACTTCGAGACAATATTGTAGGAAGGGAAGAGGATGTAGAAGAAGATGAAATAGGAGATACTGTACTGAGAGAAGAATTTGACAGAGCCCTGAAAGACCTAAGTCGAAACAAGGCCCCTGGAATAGATGATATTCCCTCAGAGCTACTGAAGTCTCTGGGAGAACCAGCCATGACAAAATTGTTTCACCTGGTGTGTAAGATGTATGAGACAGGTGAAGTACCCTCAGACTTTAAGAAAAATGTTATAATCCCCATCCCTAAGAAAGCAGGTGCAGACAGGTGTGAAAACTACAGAACCATCAGTTTAATAAGTCATGGCTGCAAAATATTAACGCGAATTATATACAGAAGGATGGAAAAGCTGGTAGAAGCCGACCTCGGGGAAGATCAGTTTGGGTTCAGGAGAAATGTAGGAACTCGGGAGGCAATACTCACTTTACGGCTTATCCTAGAAGATAGATTAAGAAAAGGCAAATCTACATTTCTAGCTTTTGTAGATTTGGAGAGGGCTTTTGACAATGTTGATTGGAATAAACTCTTTAAAGTTCTGAAAAAAGCAGGAGTAAATTATAGGGAGCGTAAGGTTATTTACAACTTGTACAAAAACCAGACAGCGGTTGTAAGAGTTGAAGGGCATGAAAGGGATGCAGTGGTTGGGAAGGGAGTGAGACAGGGTTGTAGCCTTTCTCCAATGTTATTCAATTTGTACATTGAACAAGCTATAAAGGAAAGCAAGGAGAAATTTGGTGAAGGAATAAAAGTTCAGGGGGAAGAATTAAAAACATTGCGTTTTGCCGATGACATAGTAATTCTGTCAGATACAGCAAAGGACCTGGAAGAGCAATTGAATGGAATGGACAGTGTGCTGAAAGGTGCATATAAGATGAACATTAACAAGAGCAAAACTAGGATAATGGAGTGCAGTGTAAGAAAATCAGGTGATGCTGAAGGAATTAGATTGGGAAACGAAGCAATAAAGGAGGTAGATGAGTTTTGTTACTTGGGCAGTAAAATAACAAATGATGGGCGCAGTACAGAGGATATAAAATGCAGAATGGCAATGGGTAGAAAAGCGTTTTTGAAAAAGAGAAATTTGTTAACATCGAATATTGATTTAGGCCTAAGGAAGTCCTTTCTGAGGGAATTTGTATGGAGTGTTGCCTTGTATGGGAGTGAGACATGGACGATAAACAGTGCGGACAGGAAGAGGATTGAGGCTTTTGAAATATGGTGCTACAGAAGAATGCTGAAGATTAGGTGGGTGGATCGCGTAACTAATGAGGAGGTACTGAACAGAATTGGGGAGAAAAGGAATTTCTGGCATACCTTGACTAAAAGAAGGGATAGATTGGTAGGACACATTCTTAGACATCAAGGAATTGTTAATTTAGCGTTGGAGGGAAGTGTGTGGGGAAAAAATCGCAGGGGAAGACCAAGAGATGGATACAGTAAGCAGATTCAGACAGATGTAGGTTGTCGTTCTTATGTGGAGATGAAGAGGCTTGCTCAGGATAGGGTATTGTGGAGAGCTACATCAAACCAGTCTCCGGACTGAAGACCACAACAACAACAAGCTGCTAAAAGATGGCGCTGTACGCTGTACAGCTCATATCAGCATACATAAGTGAAATATTCGTATGTAAACACTCTTTGCAAACAATCACATCACAATGTTTTCAAAATGTTCACCATTGGCACTACAGACGTGGCGCAAACGAAGAATGAAATTCGCCAACACATTTCGTAGTGTCTCAACCGAAATTGATTCACATGCTACAGAGATCGACAATTCAAGCTCGTCCAGCGTGGTGGGATGCTTCGGGTAGACCATGTCTTTCACTGTGCCCAACAAAAAAATGTCACAGTGAGTCAAATCCGGCGAATATGGAGGCCAATCCATGCCTGCACCAGTACATTTGGGATATTCAAAAGCAATGACTCGATTCCCGAAGTATTCCTCAAGAAAGCGAAACACTTGTTCGGTCCGATGTGGTCGGGCTCCATCTTGCATAAACTATTGAGTACGTGGTCGATACTCTAACGTTTGTTGTGTGGCGAGAAATTGTTGCAAAATTGCAACGTAACGTGCACCAGTGACCGTTACTCGAATGAAAAAAGGGCCAATAATGCCTCTGCTGCATACTGCATTCAGGTGGAAGTGTGCTTCATCTGTAAACCAGATGCAGCCAATAACAAATCATTCAGTATCAATCATTGTGAGCATTTGATTAGCAAAGGCAGCCCTTTCTTGCACAGCTCGTAGGGGGATGGCCTGGTGCGTTTGAATTTTGAATGGAAACATGTGTAGGCTCTTTCTCGGTATTTTCTGCTTGCTGGAACGCTTCAAACCACTCTCAGATGCAATTCTACGGACGGATGACATTGGATTTCGCTGAATAATTCCAGAAACTGTGGCGATATTTTCAGGCGTAACTGCGGTTTGCTTGTGGCCAACATGCCCCACTAGATCATCAGTTACGCTGCCTGTTCGTTGAAATTTTGCGAAGAGCGTACGAATGGTTTTCGCATCGGGTCCTTTTGGAACATTAAATCGTGCTTCGAAACTTCCCCTTGTTGCCGTAGGACTCTCTTCTAACCAGTGGTACTGTAGCATCAGAAAAACGCGGTGTTCAATGGAGTACATGGTTTTAATCTCTTCCTTCGGTACGCTAACCTCCTTTCACGTTTCAATAGTGGAACTGATCGCTCTGGGCTTCGGATCACTATTTATACTAGGCATTACGTATGGCGATTAAAGCGCCATCTGTTAGCAGCTTTTGCAACTATTATTTCAAACTGCTGTATAAACTTCTTACAGCTTTCACAATGAACATACCGTTTACTGCATTCCTGTATCGATCTTTGTTTTCGAGATATTTAATTTTGAAATCGGGGAGTCCTTTTCTGGACACCCTGTAAGTAGGCTCAAATATTTATTACTGTACTTAACGCACCAGTTGTCAATAATAAAATATATATGTCAACACCACATGGTTTGGGACGACATTATCCCATTATCAAGTTCTTTAAAACAAGGAAACGTAGAATAATAAGGGCACTATATACAAACGACTGTACCACAAATATTCCAATGAAGCTAACCTGCTACCAACCATAAAACTTATCTGATGCTAGGAAGCATCGCTGGCCGCGGTGGCCGAGGGGACTCAGTTCCGCCGAGGCAGCGGTCGAGTGAAGACGTGCCGGAGCTCCCACTCTGCGCGTGTTTGACGGTGCCGCAGCTGTTTGGGGACTTGTGAGTATCGCGTGGCTTTTGCGATGGAGGATCAGTTACGACGCTACACGTTGCGATTTCAATTTCCGTTCGGATTTAGCCGACCACAAGTGCACGAATTAGTTGATTTCTTTTTCGATAAATTGCAAATGAAAGATGAGGAAGTTGTAGGTTTTTCTTACGATTTTCTAGCTAACGCTGTTTATGTCAAGCTTGTAAGCGATGAACCTTGTTTGCGTGTGATGGCTCTAACGGAAGGTACTGCCGAGTTCGTTAATGAAAAGGCGAACTTTGTAAAGTTCCTGTTAGTCATGCTGGACTCAGTTTACGAAGAGTTCGTATATTTAACTTGCCTTTTGAAATGGACTTAGACCGAATACGTGAATCTCTGTCACAGTATGGCAATGTACTAGAAATCCACAAAGAACAGTGGAGTGAGTTAAAGCACTTCAATGTCGATAATGGCGTAAGGGCTGCGAAAATTGACCTGTCTAAGCATATCCCATCGAATATTGTCGTGCAAGGTTTCCGGGTACTTGTTACGTATGACGGGCAACCTAGGACTTGCGTACTTTGTGGTGCTACAGACCATCTAAAGGCTGAGTGTCCACGTCACAGACCAGTGCGTCGAGTGCAACAGCAGTCACACGCATGAGTAGTAGGGCAAGATGGCAATAAACCCACATATGCCGAAAAATTTGACGCACCGACTACGACGAACGCGCACACCCAGCACGTGACTCAGGTTGCTACAGCAGGAACCGCTGCCGATATAAACACCGCGGCACACCAAGTCGAGTTTGCATGTAGCGGCGAAAGCGAGGCGAACAGCCTCCCCGGAAAACATAGTCCCGATGCTGGCAGTAGCGGTGTTGAACTTCCGTTCCAGAATCTCGACACTAACATAATTGCCGCGGAGGGTCAACCAACTAAAGACGCCGGGGATATGAAAAACTTTGTCTCTTCTCAGGCCCAGGTAGGTTCTGCTAAAAAGCGATCTCCAAAGGGAGCTGCCTCCAAAGGCTCGGAAGATAACGGTCTTGACGAAGACATGCGTGCTCAAAAAAGAGCAAAACAAAAGAAACCTGCACGTAAACAGACTGAAGAGGAGATTCGCACCCTAGAACAGAAGTTGCAGCGCACCATTAAGCAGTTACGGTTAGCAGAACGCGAGAAAAGCAGCACAGAAGACACGGGGCCGATAGTCCGTCATACGGAGGAGACGGACGTGGGAATGAATACCGACTGTTCGGGGACTGATGAGCTTATGGATACCACCCAGACGCATACGACGACCCGATGCCTCCCTGGGCTGAGGACGTCGGATGATACGGCACCCTTTCCCTTTTCGTATGCAGGATTACAAAATTGCAACCGCGAATTTAAATCGGATTGAATCCGATGTCAAAATAACCTGTTTGAAAGACTATTTGTATGCTGCTGATATTGACATAGCTGTCCTACAAGAAGTAGTTACAAGCAAAGTAGAAAATATAACGGGTTATGAGGCCATCATAAATATAGATGATAAGGCAGGAACTGCGATTTTGTTCAAAGCAGGCGTCGCTTGACAACCTCAAGCGATTTTAGACTCAGGACGAGGGATTGCCGCACAATTTCAAGATTTCCTTCTACTCAACATCTATGCCCCGACAGGATCTGCAGGCAGAAAAGATAGGGGTATATTTTATCGAGATGAAATTGTGTCTTTACTAGCCAGTGGATTTTCGATGATTACATTGGGAGGTGATTTTAACTGTGTTCTCCGTCAAGAAGACCAGTTTCCGAACTTTAATTATTGTCGAGAGCTGTAAGATTTAACTGATAGGCTGGACTTAAACGACACCTGGTGCTACCTTCGCCCACAGGTCAACGGCTACACTTACATTACTGCGACTTCCGCTAGTCGTCTGGACAGGTTTTATATAGCTAGAGACGTTTTAAACACTGTACGGGATTGTGAAATATTGCCAGTTAATTTTAGCGACCTTTGTGCGTATCATATAACGCTCAGACATGCCCCTCAAAAAACATTTTTGGTTCGCGGTGTGTGGCAGCTGAATGTCGCATTGTTAGAGGACGCTAGCCTCAAAACTGATTAGCTTGCTACATGGCGATGGTGCCTACAGCGGCAAGACAGATATAGGGAGCGTGTTTACTGGTGGACTGAGCTAGTGAAACCGAAGATAAAGAAATGTATTTGTCAGTATGCCAGGGCCAAGGCTTAATAGAAGAACCAGGCTTTGGAGATTTATTTTACCAGCCACCGGCAGCTATATAATGACCCTTTGGCGTTGCCTGAAAATATTCTTCACATTAAACGTACCAAAGCCGAGATCACCGCGTTAGTCCATGAAAAACTGGACGTAACGAGAATAAGGGCACACGCTTCCGATGACATCCGTAACGAGACAGTGTCGCTGTTTCACGTCGTAAGAGAACGCAAACAGGACAGACAAAAAATAATCAGTCAACTAACGGACGACAGCGGAAATGTGTATGATGAACACCGCGCGCTTAAGACTTAAATAGTAAATTATTTCAGTCACTTTTATTGCCAGCCTGACATAGATGCAGTGGCGGGAGAGGATTTTTTAACCAATATTACGCCTACGGCAGATGAGGCGGACCACGCACATGTACTGGCCGATACCACTAATTTGGAAGTCAAATCAATCATTAAGAGTGCGGCGAAGAGAAAAGCGGCAGGTTTAGACGGCTTGCCCGTCGAATTGTACGTTCGGCACTGGGATGTGCTTGGCGACGAGTTGACCAAAATGTATAATGAGTTATTAACAAGTAATGACTTACCATCGCAATTCACAGAAGGAATGGTTCTGCTCGTACCCAAAACGGCGCACCTGAATACGCTCCGTGACTTTCGACCGGTAACTTTACTGAATGTGGATTTCAAGATCTTTACTAGGATTTTAAATGCCAGACTTAAATCAGTCCTTAAGAAAATACTTGGACCTTACCAAATGAGCGTTATTAGTGGTCGTTAAATGGTGAACGCCTTGACCGAATATAGGGATATTGCATATTTGACCTGGATTTGCAAGACTAAATTGGCGATTGCATTTTTTGATTTCGACAAGGCTTTTGATAGAGTGAATCATAGTTTTTTGTTCAGGACACTGATAAAAATGGGTTTTAATCAGAGAGTCGTACAGTTAATAAAGAAATATATTGGTAATAAGTGTTCCAGCGTGAATTTTAACGGACATTTAATAACTTCTGTGCCAAAGGCGTGCGACAGGGGTGTCCACATTCTACGACTCCGTTCGCCATTGCAATAGAACCACTGTTAAAGACCTTCCATGTAAACTTACCAGGTCTTCAAACACTGAATACGAAGACGGTTTGTCATGCTTATGCTGACGATATTAGCGTGATTATTAATAACAACGAAGAGCTAGAAACAGTAAAACGACTTGTGGCACAGTACGCCAACGCCTGCGGTGCAAAAATTAATGAACGCAAATCTAATGTTCTACATTTAGGACCACAGGCTCGGAACGCAAACTATACTTGGTTAGAGACAACCGACCAGATGAAGCATCTTGGCTTGATCATTACCCCAAACCCGCGAGAAATGGTGAGAGTGAATTGGGAACAGAAGCTCAATGTCATCCGAGCTATTATTCGTGAGCACAATATGCGTTCTTTAGACAGGATTCAGAGAGCAATTTTTGTCAATTCTTACGTTTTCAGCAAGATGTATCATGTTGCCGCTGTGCTACCTATATCTCGTGAAATAACCAATAGATTTTTATCACTAGCTGGGTGGTACGTTTGGCGGGGTAACATTTTTAGTCCCTTTCAAGGCTACTGCTTTACCTCGATTTAGAGGTGGGCTAGCCCTTAAAGATGTTGAGTCGCAGCGCTTGGCGATTTTTCTGACACGGATATCTCGGATTGTACAAGGCACTCAGACGGGTATCACAAGAAGTCTGTTCCATCAATTACCCCCATGGGATATGACAGCTCCAATAAATGTCGGACACATACATTCCGAGCTGGTGCACGCACGGAAGTATTTTGTGGAGCTGAGCTACGTTTACCAACACCCTCAACAATTCAACTCTGCGGCTATTTATAGTGTATTAATAAAACGGCAGCAGAACAATCCTATAGAAATGAAACATACCGGCTTAAACTGGAGAGCAATCTGGATGAACATTAGCAATCCTCTTCTTCGCTCCGGGATTAGTTCTCTCTGGTATGATGTTGTAAATGAGGTGATACCCACAGGGGAGAATATGTTTAAAATTAATCTACGACCTACTGCGAATTGTGAAAACTATGGACTGGTGGAAACGTTAGAACATGTATTTCAATGTCGAGACCAAACACAAATCTGGAATTGGACGCGAAAAAAAACTAGCTCTTGTAAACAGGACGTCATCCTCCTCTATACGACTACGAGATGCATTCCACCCTGATTGGCAATTATTTCCAACATCAAAAAATAATAGTTACACCTGGTTAGTAGGACAGTATCTTTATTACATGTTAACAAATAAAACACCGACGCTTTGTGAGTTTCGCTGCTGAATATCGTTCGATTAAACGTTTACGACAATACAAAGACAAATTTCAGAATTTTCTAACGGTGGCTTTAAATGACGGAATGCTATAACTATACGAACACTTTGGACAGTTCTTTCTTTATCATTTATTAATTCATAATTTATTTAGTATGATGGTTTTCCCACCAGTTTAACTATGAGGTGTGCCCTTCGCCATAGCATGGATATTCTTCCAAACTAGGGTAAACGGAAAGAAAAAACCATGCTCACGTCCATACAAGTCTTATTTATTTCTGGTTACTGTCAGTGGACTAGAAGGCATGATTAGTATAATTTTGTATGAGGATGACAAAACAGATAAATATTTACTTTGTAGATACCCCTACTAACTATACAAGGAAGGTTTTAATTGAATTTGTAAGAGGATTTTCAATTAGCATTATAGTTACCTTCCACAACTGGTAGGAAGATCAACTGCAACAAGCGACAGTCACATCATTATGTTATGGGGCAATGAATGCTGCAGTGCTGAGATCTCGGCGACTGGTGCTTTTCGGGCTAAGAGAGGATACTGTAGGCTAAGGACTTAGTAACTCGACGTATCTCAACATAACGAAAGCGACACGGAAACATTAACCAATATTTCTACGAGAAGACGAGCTTTGAGAAGACGTAGTGCTGAGATTTTTGAAATGTTTGATTAGTATTATGAAAAATGTTCTAGATGACATTATTCTTTATTTCTCTAGTGAAGAGGGATAAACCAGTTTTTGTTTTTCTATACAAGAGAAAACAATTTTAGTTATTTCAATGTGGCAGCATTTTAAAAAATTATTTTGCAGTCTGGCGGCAGGTCATCGGCTGCCAGCAGCCGCGACTTGTCGCGCCTTCCTCCCTGTAAAATAAAAAAATAAAAAAATAAAAAAAAAGGACTGAGGCGCTCCAGTCACGGTGTGCACGGCCACTACGGTCGGGGGCTCGAATCCCCCCTCGGGCATGGATATTTGTGCCGTCCTAGTTCGTAAGTAGTTCATAAGTAGTTCGTAAGTTTAGGGACTGATGACCCCGTAGTTAAGTCCCATAAGCTATACGAACATTTGAACTTTTTTTAGGAAGCATCGTTAAACACTATAGCTGTGTATGTCAAGGTACAGCAGTCAACAATCCGAAGACTGGTTTGAACACCACAGTGCTTTACTAGGCATGGTCCTGTTTGGAGGTGGTATGCCGTTGCCTTCCTCCGAACTGACTTACCCAGCCAATTATAGGGGGACGTACAGTTTAACGTGGGTTCCGGTGCTACTCGGTAGTTTTCCCATCAGCAACACTGCCAGAGGTGAAAGAAGTAGAAAGTGACAGATAAAAATCCCAGGACCAGGTGGTGATCGAATCCGTGACCTTTGGATTTGTAATCGGGCACTCTAGTGTACGTACATTGTGAAAAATATAACTTCGCGCAGTACCACATGTTTCTCAGATGGCAGCAAGCTGTGCACTAACGGACAGCTGATCCAACTTCAAAGATTGTCCATATGCTTAACCGCTGTCATTGATGGCCAAAGACATTCTAGTCAAGATACCTAACATTTATTCGTAAAATCCGTCACTAAATTAAAGGTTTTGTAACGGAACTACGCTCTAAATTTTTCAGTGAAGTTAAAAGTAAGAAATCGGTATTTAATACATGCACACACATCAGTGTTTCTCAAGGAGGAGGTTGCTAAAATGGGCCCAGTAATGGTTTTTAGATAGTTCTGTCTTTTCGTTGAGCATGCTGCTGGAATACTCTCTCAACGCACAAAAGATCTCAATTTCTTCGAGATTTGATAATAACTAACCTTTGCCCTCATAGTGAATGACTTTTAAACTATCAAACGAATGTCGTTCAATTTTTAGGTGTGTTGCTACTGTTGTTGAGCCATTCTCTCTATTACTGCGCTCTTTAAACTGCACATTAAAATTCCTTTCCGTCTGTCCTACATACTTCATTTCACAGTCATTACACTTTATTTGGTATACCCCCGCTTTCCCCAACTAGTTTTCACCTGCATCAATCTTATGCTTCAGCCTATGTTCTAATTTATTGTCTGTTCTAAAAGCAATTTTAACGTCTTTCTTTTTAAACAGTCTCGCCAATTTGTAAGAGACGGGTCCCCAGAATGTAGGTAGGTAGGAGGTTAGTTTCATTGGAATATTTGTGGTACAGTCGTTTGTATATAGTGCCCTTATCATTCTACGTTTCCTTGTTTTACAGAACTTGATAATGGGATAATGTCGTCCCAAACCATGTCGTGTTGACATATATATTTTATTATTGACAACTGGTGCGTGAAGTACAGCAATAACTGCGAAACAGTTGTGTGTTGGCGTCAAAACAGATGGCTCAAATGTTTGTTAAGCTTATGAGACTTACCTGCGGGGTCATCAGTCCCTAAAGTTGCAAACTACTTATGAACAAGCTTATACTAAAGATGGCACAAACATCCATGCCCAAGGGAGGATCCGAACCCCCGACGGGGAATGGCCTCGCGCATCGGATCATAGCGCCTCAATGCACTCGGCCACTCCGCCGCGGCGATAACTACGCAACGAAACCACAAAGCAAATTGCGTACGTTGCTTATAGAGGCCATTTTAGCAGCAGCTGAATGCTTCTTTCACAGTAGTATTTTAAAGAAAACGCCTTCTGGTACTGCAAATGACGTATATTTAATTTCTACAATTGACCCATATGCGTTTCGCTTTTTTCACAAGGTATCATCATTGGGTGTCCTGAAATATTTACATGTTTTTGTTTACACATATAGGTTAGGATTATACATACGTTCAAAACATTTCGTTTCAGTTGCAAAACAGTTCGGTTTTTGCTATAAAATGGAGTACTTACAGCACTTGTTACTCCGTATCTCCCTCTCTATGGCAACCAGGTCGAAATGTTGCACCATTTTGCGAAAAACATCGTATTTTCATACTGGCACTGCCGTCTACTGCTGTAACTGTGTCCAGTGTAGCTTGGTTTGAAAGTGTTGCCAACTTTCGCAGCTTATTTGCATTTCCATTGAGGCTCTATGCTGCGATGCGCGAGGCTTATCCCCATCGGGGGTTCGAATCCCCCCTCGGGCATGGATCTTTGTAATGTCTTTAGTGTAAAGTAGTTCATAAGTAGTTTCTAAGTTTAGAGACTGATGACCCCGTAGTTAAGTCCCATAAGCTTTACAAACATTTGAACATTTTTGTGTGAGAAGGGGGGGGGGGAGGGGAGGGGGAATGTGGGTTTGTGATTATGTGTTGGGATTTGTGTCTACAATATGGTCAGTCAGAGAAAACAGTCATCATAAAATGTTTTTTGGCAAATCCTGAAATGAAATAAGGAACGTGAATGCTTTCTTCGAAAGATTAAATGACGAAGTTTTTATTTTTAATTATAAATAAACAAAGAAAATATTAACTTAAAATGAGATTTTCAAATATATTTAAATATGAGTGAAAGAAGAGCTTACTTCGTCAGCATGTTTATTTATTTTCTTTTTTACATAGTGACGCAAAGTTGCTTCAGGGACGCGGAACTTCTTAGCGGGGTATTAACAGGATTTCCATTTCTTACATGCTGCATTGACTCTTTCATTGACTACTTGCTCCATTTCTGCTTATCTGTCATCCCTATGTATACTTTCCCCATGTTTATTACTTAGATTGTAATTAGAATGACACAATAACAAAGGGAATAGAAGCATGGCAACAGAGAGAGGCAGTAAGATGACGAACTCGCCATTTTAGCCTCTGCATAATTCGTCATCTTAATCGCAGTCGACATTTTGGATAAAAAAATTTTAATATGGACAAAGTCTCACAGAATAAATTCGTTAATCCATTATTAAAGCATCAGTAAATCCAAAACAGTAATCAGCTATTATTCATTGAAATAAAAGTATTACTTACACCAGCTGAAAAATACTTCTGCCGGATCGCAGAAAAGGCGAATATGTTCTCTGGCACAAAAGTGTGGAACCAGCTGCCTCAATCCTCTTTCCGACTTCCTCATCAAAAATTTTGGTGAATTATCTACAGAAGAATGGAAAAGCTGGTAGAAGCTGAGCTCGGGAAAGATCAGTTTGGATTTAGGAGAAATGTGGGGACACGGGAGGCAATACTCACATTACGACTTATCTTAGAAGATAGGCTAAGGATTGGGAAAACCTACGTTTTTAGCGTTTGTCGATTTGGAGAAAGCTTTTGACAGTGTCGACTGGAATACAGTCTTCCAAATTATGAAGCTAGCAGGGGTAAAATATAGGGAGCAAAGAGTTATATTCAACCTATACAAAAACCAGACAGCGGGTATTAGAGTCGAAGGGCAAGAAAGGGAGGCAGAGGTTGGGAAGGGAGTAAGACAGGGTTGTAGCCTTTCCCCAATGTTGTTCAATCTGTACATTGAGCAGACAGTGAAGGAATGCAAGGAGAAATTTGGAGAGTGCATTAAAGTGCAGGGAGAAGAAATAAAAACATTGCGGTTTGCCGATCGCATAGTAATTCTGTCAGAGACCACAAAACATCTGGAAGAGCAATTGAATGCAATGGAGTGTGTCTTGAAAGGAAGATATAAGATGAACATTAACAAGAGTAAAACGAAAGTAATGGAATGCAAAGTCAGAATATCAGGCGATGCTGAAGGAATTAGATTAGGTAATGAGACAATAAAAATTGTAAATGAGTTTTGTTATTTGGGTAGCAAAATAACTTCTGATAGCCGAAGTAATGAAGATATAAAATGCAGAATTGCTATGGGGAGAAAAGCGTTTCTAAAGAAGCGAAAACTTGTTAACATCCAATATTAATTTAAATGTTAGGAATCCTCTCTGAAAGCATTTGTCTGGAGTGTAGCATTGTATGGCAGTGAAACGTGGACGATAAGGAGTTCAGATAAAAAGATGATGGAAGCTTTTGAAATGTGGTGCTACAGACGAATGGTGATATGATGGGTAGATCACGTGACTAATGAGGTGTTAACCGAATTGGGAAGGAGTTTCTGGCATATACTGACTAAGAGAAGGGATAGATTGGTAGGACACATTCTGAGACATCACGGAATTGTCAACTTAGCATTAGAAGGAAGTGTGTAGGGTAAAAACCGTAGAGGGAGACCGAGGGACGAATACAGTAAGCAGATTCAAGAGTATGTAGGTTGCCGAACATATTCTCAGATGAAGAGACTTGCACAGGACAGGGTAGCGTGGAGAGCTGCATCAAACCAGTCTGCGGACTGAAGACCACAACAACAACAACACCAACAGCAACAACGTATGGTTACGTATTTTATCCAGATATTGTAGTTTGTGTATGATATAGTACGATATTTTGCTGTCTCATTTCTGTACTTGAGGTTTACTTAGAACGAGGCAGCATGGAGCTACTATAATAGTGAAAAAGTAATTCCGTTGCCCTCTAATACGGTGTGTGGTCACCTCGGACGGGCAGTACAGTTGTACATCTGCGAGGTACGGATGGTGTGAGGTAATCAATCAGCTCTTTAGGGATAAAGAAAAAAAATTGTAAATCTATCGGACCAAACTGCGTGGTCATCAGTCTGTAGCTTACAAACTACTTAAACTAAGGTAAGCTAACCTAAGGACAACACACACACACATACGCACACACACACACACACACACCCATGCCCCAGGGACGACTGGAACCTCCGACGGCGAGCAACCCCGCGCTCCGCTCTTTAGGGATATTTGGCCGTTCTTGTGGGAGGTGCTGGTCTGGCTGCAGTGCGTCTGCCCAGTGCGTCCCAGACATGCTCAATGGCGTTTAAGTCCGGTGAACAAACTAGGCAAACCATTCGCCCAGTTCCGTCAGCTTCAAGCATGTTGAGCATTACAGCTCTGTGGGGACGAGCGTTATCGTCCACCAGAAGGAACCCATCTCCTATGGCACCAGCGAAGGGCACAACAAAAGGTCCAAGGATCTCGACTCTGTACCTCTGATCAGTGAAAGCGCCATTATGAACGATTTAGAGCCCTGTACGTCCCCTGCCGCCCCCGTGATATGCTATTTCCTGCACATAAGCAGCATTTTTTCGAGTTCCACTTTCTCTCCAGACGAGGAAACAGAATCCTGACTCATCTGGTAACAGAACCCGGTGCCATTCGTTACGACTCCAATCGTGATTTACCTGCCCCCCCCCCCCCCCAGTTTCAGGGGGCTAAACGGTGTCTTGGTTTTAATGCGACTCCGGGGAGAGGGGGATGAAGTGTATTTTGCTGCATCGCGAGATAAGACATTACAACCTAACAATACTCGAAACAAACCTAACACATTCAAAGTCATATGTAAAGTGATTTTTTTCCTTAGCTGTCATACTGCCGTCGAAATTCTTTAATCCCTTATTGACCAGTCGGAACTACAGCTCTTACTTATTTTTGTCGCTATAAGTTCAGTGTTATTCCGTGTTCCCACTTCTAACTTGTGCTGCCATGCCTGTTAGTGTGCTAACTACATATAGATTGTCAACAAGTGCGCGAAAGTGGTAGTATTTGTACGTGTGAAGTGACTTGTGTTGTATTTGTCTCCTTTTATACCTCCGAGGGGAATAGTATTCGTGTATATTTGCTGGATATCAATGAAATAAATATTACAATGTAAGTTAGTGGGAACTATGTTTCCCACTGAACGTTTGTAAAGTGCGGTATGTCTGGCTGTGCAATTGGCATCGTTATTGTTTGTTTCTTGTTGTTTTAGAATTTGTGGACTCACGCCAGATGAGATTTTGAGAATTTTGTACGCTTTACCACAATCCCAAAAAACATTACAATTGTATCGAGAAGAAACAAAGATGGAGGCAGAAGTGAACTATTCTGTCCATTGGCTGTGGCAGGAGCAGATCGATTTGATCAGCTGCGCGAAGAGTATGCTGTAGGTCGTCGTTCATGGATGTGGTGATACAGACTATTTTTCTTTCTTGTAGATTTCGCACTTGTCAATCGCTACATTATGTGGAAGTTACAGAGGCAGACCAGATAACGTTTAGATTGCATTTCGAAAGGCAGCTCGTCTCCGGCTTCTCAAGTTGTAAGTGAAGGCCCGTTCGATTTTAGACACTAGAAAGAGGCATGTCTGGAGTTCCAGATGAAGTTCGTCTGGCGAACGTTGGAACTGATTTGACAACAAAAGGTACTAAAATAGAAGGTGCCGCAAATGTAGCAGAAAAAAGAAAAGAAGAGTACAAAAATGTGTAACAACCGTCGTGCACCTTTGTGGGTAGCATCATACTTCTGTAAGTTCCATAACATGTCTCCTTAGTGAACTCAATGTATATATGAACTAACACAAAAGTAAATCAAATGTTTAATATGCTTTTTGTACTAAAAAAAATAAAGGTCATACATTTTTTAAATTATCAATTCCAGTTACTCGAAAGTTCGATGGGAACAATAGTCCCAACTAATTATTTATACCTGTAGGCAAAACTCTCACTTTCAAGATTTGAACTATGATTTTATGTATGGCTTCTTAGCCCAATAAAGTATTCATAAAAAGTCTACAACGTCTGGAAATAATTTTGTCACTAAAGGGTTAAAATGAGATGGTTAGTTTTCTTCTTAGATGATAGCAGTTGCTGTTTGTTGAACGCGCACTGCTAACGTGTTTTCCGTTTCGATGAAATTCGTATCTTCTGCACTGAGAGTGCGCTTAACACTTCTGTGCTCGTGTTAGCACGATAGTTTCGTTGGATTCTTTTACTGAGATAATTGCAGAAATTTGTGTAGTTTAGACATCACAGTGCGACACAAAAATATTGGATAGAACTTCTTGACGTCAATTCCCTGAACTTCATCAAGTTCGTCTCTTTCCTTCAATTGCAGCTGCCATACTTGTAAATAGAGCTCCAGTTTTTGTTCTCGCACAACCGTACTTTGAGGCTATTTTCGAATCGGGGAACATTTTTTTGTACAAACGTCCTGCACGGTCACTGCATGCTAATGGCTAGTTGTGCTCAACGAGAAATATCGTTTATAACAACACTGCAATTGTTACCAAACTTGGTAAGCATAGTTAAATTCTCGTTCGTGTCCCTCTTCATCATTGTATCGTAATGAACTTTGCTAAGCACACTGTCCTGTCCGCCTACTACAGCGGCAACACTTATGACACGAAAGCGTCGCGGGTTGCCGGATCGCTAGGCGAATACTCCGCAGGACAACACGAGTTTGCCGGCGGCGTTAGCCGCACTCCCAGAGGGCGCAGAAAGCAGGGACCTACTCCCGTAGGCAGGCAGTCAGATATCCTTCCGCGAGCGTGCTTAAAGTTCGCGCACAGCCTAGCCACGGCAGTTGTGTGAACCGAATGCGAAGGCCGATGCTCTTTCTGACGCCTTCGAGACGGCCTTCATGCCCATTGAAGATGTGGTGGATGCCGCCCACGACGCCATCATCGATGACCGTCTACCCCGGTACCTGGAACGGCCGGACGAAGGTGATGCTATTGAGGACACCACCGCTGAGGAAGTCCTTGAAGTACTGAGGGACCGGGCCATGATGAGGTCTCCAATGCTCTCCTCCGAAGGATGCCGCCCCCGGCTGCTGCTTACCTTGCTGACGTTTTCAACTCCATCTTCCGCACCCGCAGCTGCCCACTCCATTGGAAGCATGCGGAGATAGTGGCGGTACCGAAAATGGGCAAGGACCTGAGACTTCCCAGCAACTACCGCCCCATCAGTTTGTTGCCGGCCGTCTCAAAAGTTTTTGAGCGGATATACCTGCGACGCCTCCTCCGGCACGTCGGAATTCCACCCTCGCACGTCCACTTCATCCGTTCTTACCTGGAAGGCCGGATCTTACACGTACGTGCAGGGGATGGATTGTCTTCTGTTCGTCCCATGAAATTACCTCCTGCATTGGTTAAATAAATAATAAAAACAATAAAATTATTGTTTCTGAAGACGGCTTATTGTTATCAATATACCATTAACCTGAGCGGTACAGTCACAGACAGCCCACGGCGAAGTGTCGATTAATAATAATGTAATAATACCATGATTTTTGTCTTCTGCGAAACATTCTACCACTACTACTACAAATAATAACAGAAGCAATTCAGTTTCTTTCTTGCACGTACGGAAGACGATTACGACTGTACTGTCGTAATGTTTCGTTGTAGAGCATCATTGTCGACAACGTCTCGAGAATACTCGAGAAATTCTCGAGAAATTACCTTAGCGTTGCGTGTTTCTCGAGAGCGCCCATAGCCCATCCCAAGCACGTTGTCCACCAGCACAGCTCTGTAGGCACGAGCGTTATCTTCCACCAGAAGGAACCCATGTCCTATGGCACCAGCGAAGGGCACAACAAAAGGGCGAAGGGTCTCGTCTCTGTACCTCTGATCAGCGAAAGCGCCATTCTGAACGATTTAGAGGTCCGTACGTCCCCCAATGGTGACCCCTGCCGATATCATTCGTCCACCACTATGATATGCTGATGTCTGCTGCACATAAGCAGGATGGTCCCGAGTTCCACTTTCCCTACAGACGAGGAAACGACGATTGTCCGGCTGAGAACAAAATGCTGACTCACCTGTGAAGAGATTGCTGGCGCCATTCGTTACGACTCCAGTCCTGATGTTCCTCCGCCCAGTTTCTGCAGGCTAAAAGGTGTCTTGGTTTTAATGGGACACACAACATAGGCTTACGACTGTTTGTGTTGATATTGCTCGTCCTGTTGCTGCGTGGAGGGTGCGTTGCAGCTGACAGGCATTCTGTCTCGTATCTCGATGTGGTGGTGGCGGCAGCGAGTCCGGGGAGAGGAGATGAAGTGTATTTTGCTGTCTCGCGAGATAAGACATTACAACCTAACAATACTGAAAACATCCCATGAAGGCTTTCACGGCCGGCGTCTTCATCAGTAAACACTTCCGAGCTGAGTTGCCGTGGTCGATCTATAAAACTTCCTCTCCCTGACGTTTCGTTCTCGACTGCGGAGAACATCTTCCGAGGTTGACTGGCTGCTGGGGGCTGAGGCCGCTCCTTATATCAGATCGTAGAGGGTGCCACCTCACGTCACGTGGCGTCCATGTGTGGCTGTCTCTGGCTATCGCCTGTTCTCTCGATTGCGAGCAATCGATTGTCACGTGATTTATGCAACGTCGATCGCCATATCTTGTCCAATTTTAATCCTTCTTCTTTACGATTAAAATGGTATTGATGTTTGTGGATTTCACTTGCCTCCCTATACATACGTGTATAATAGTGAGACGTCCTCGCCAGCACACTTGTCTCACCAAATTTTATCTCGTGATCTCCTTCCGTGAAAACATGTTCCGCCACTGGCGGTTTGTCGATCTGTCCCAAGCGACAATTTCTTTTATGCTCCGTCAAACGTGTATTAATGCTTCTTTTTGTGGTTCCTATGTAGATTTTGCCACAACTACACGGAATTTTATATACCCCTGGTTTGGCCAGGGGATGACGAGCATCTTTTGTTGATCTGAGGCATTCACTGATTTTCTTAGTAGGACTGAAAATAGTCTCCACCCGAAACTTGGCCAGTACTTTTCCAATGCTATCCGTGATGTTATGAATGAACGGAAGAAATACTTTTCCAGCTGATGGTTGTTGCTGTCTCCTGTTTTTATGCCTTTTACTACTTGGGTGAATTACTCGGTTATTTGTATAACCATTTTTCACAAAGACCTGTCGCAAGTGGTTTAGTTCTTCCTGTAAGTAGCCTGGTTCACAAATGTTATTGGCCCTATCCACTAGTGTTTTTATGACCCCCCTCTTTTGTCTAGCGTGGTGGTTTGAGTTCTTATGGAGGTAGCGATCAGTATGTGTGGCTTTCCTATAGACCTTATGGCCTAACGTCCCATCCGCCCGTTAGATAACTGAAACATCCAGAAAGTTGAGTTGTCCATTATTCTCTTCCTCCATGGTGAATTTGATCTTTGGGTTAATGCTATTTAGATGCACCAGGAAATCATTCAAATCCTCTTCCTCGTGATTACATATTACAAATGTATCATCGACATATCTATACTACTTCGGGGGTCGTTTTTTGGCCGACTGCAGTGCTTCATGTTCAAAATATTCCATGAATAAATTCGCAATTACGGGGATTAGGGGGCTTCCCATGGCTACCCTATCGGTCTGTGCATTAGGAACCACAAAAAGAAGCATTAACACACGTTTGACGGTGCATAAAAGAAATTGTCGCTTGGGACAGATCGACAAATCGCCAGTAGCGGAACATGTTTTCACGGAAGGAGATCACGAAATAAAATTTGGTGAGACAAGTGTGCTGGCGAGGACGTCTCACTATTATACACGTATGTATAGGGAGGCAAGTGAAATCCACAAACATCAATACCATTTTAATCGTAAAGAAGAAGGATTAAAATTGGACAAGATGTGGCGATCGACGTTGCATAAATCACGTGACAATCGATTGCCCGCATTGGAGAGAACAGGCGATAGCCAGAGATAGCCACACATCGTGACGTGAGGTGGCGCCCTCTACGGTCTGATATAAGGAGCGGCCTCAGCCCCCAGAAGCCAGTCAACTTCGGAAGATGTTCTCCGCAGTCGAGAACGAAACGTCAGGGAGAGGAAGTTTTATAGATCGACCACGGCAACTCAGCCCGGAAGTGTTTACTGGTGAATACTAAAAACAAACCTAACACATTCAAAGACATATGTAAAGTGCCTTTTTTTTCCTTAGCTGTCATAGAGCTGTCGAAATATTTTTTTAAATGCGATGCTCTAATTTTCTTCTTAGATGGTAGCAGTTGCTGTTTGTTGAACGCACACTGCTAACGTGTTATCCTTTTCGATGAAATTCGTATCTTCTGCACCGAGAGTGCGCTTAACACATCTGTGTTCATGTTAGCACGATACTGTCGTTGCATTCTTTTACTTAGATAATTACAGTTGAAATTTGAGTAGTTTAGACATCACAATGCGACACAACTATTGGATAGAACTTCTTCTTGTCAATTCCCGGAACTTCATCAGGTTCGTCTGTTTTCTCTCAATTGCATCTGCCATAGTTGTAAATATAGCTCCCGTTTTGGTTTTCGGACAACCGTACTTTGAGACTATTTTCGAATCGGGGAACATTTTTTTTTTTTTTTGTTTTTTGTTTTTTGTTTTTTTTTTTTTTTTTTTTTTTTTTTTTTTGTACAAACGTCTTGCATGGTCACTGCATGCTAAAGGCAATTTGTGCTCAACAAGAGGTATCGTTTATAACAATACTGCAATCGTTACCAAATTTCGTAAGCATAGTTACATTGTTGTTCGTGTCCCTCAGCTTCATTATATCCTTATGCTGCCACCTCGCCGCTCGCCGACATGGCACGGCGGTGATGAATCAAACCCACAGAGCCTGACCGGCCCGTTCATCGTGCACCATCGCAGCTCGCCCAGCTCCTGCCCCCTGTGATCCTCGCCAGGCGATGATATCAAACAGGTTTCTGTCTCGCGCTACGACCATCGCCGCCCGGCCTGAAACTTGCTCTTTGGTTGCTTCAAGGTCACTCTAGCAGAGCGGCGTAAGACTGTTAAGCTCTTGAAACTCTCGTGCCCATCGCGCACAATATTGTTTGTTTGAGGTAGTTTTAGTACCGGCAACAATGTGTGAAGATCTGAAGCAGATGATTATTTTGTCCGGAAAGCGATCTGCATAGTTTTTGAGCTGTTGGTAGTACTCGTGAAAGTATCCGTAGTGAGGACGTTCAGCATTCAAAGGCTGCACTCCATACCTCTTCTTCCTTCTCCTTTCCACTAACAACATTTTCGTAGCGAACAAATCACTGTCACTGACGCCACCCGGCCGCGGTGGTCGAGGGGACTGCGGCGCGCCAGTCACGGTCTGCGCGGCCACTGCGGTCGGGGGTTCGAATCCCCCCACGGGCATGGATATTTGTGCCGTCCTTACTATTAGCTAGCTCATAAGTAGTTTGTGAGTTTAGGGACTGCCGGCCGCGGTGGCCGAGGGGACTGAGGCGCTTCAGTCACGGTGTGCACGGCCACTACGGTCGGGGTTCGAATCCCCCCTCGGGGATGGATATTTGTGCCGTCCTTAGTATTAGCCAGTTCGTAAGTAGTTTGTAAGTTTAGGGACTGATGACCCCGTAGTTAAGTCACATAAGCTCTATAAACATTTGAATATTTTCGCTTCACGCCACTGTAGTTGTGCAGTTAGCTGTAATGTAACAGCTGCAGGAGAATCTACATGTCGAGGTGGCAGCATAAACGCAGTCTAATGAATTTTGCCAACTGCGCTGCCCTGTCCGCCTACTACAGCGGCAACACTTACAACACAAAGCTGTCGCGGGTTGCCGGGCCGCTAGGCGAACACTCCGCAGCACAACAGGAGTTCGCAGGCGGCTCTATTCATACTCCCAGAGGGCGCAGAAAGCAGGGAGCTACTCCCGTACGCAGGCAGGCAGATATCCTTCCGCGTGCGTCCTTGAAGGACGCGCACAGCCTAGCCACGGCGGTTGGACGCCAGCCAAAGGACTTTCCACTTCTCAGCTTTCCGACGTCACCGCCGCCGCTGCTCCGCCGCCAAGCCGCGCCGCCAAGGACGCCACAGGATCTCCGCAGCACCTCTGTGGGAACGGAAGAACTGTAGACCCTCCTCACTGACGTCCGAGACTGGTGAACTTTAATGTTATACATACTGTAACTGCAAACCAGAGGATACTTAGTCTCGAGGATATTTTGTTTTGGTGTAGCACTGTCACGCGTTGTGATTATTGCCATACAGTCAGAGAAGTACTGACTTGGTCCATTATATTTCGGGCTTGCAGCAGGATTATGTTGACGTCTTCCACCGATATTTCGGCTGACAAACTTGCAGCCATCTTCAGGTGAGCACGAGACTTAAGATTACTTGTGTGCGTCGTTCTATATATACCGAGGATTGGCGCGGTGGCGCCTGCGCAGTGACAAAGTACTATGCGCCTCCTGTCGAATTTGTCGCGCTCTGCGGTAGAAGCGGGCCGCGTCTGCGTAATGGTGGACTCACATTCGCGCCATCTGTCGGAATGCGCCTTGATGCATCTTAAGCGCGGTGGTCGAAAGAAATCACTTTTTATCATACATTGCACTAGATGCAGACCTACAGGGTGTTTCACTAAGTGTGTTTGACTCTGTAACTTATAAAATAATAGGTGACGGGAAATTTTAATGCGGTACGTCAACACAAGAAATTTTACACTTTCTGCGGAGCTATGACCATAGGTTATTGTATCATTTTCCAAAGAGTTACAGCACAAAGATATAATTTTTTTAAATGGAACAATAGTTTTTTCTATCGTGCACTGGATTTGTTGAAACCAGCTGCGTCCAAATCAATTTAAACTACATTCCAATCACTGTTAGTTTGGGAGCTACAACCCTTCAAAGTTCCAGCGACGGAGGCTGCGATAGCGTAGCTGACTGGCTGGTGGTCATGAAACAGTGGGCCGTGCCCCAGGGGATAGCCACTCAGCCAGTTAGGTACGCTATCGCAGCCTTTGCGGTAGGGCAGACAGTTCAGGAAATATGAAGTCATTAACAATGAAAACCTCCCCGTCTTGTTGCAAGTGATAGTATGAGTTTTATCAGTCCACTATTTGAGAAGGAGAGCACTTAGCGACTTGCAACAAACTTTAAATATAATTTCAAACCTTTAGGAAACTTTTTCTCGCTGATCGGAAGGCGAAACAGTTACGTTGGTTCACTTACAAGGGGAGTGTATGTCAGTCGGATATTTCTGCTAATCTTCCTTATCGATGGGGGTGTAAAGTATTGTTATTAATGCAATTATCTATCTGGAACTTAGAGAATTTGTGTACTGTATTTCAATCGGTCATTAAAAAAACAAGTATTTTGAAGACTTCGGCAATTCAACCCATAAGGGTTTGATACAGCTAAGAACAGGAACTTGAAATTTGGAGATCATGTTGATATTATACTAGCGATATCGTTTAAGAAGGATTTCTTCCGTAAGGGGGTGATAAAGACGACGAAATACGCGTGAAAATGCAGGAAATTTTGAAGGTAGAGCTATAAATATTGGTATCTGGTTTCTTGATCAGAAGTAAAAATATCATTTGCAAGCAAGCGTACACTTTCGCGCCTGTTTTTAATAAATTTTAATATCAGATTTCATAAATGTTTCAAATGATGCAGTTAAATTTAATTACCAGATGACGGAAGCATAACTTGGATTCATTCTCTCTTCTATGCGTTCACTTTTTCGAACGGCATGTCACCTACCCAGACATTTCCTGATCTGCTGTTGGCATTCTAGTAGTAACCAAGTATTCCGTTTTCTAAATTATTGAAACCAAAGACGCTGCTTTTTAACAATTATTTAATACTACAGGACTATTACGGCTTGAATGCCATCGTAAGATCGCTGCTTCTCTTATATATATATAGGTTCTTATTTACATAATGTGTTAAGAACTGTTGTTGTTATAGCTCTTATATACGTGTATATATACTTTTTTTATAAAATAATTCTTATGTCGTCGGCTATATAAGAGCTATAACAACAATCTTTTTACATTATGTATATAAGAACCTATACAAGGTACACCTGACGATGGCATTCAGGCCGAAACAGGCGTGTTGTATTAAATATTTGAATAAAAAGCAGCGTCTTTGTTATCAATAATTTACAATGTCTCTGAATGACATATATGATGCAGTGGGCCCAGAAGATTATTAATTTCGCTTTATCTTCACCGAGCCTACATCTTAAATAGCCTCAATTAATGCATTCGCATTTGCTCTTACAGATTCTTTCCTATCGCTCATGATGTTCAGATCATGTGCATACCGCAATATCTTATTAATATTTCCATTTAACTCCACTTTTCCCGTGCCTACAGAAACTCGCCATAAGCTGACCACCTCCGCCTTCCGCGCCTCTGTCGACGGTCCGCACGCCGCAGCGACTCGCCGCCGACTGCGCCGTCAAGAGGCGGTCAGATATTTATGACTGGCGATTACGCGTCTGACCGGCGACCGCTAACTGGCGACCCGCTTTATCGCCGCTAACAAAACACGGTCGCCTCGTCTCCCCTCCCCCTCCCCCTCCCCCTCCCTGCTGCCCCCCACTTCCATCTCCCCTTCCCCCCTCTCTCTGCGCCCGCCACGCAGAGCCAGACTCGAACAAAGGCATACCGCACCACTCGTCGACAGTGATGCCAACACAACGGCGCGCCGGCCCGCCAGACGGCTGCCACGTGACGGCTTGTCCGCAGTGCAGCCAACCTGCTGGCAGTCAGGTGGGGGGTGGAGGGGAAGGAGGAGGGGGGAGGTATCGATCCCTCCCCTCCATCTGCAGGCTGGCGTCCGCTTCCCCATCCCCACTCCCCCCTGCGTCACGGTGTCCACACTGGTAGTCGATAGCGGTAACCACGCTAAAGGACGGCGGGGGAAGCAGAACGGCCGAGGACAGAGGCGTGATGGGGAGAGAGAGAGAGAGAGAGATAGAGAGAGAGAGAGAGAGAGAGAGAGAGGAGCTGCAGACGGACCAGTTGATTGCAGTGATGATATTTCCAGCGTCTTCCACGTTACAAATCTGGAGTATCCTCTTCACGGCGTCAGTTGCGAGTTTAAAGTGCCACCCCCTCCCCATCCACTCTCTCTGTCTCTCCACTGTCGGATCGCGCGTCGCTCAGAATTGGCACTGAATGACGCCGGAATACAAAGAGCCGTAATTCGTCCTCTTAATTTACTTGCACTTCTGACCGTTTCATACAAGTTGCCGGAAAGGTGAATGTGTGCCCTCTATGGGATGGCTAGCTCATGGCCATACGTATTGAAATCCATGTATATGCTTCGGAAATCGATAAATTTCCCGACGTCTGCTGCTCCTGTAAGATGGAGAAACGATCTGAAACACACGA
This sequence comes from Locusta migratoria, assembly GCA_026315105.1. Classification (NCBI taxonomy): domain Eukaryota; kingdom Metazoa; phylum Arthropoda; class Insecta; order Orthoptera; family Acrididae; genus Locusta; species Locusta migratoria. Next base: position 767,443 of record CM048753.1, read on the forward strand.
AAATTTGCGCCGGACCGGGATTCGAACCCAGGTCTCCCGCTTTTCGCGAGCGGTCGCTTTATGTCTGTTCCCCTGGAACAGACATAATAATAAACATACGGATTGAGTTGCTAAGAATCTCTCATAGCTAGTGGATTACATCATACATGGAATAGGTGGGAAAAGATGACATATGGTGTAACATATCGTATTCCAAGGAGGTTAGAATAAGGGGAAATGCCCTTAACACCACAGCAAAAAAGTTCAAATGTTTGTAAATCTATCGGACCAAACTGCGTGGTCATCAGTCCGTAGCTTACAAACTACTTAAACCTAGGTAAACTAACCTAAGGACAACACACACAGCCATGCCCCAGGGAGGACTCGAACCTCCACGGCGAGCAACCGCGCGCTCCGCAGCGAGGCGCTTCAGACCGCTCGGCTACTCCACCGCGGCCAACACCACATAAGTGAAGCCATTGTCGCCAATACCATTTGTGGTGACGAGTGTGTATTCATTGCATTCACAGTTGAAAGTGGCACTTAGCTACAAAGAGAACAAACGTTACCTCCATTACCTATCGATGTGCAAACAGATCAAAATAGTCCTCTGCTATTTTACACAGATATTATTTCGGTGTTTCTCCCTCACTGACTTCTAATTTTCATTTTCACGGGATAAAACGTTCCCTTGAAAATTCAAAGACCTGTAGTGAAGTAAGGTGAAAAATAAATAGACAGGCATTCCACTTATGACAGGTAATATGTAATCTGTGTGCTTTTCAAAAAGTGAAGTGATGTGATGTGCTGTGATGAAACGGAAGAAACGACACAAAAACACACGAATAGAGCCATACACAGCCGAAAAACACACGCCATAAACAAACCAACTCTAGCCAACAAGACGGAGAGACACAAGTGAGATATAAAGAGGAGAACAACACCATGAGTAGACCAAATATCAAGTTAAAAACACATAGGCGTAACGTGCACAAAGTTTTTTAAAAACTATTTTTAATCTACTTATCGAAAACAACTGTACAAGCCTTTGTATCATTTATAGACCACAGAAGATGCTTTTAAAATAAAAAGCGAATCCGGCCGCGGTGGCCGAGGGGACTGAGGCGCTTCAGAAACGGTCTGCACGGCCACTACGGTCGGGGGTTTGATTCCCCCTTCGGGCATGGATATTTGTGCCGTCTGTAGTCTTAGTTAGTTCATAAGTAGTTTGTAAGCTTAGGGACTGATGACCCCGTAGTTAAGTCCCATACGTTCTACAAACATTTGAACATTTTTTTAAAAAGCTAAACGCGTCTGGTATAAAATAAATCTCTTAATTGCACTCAGCATACGACGGATTACCTCTTATAATCCATTTCGTATACAGTTGACCACTGAACATGCTTTAGAATAAAGCGAAACGCTTCTGGTCTAAAGTAGACTAATTTACAGTTGCATAAGACGGTCCCATAACCTATACAAATTGTGTAACTGCTTTTGCAAACAAAGAGGCCAAAGACACAAAGAAGAATTATGTATTGAATATTTCTGACCGGTTCCACGCAATGTACACTGTTTGTTTTTTTATTTTTTTTTATTTTTTTTATTTTTTTTTTTTTTTTTATTTTTTTAAATCTATCGGACCAAACTGCTTGGTCATCAGTTCGTAGCTTACAAACTACTTAAACCTAGATAAACTAACTTACGGACAAACACACACACCCATGCCCCAGGGAGGACTCGAACCTCCACGGCGAGCAACCGTGCGCTCCGCAGCGAGACGCTTTAGACCGCTCTGCTACTCCACCGCGGCACACTGTTTGTTGATGTTCTGTAAAATAATATGGAAAAATGTCGGAACATTCTTAATATTTTTATTTTAAACACGAAGAGACCCGACTGCGGTCCCTCTAGCGTGGTAGCAGTAGACTGCGCTCACTTCATCCTAAAGTGACTATCGTTAGGCGTCTTAGAGCACGCAGGGAGTTTGAACATCAATTTTCTCGCAAACCAAAACCGTCTCTTAAAATAGCGGGTAGCCTCATATTCAGGGTATATCCCTCTACAACATATCGGAGACCCACCGAAATCCGTTATATACACTTACTAGCTGAACCCCCGCTGCTTCGCATGCGTAGGCTGGTTGGTCTGCACCAGTTGTTTCCTTTTAATCCTGACGAAGAATCCATATCTTAAGTTTCGTAGTTATAGCTTGAAATTTGAGTTAACAGCACCAAAATTGGCTTAATAGCAAATTATTTTCAATAAATTTCACCCCATAATTGATTAATTTTGTGAAAATACCGAAACACGTGTATTTTTAATTCTGACCAAGAAAACATATACCAATTTTAGTGGTTGTAGCTTCAAAATTGCCTTATTAGCAAAAGATTTTTGAAAAACATCCCCTCTCCAATTTAACCCCCTTGATGGTTAAATTTCCAAAAATACCGAAACACGTATTTTTTAAATTCTAACGAACAATACAAATACCAATTTTTGTAGCTATAGCTTCAAAATTGTCTTGACAACAATGTGTTTTCGAAAAGAATTTTTGATCCCCTCTTTTAGCCCCTTAGTTGTTGAATTTCCAAAAATACCGAAACACGTGTCTTTTTAATCCTGATCAAGTGTCCATAACCTAAGTTTCGTAGTTATAGCTTGGAATTTGAGTTACCAGCAACATATTTTTGAAAATCAATTTTTTGCGTCTTCTATTTTACCCCCTTATTGGTTGAATTTCAAAAAATGCCGAAACACGTGTCTTTTAAATTCGAATCCTGAATCCGAATACGAAAATTTGTAGTTCTAACTTCAAAATTGCCTAAATAGCAATATATTTTCGAAAAACACCCTCTCTCCAATTTTACCCCGTTGATGGTCGAATTTCCAAAAATACCGAAACACGTATTTTGTAACGTCTAACCAACTATGCAAATATCAGTTTTTGCAGCTCTAGCTTCAAAATTGTATCAATAGCAACGTCTTTTCAAAAGAATTTTTGATCCTCTATTTAACCCTCTTACTTGTTGAATTTCCAAAAATAGTAAAAATCATGGATTTTTAATCCCGACCAAGATTCTATATCCGAAGGTTCGTAGTTGTAGCTTAAAATTTGAGTTAACAGCAACATATTTTTGAAAATGAATTTTTTGCGTCACCTATTTTACCCCCTTATTTGTCGAATTTCAAAAAATTCTGAAACACGTGTCTTTTAAATTCGAACCCTGAATTAAAATCCGAAATTTTGTAGTTCTAGCTTCAAAATTGCCTAAATAGCTACGTATTTTCAAAAAAACTTTTCATCCCCTATTTCATCCCCCTTACGGACGGAATATCGAAAAATCGCTTCTTAAATGACGCCTACAGAGTAAGATCAACACCCTCCACAAATTTCAAGTTTCTATCTTCAGTGGTTTGGGCTGGGCGATGATGAGTCAGTCAGTCAGTCAGTCAGTCAGTCAATCAATCGGGACACTTCCTTTTATATATATAGAAATGATGGTCCCCTTGGAATTTCGAATTGGTAACTCCGTTTACCATGATTGATACTGAAAGGTCCACGAATACAGGTCCGAATGGGCGAGTGCTTACCAGGGTTTTTCCGAAAGTAGGGGACTGATAAGAAGTCAACATCCAAGTAGAAACGGTGAAAGTCGGCGAGGTGACGAATCCACTCGATGTCGAAAAGCAGAGCGTCGGCCGGCCGCAGTGGCCGAGGGGACTGAGGCGCTGCAGTCACGGTCTACACGGCCACTACGGTCGGGGGTTCGAATCCCTCCTCGGGCATGGATATTTGTGCCGTCCTTAGTATAAGGTAGTAGATAAGTAGTTTGTAAGCTTAGGGACTGATGACCCCGTAGTTAAGTCCCATAAGTTCTACAAACATTTGAACATTTTTTTGGAGAGCGTCGAAGGCGAAGGCCAGCTGCCTCTGAGTATAGTGCGCTCGGCCAGTCATGCGTTGGAGGTGTACTGGAAGGTGCAGCACCATCTGTCAGAAACAGTTCTGTGGTAGTATCGATAAGCTCTGTACACTGGCAGCTGGTGTTTCAGATGACAGCAGGTTCACTTCTTTCAGTGCCTGATCTACGATATTTCCGAACCGAGGCCGAAACTTTGTTTCGTCATGTCCACGTAAGTTCAAACACACTGCAAAATTTAATACAGGCAATTATTTTAGAAAGAACGTAGCGATTTTTCTTTACGTTGTCAGTATGTATTTCAATATTGTCTGAAAACTGAACTAAGCCTTTGCCTAATTTCTGTTATTCCAAAGACTGATGATTCTAAATAAGCGTTCTCGGTTGTAATAGACTCCTCGTACTTCGTAACCTTCTGGGTTAGATGAGCAAACATCAAGCACGGAAAGTAGTTCATTTGTAGAAATGCAGCCGCAAATCCAACCGTTTGTTTTGTATATATTTTCGTTACAAGATCTGCAGCTGAATGTCTTCTCTTGGCGTGTTCCTGCGCCGCGGCGGATTAGCCGCACATACTGGAGCGCCGTGTTGCGGTGCTCGCGGCCGTCCGCCGTCGGGGGTTCGAATCCCCCCTCAGGCATGGATTTTTGTGTTTTTCCTTAGGTTAGTTTACCTTAATTTAAATAGGTTGTAAGCTAGGTACTAATAAACAAGCAATTGAGTCCCATAGATTTACAAACATTACATTACTTGTTTGTGGTCTCTTTAACTCGAGTGACGCGTCGGCCTACCAAACTTCTTAATTTCACACTTTTGTTTCCAAGCATAAAGCTGCGAAATTTCTTTCTAAAAGATACTGAACGTTGAGACAATAAAAGTAGTAGATGAGTTTTGTTATTTGATTAGCAAAATAACTTCTGATGGCCGAAGTAGAGAAGATATAAAATGCAGGATGGCTATGGGGAGAAAAGCATTTCTAACGAAGCGAAACTTGTTAACATCTAATATCAATTTAAATGTTAGGAAGTCCTTTCTGAAACCATTTGTCCGGACTGCAGCTTGGTATAGGAGTGAAGCGTGGACGATAAGGAGTTCATATAAAAAGATGATAGAAGCTTTTGAAATGCAGTGCTACAGACGAATGATGAAAATTAGATGGGTAGATCACGTAACTAATGAGGAGGTGCTTAACCAAATAGGGGAGAAAAGGAGATTCTGGCATATCCTGTCTAAGAGAACGGATAGATTGCTAGGACACATTCTGAGACATCAAGGAATTGTCAACTTAGCATTAGAAGGAAGCGTGTGGGGTAAAAATTGTAGAGGGAGACTGAGGGACGAATATAGTAAGCAGATTCAAAAGGATGTAGGTTGCCGAACGTATTGTCAGATGAAGAGACTTGCACAGGACAGGGTAGCGTGGAGAGCTGCATCAAACCAGTCTGCAGACTGAAGAACAGAACAACAACTGGACGTTGTTCATACTTCCTTTGATAATAAACAACGAGAAGATATGAATATGCACATGAACACTGAAACACAGTAAGTAACTGATTACACTGTTAAGTCACTGTAACACAATGAACCTGTTACAATGAAGACACAAGCTAGCTTTGGGTTACGTGACACTAAGCAGCATCCCCTCCTAACCTTAAGCATGCACAAAGGTTGCTCTCCCCCATCTTTTGTCAAACAGTTAAATATATGTTACAACGAAGAGTACAGATGCTATTTACTCCCAAAATCGCGACACATTCGCAGATGTGTGGCAATTAACAAAAGTCATAGTTGTTCCCGTATCTGTTAAAAAAAAGACTGCGTAAAAAAAAGACGGCTATTCTTGCTAGGTGGACAGTAGTGACTATTATTATTTAATATTGAAACTTACAGATTTTACAGTTGACGCGTGTTTATAGTTATAAGATATTTTATACAATATGACGCTTTTGATGAATCTTCAATGCGCCAAAAACAGATATGAAGGGTGGATGTTTCCTTCATGGAGGATTTACCCATGCGCAAGGCGAGGTGCGCAGTAGCTCCATTGCCTTCGCTTCGGCACCATTCGTGCGTAACGGCCAGAGCTCGAGTAGCCAGGAGCTGGCGTCTCTACCAGCTCCAACGCCAGTGTTAGAAGCGTCGTTTCCCTCGCCCCTCCCTGCCGCGGGAGCGCCCATATGCTGCCTCCAGGGGGTTCAGCAGAGAATCTGAACCTCAGCCGCGCATGCGCATTGCGATTCATATACGCGCTGTATCCGCGACGTGAAACGTTTTTCAAGCGATAAAATAATGCGTGCATATAAAAAGATCTGATGGAAGAACGAAACGAATGATAGTTCCAAATTATTTTATTTATTTATTTTTCACGTCAATCTTTCTTCCGGGGATTCAGTGAACACGTAGGACGCTCTCTCGTTGGATGTGTGTCCTTTGCTCGGAGTCGGTGCTAATTGTGCTGACGATGCGCGAGATTTGCGCCTGGAGCTTCGGCAACCTCTCCTACCGCGGTGTCGTAGCAGTTGCCGCTACGGCAGGCGCTTGCCTTCCGCTGGAGGTGTTAACCTGCGGTAGTAACAGATTCCCTTTCCTTGGACGGCAGTCAGTGGTAGCGACAGTGTGGACAGACCCCGTAGGATATTGGTCGTGCATTTCCTCAGTCATTCTGCATCCGCGGACGGCTGGATATGGTTTTGCAGCCCGGAGTCGCTGCGGTCTACGAACGAGCTGTGGAGGCAACCTCGCCGCACAAATGTACCATCAATTCCGAAATGGAGGACATAGTAATAGGATTTTCCGGTGTACAGAAGCAGCTGAGAGAGCTAAATACGAAAAAGTCTGCTGGCCCGGATGGAATACCAGTTCGGTTTTACAAAGACTATTTTGGGGCATTGGCCCCTTACTTCGCCTGCATTTATCGCGAATCTTAAATTCAGTGCAAAGTTCCTAGTGATTGGAAACAAACGCAGGTGACTCCCGTTTATAAGGAAGGAAAGAGAACTGACCCACACAATCACAGGCTAATATCGTTGACATCAGTTTCCTGCGGAAGTTTGAAGCATATTCTCAGTTCGAATATAGTAAATTTCCTTGTGACGGAAAAGCTTCTTTCTATGAACCAGCACGGGTTTAGGAAACATCGTTCATGTGAAACACAGCTTGCCCATTTCTCACATGACATCTTGCAGGCCATGGATGAAGGGCAACAGGCGGATTGTGTTTTTCTCGACTTCAAAAAGGCGTCCGACGCGGTGCCACACTGCAGACTGCTAACGAAGATACGAGCTTATGGAATAGGTTCACAGATTTGTGACTGGCTGGAAGACTTCCTAAGTAATAGAACGCAATACGTTGTTCTCGACGGCGAGTGCTCACCGGATATGAGTATATCGTCAGGTGGGCCCCAGGGGAGTGTGATAGGACCGCTATTATTTTCCATCTATATCAATGATCTGATGGACAGAATAACTTGAAATTTGCGGCTGTTTGCTGATGATGCTGTGGTGTATGGGAGGGTGTCGTCTGTAACTGACTGTAATAGCATACAGGATGACTTAGACAAAATTTCTAGTTGGTGCGAAGAATGGCAGCTAGCTCTCACTGTAGAAAAATGTAAGGTGATGCGCATGAGTAGAAAAAACAATCCCATTATGTTCGAATACAGTATTAGTAGTGAGCTTCTTGATGCTGTGGCGTCGTTCAAATATCTAGGCGTAACATTGCAGAGCGATATGAAATGGAACGAGCATGTAAGGACAGTTGTGAGTAAGGCGAACAGCCGACTTCGGTTTATTGGGAGAATTTTGGGAAGATGTACTTCACCTGTAAAGGAGACCGCGTATAAAACGCTAGTACGACCACGACTTGAGTACTGCTCAAGTGTTTGGGACCCGCAGCAGATCAGTTTAAAGGAAGACAAAGAAGCAGTTCAGAGGCGAGCAGCTAGATTTGTTACCGGTAGGTTCGACCAATGCGCGAGTGTCACGGAAATACTCTGGCAACTCAATTGGGGATCGCTGGAGGAAAGACGACGTTCTTTTCGTTAATTTCTGTTGAGGAAATTTAGAGGGCCGGAATTTGAAGCTGAGTGTAGTACGATCTTGCTGCCGCCTACTTACATTTCGCGTGGTGATCAGAAAGACAAGATAAGAGAAATTAGGGCTCGTACGGAGGCATATAGGCATTCTTTTTTTCCTCGTTCAATTTGGGAGTGGAATAGGAAAGGAAATACCTAGCAGTGCTACAGTGTACCTTCCGCCACGCACCTTACGGTGGATTGCGGAGTATGTATGTAGATGTAGGTGGCGACGCAAGCGGCATTGGTTCATCCTTACCTGCAGGAGGCTGTGGTGTGATGGTGGCGGATTCGCGAGGAGATGTGTCCCACAAGCTGTGGAACGGAAGGAAGGTTTACAACCTCCCACTTACCTCTGCGTGTAACTACCAATTACTCCAAACACGATAAAACCTCGTCTAAAGCGAATGTAAGGGCACAAACAATAGTGGTATTCTTTTACTTGACTGTGTGTGTACCTAAGAATTCAAATTCAAATGTTTGTAGAGCTTATGGAACCCAATCATGGGGTCATCAGTTCCTAAACCCTCAAACCACCCATGAACCAGTCAACACCAAGGACGGCACAAATATCAATGCCCTAGGAGGGATTCGAACCCCCCACCGTAGTGGCCGTGCAGACCGTGACTGAAGCGCCTCAGTCTCCTCGGCCACCGCGGCCTGATACCTAAGAATAAGACACCCTTGACATGTATCGGACTTTGGTCAGACTATCTACTAAATGGGGACAAAATATTGCGTACAAGAATTAATTTCATATTCGCAGAATATACGGGCGCGTCCAGAAAGTAAGTTCCGTTTGGTTATATAAAACGAAAGGGTACAGATACAGAAAAAAATATTGATTGTACAAAAATCTACAACTGTTAAACTACTTTTCTACATATCTTCCGAAACTTTGTAGGCAATTGTCATAGAATGGCCAAAGGTTTTGTGTGTCTTCCTCGTAGAAGGTTGCCGCCTGTGTACTCAACCATGTGGTACCATGATCTTTCAGCTCGTCATCATCGTTGAAGTGTTGTCCACCAAGGACAGATTTTAGGTGTAAGAAGAGGATTACTGTCAAAAGTTTTTTTTTTCACGATAATGCCTGACCTTACACACCGTATGTGGCCAAACAATTCTTGCGGAAATTTCAATGGGACCTGTTTGATCATCCTCCATACAGCTTGGACCTCTCTCCTAGCGACTTTAATCTCTTCTTACACCTAAAATCTGTCCTTGGTGGTCAACACTTCAACGATGATAAAGAGCTGTTACCACATGGCTGAATACACAGGCGACAACCTTCTGTGAAGGATGCAGGCAAAAACTTGTGGCACGCTATGACAAGTGCCTACAAAATTTCGGCAGTTATGTGGAAAAGTAGTTTAAGAGTTGTAGGATTTTGTGCAATAAAAATTTCTTCTGTATCTGTGTAAAATTTCATTTTATTACCAAACGGAACTTACTTTCTGGACGCGCCTCGTATGTCAACTGCGAATAGGCAAAGCTGAAATGTGTACCCAGCTGGGATTCGAACCCGGGTCTCCTGCTTTCTAGGCAGGGAATTTGTATCTGACGGGAGGCGTGCTTAGGTAGTCCCTGCAGGTGCGGTGATCACTGTGTCCCCAGTGGTGTAGGGGTCAGCGCAACTGCCTAGAAAGCAGGAGACCCAGGTTCGAATCCCGGCCTGAGTACACATTTTCGGCTTCGCCCATTCGCAGTCGATGTCATCTATTCTGTGAAGACGAAATAATATCAACTGCAGGGTCAGAAGTGAGGTCTGTTCTTTAGGAACAGATGCCAGATGTGTTTGTAATTAATCAATTAACTGAATGTCATTTATATCGTCTCCAGCCTGATTAGGCAATAAAATGTTCAATCTATTATTCATAACCTCATTCAAATCTGTTGTAAATATTACTTTAAAACAACTTATTACATACAAACAGAAAACGTTAAGTTTCTGGCCAAATAAAGAAAAAGGCACTACAATGTCTATGGAAAGCAATATGTAGGACGAGGCAGGCCAAATCACTTGTTTACTAATTAAATATAGCCCTGAATATGAAAGAAGTATCTCTACTTTAGCAAACAACAATTTTTGGACGTAAGTGCCCCTAGTTCATTCAAATCTGGATTGCACACATAAACTACACCGTATTATAACCAAAAAACCAAATTGAACTACCTTTTGATTAAGCGTTGTATAAATGATTTTACGGGAATTTTACTGATAGATTTTCTGAAGATATAGTGGTAGCCCTGAAACTGGTGAAGTACACTTTTCCATGATATTCATTAATTTTGATCCACATCAATTACATTTGTAGATACTTTAAGCTAGTTTTAACATTTTTAATAAATGCTATTATTAATTTGGCTTTTATAAAATTGGAGAGAAAATTCAAACTGAAATTCAAATTGAATTTAGTGAGAAAAAATTAATATAATTGAAGTAACAGTAAATAATTTACATTGCCTATATTGATCACTTGGTAATTGTAAGGTAAGAAAAGCCCTTACCTTTACCTTTTTACCTTAAAATTGGAGAGAAAACATACTGCTTTGAAGCAGTCAATCATAGTTTACGATTACCAACTGATCAAATCAGACAATGTAAATTATTTACTGTTATTTCAATTAACTTTGTTTCTCACTATATTCAATTTGAAGTATGAAGTGCAACCTTGTCTAGAAGGGAAACGAAATGCAACAATCTCTCACTACTTTTCAATTATCTAGTGCAAAAATGCAACAAACCACTTAAAATTATTAATTAGCTCAGTAAAAATCATTTAATTTCTCATCTGTTTTCATCTAGGACACTCGGATATTTACACCCCCCCTCAAGGTAATGATAGGGATAAACAAAGGTTATTACAAATTTTTAGTTAAATTAACTGATTATTCAAACAAGTCACTACTTTTTGTATAATCCATTCCCGCTACAATTCTAACAGTACATAACCTTGTGAAATACCCCATGCTGCGGAACAGCAGTTGCGTGAATGCACAACTAGAGACGAATCGTCGTCAATAGTGGCTCTTGCTGTGTGGCAATGTATTCTCTTCTTGGCGAAGAATAAATTCATATTGTGCCTATTATTGAATACCACGACAGAATAGAAAGTCTACCAGCATCCGAGGCAAGTTTTTTGAAACTCCTGATACAGTACCGAGCCTCCGCTTTGCTGCCTCTCTTACGTCCCGCCACGTATGTGCTCACTCACTGGCTGTCTACACTCGACACTGTCAGTATTCCTGACTCTTTCTTACGCGCCAAAACTTGGCGCCTTTCACGTCAACAACGGGAAAGTACCAATGATTTTACATTACACATATCTTATTATACGTGCTGCGTTTGGACCAGACTACATTTTCTTTACATTTATAACAATAAAGATTACCATCAAAATATTGTACAATCACGATACACAAAAATCATTGTAAGTCAACAAATAATCCAATTAAGTTACGAAATAACACACACCACATTTCACGAGAATAATTCACGACTGATACCTCGTAGTATTATATACGAAATACAGCAAAAAATTGTTATTAAAAAATTAGTGGGTACCGCAAACGCGGGCTACTTGAACCCAGATTTCGAAACTTGTAACATTATGTTACTTGTTACATGTTATTGTAACATTGTTTCCATCCCCATGAACCACATACATTGCCGAGGTGGGGTGGCTTGTGTGCCTCAATGATACAGATAGCCGTACCGTAGGTGCAACCATAGCGGAGGGGTATCTGTGGAGAGGTCAGACAAACGTGTGGTTCCTGAAGAGGGGCAGCAGCCTTTTCAGTAGTTACAGGGGCAACAGTCTGGATGATTGACTGAGCTGGCCTTGTAACATCAGCTAATGTGGCTTTGCCACACAGCTACTGCGAACGGCTGAAAGCAAGGGGAAACTACAGCCGTTACTTTTCCCGAGGACATGCAGCTCTACTGTTTGAACATATGATGATGGCATCCTCTCGGGTAAAATATTCCGGAGGTAAAATAGTCCCCCTTTCGGATCTCCGGGCGGGGACTACTCAGGAGGATGTGATCATCAGGAAAGACAATACTGGCATTCTACGGGTCGGAGCGTGGAATGTTAGATCCCTTAATCGAGTAGGAAAATTAGAAAATTTAAAAAGGGAAATGGATAGGTTGAAGTTAGATATAGTGGGGATTAGTGAAATTCGGTGGCAGGATGATCAGGATTTCTGGTCAGGTGAGTACAGGATTATAAATACAAAATCAGTTGGGGGTATCACAGGAGTAGGACTGATAATGAATAAGCAGATAGCAATTCGGGTGAACTACTATGAGCAGCACAGTGATCGCATTATCATAGTCAAGATAGATACGAAGCCAACACCGACAACAGTAGTACAGGTTTATATGCCAACTAGCTCTGCCGATGATGAGGAGATCGAAGAAATATATGATTAGCTAAAGGAAATTATTCAGACAGTTAAGGGAGACTGGAAAAGGAAGAAAAGGAAAAATAGTAGGTGAATATGGAATAAAACAGGAAGTCGCCTGGTAGAATTTTGCACGGAACATGCTTTAATCGTAACACACACGTCGTTTAAGGATCACAAAAGGAGGTTGTATACATGGAAGAGACCAGGAGACACCGGAAGGTATCAGATAGATTTTATAATGGTAAAACATAGATTCCGGAACCAGATTATAAACTGCAAGACATACCCAGGGGCAGATATAGACGCTGACCATAACTTGTTAGTCATGAACTGTAGGCTGAAACTGAAAAAACTGCAGAAAGGTAGGAAAATAAGGAGATGGGACCTAGATAAATTGAAGGAACGTGAAGTTCTGGAGAAATTCAGAGGGAGATTTAGGAAACAATTGACAGAAAGAGGGGGAAATAAAACATTAGAAGAGGAATGGGTAGCATTGAGAGCTGAAATAGTGAAGGCAGCAGACCTACAAAAAATCCTTGGACATCACAGGAAATACTAAATTTAATTGATGAAAGGAGAAAATATAAAAATGCAGTAAATGAAACAGGCAAAATGGAGTACAGACGACTAAGAAATGAGATTGACAGGAAGTTGAAAATGGCTAAGCAGCAGTGGCTAGAAGCCAAATGCAAATCTGTAGAAGAATGTATAAGAAGTGGGAAAGTAGATACCGCTTACAGGAAAATAAGAGACATTTGGGGACAAGAAAAGCAACTCTATGAATATCAAGAACTCAGATGGTAAACCAGTTCTCAGCAAAGAAGGGAAAGCTGAAAGGTGGAAAGAGTACATACAGCAGCTCTACAAAGGATATGAACTTAGAGACGATGTTGTAGGAAGGGAAGAGGAAGTAGATAATGATGAAGTAGGAGATACTATACTGAGAGATGAATTTGACAGAGCCCTGAAAGACCTAGGTCGGAACAAGGCCCCAGGAGTAGATGACTTACCCTCAGAGCTATTAAAGTCTCTGGGAGAGCCAGCCATGACAAGACTATTTGAACTGGTGTGTAGGATGTATGAGACAGGCGAAATACCCTCAGAATTTAAGAAAAATGTAATAATCCCCATTCCAAAGAAATCAGGCGCAGACAGGTGTGAAAATTACAGAACCATCAGTTTGATAAGTCATGGTTGCAAAATTTTAACACGAATTATCTACAGGGAATGGAAAATCTGGTAGAAGCTGACCTCGGGGAAGATCAGTTTGGATTCAGGAGGAAGGTAGGAACCCGGGAGGCAATACTCACTTTACGTCTTATCTTAGAAGATAGATTAAGGAAAGGCAAACCTACATTTTTAGCTTTTTTAGATTTGGAGAAAGCTCTTGACAATGTTGACTGGAATACACTCTTTCAAATTCTGAAGTCAGCAGGGGTAAAATACAGGGAAAGGAGAGTTATTTACAACTTTTACAAAAGCCAGACCGCAGTTATTAGACTCGAAGGGCATGAAAGGGAAGCATCAGTTGGGAAGGGAGGGTTGTAGCCTTTCTCCGATGTTATTCAATTTGTACATCGAGCAGGCGGTGAAGGAAAGCAAGGAAAAATTTGTAATAGGGATTTAAGTTCAGGGGGAAGAAATAAAAACATTGCGTTTTGCTGATGACATTGTAATTCTGTCAGAGACAGCAAAGGACCTGGAAGAGCAGTTGAATGGAATGGACAGTGTATTGAAGAGAGCGTATAAAATGAACATTAACAAGAGCAAAACAAAAATAATGGAATGCGGTCTTAGAAAATAAGGTGATGGTGAAGAAATTCAAAATGTTCAAATGTTTGTATAGTCTATGGGACTTAACTACGGGGTCATTAGCCCACAAACTTACAAACTACTTATGAACTACTTACGAACTAGGACGACACAAATATCCATGCCCGAGGGGGGATTCGAACCCTCGACCGTAGTGGCCGTGCAGACCTTGACTGGAGCGCCTTAGTCCCCTCGGCCACCGCGGCCGGTTGAAGAAATTAGATTAGGTAACGAAAGAATGAAGGTGGTAGATGAGTATTGTTACTTGGGTAGTAAAATAACATGCGATGGTCGCAGTACAGGGGATATAAAATGCAGAATGGCAATGGGAAGAAAAGCATTTTTGAAAAAGAGAAATTTGCTAACATCGAATATTAATTTATGTGTAAGGAAGTCTTTTCTGAAGGCATTTGCGTGGACTGAAACATGGACGATAAGCAGTGCGGACAGGAAGAGAATAGAGGCTTTTGAAATGTGGTGCTACAGAAGAATGCTGAAGATTAGGTGGGTAGATCGCATAACTAATGAGGAGGTAGTTAACAATATTGGTGAGAAAAGGAATTTTTCGCATACCCTGGCTAAAAGAAGGGATCGCTTGGTAGGACACATTCTTAGACATCGAGGAATCGTAAATTTAGTATTGGAGGGAAGTGTGTGGGGTAAAAATCGCAGAGGGAGACCAAGAGACGCGTATAGTAAGCAGTTTCAAGTGGATGTGGTTTGTCGTTCTTATGAGGAGATGAAAAGGCTTGCTCAGAATAGAGTGGGGTGGAGAGCTGATCAAACCAGTCTCCGGACTGAAGACCAGAACAACAACAACAACATTATGTTTAAAAATGAGCACAACATATTTTTTTCACCGACTTATTTACCTTATATCATTAAACTGTAGTTTATTATGGATACTCTAATGTGCAGTACACCTTGTTTGTGACGTAGTAAATATTGCTATATTTTAAATTTCATTTGGGTTCAAGTAACCCAATAATAAATATTGCTATTTTTTAAATTTCATTTGGGCTCAAGTTAGCCTCACGGTTGGGTTACTTGAACCCAGACTGTAATTCCCATAGATACTACCATTTGAAGGCAATTTGGGTCAAGTAGATTGATAGTTATTTGCATAATATAATTTCTGCATATTCAGTGAAGTTCCAAACGTTTAAGGACAAATATTAATATTCAACAACACATTTTTAGATATTGTTCAAACACTAGAATGTAGAGATTGTTAGGGTCCAGTTAAAGAAAACAAACGTCTTTTTATTAATTTTGGGGGTTCTATTGTCATTACCACATTTCCAGATTTATACAAGACAACCTTATTTTTTGGTAATCTCTGGGCTTTTAGTGTAGGCTCCATGCTGTCGATTGTAACACCTTCTGCTTCTGTAGTGAGGATGACTCCTGGGTATTCCTTGTCGTTCCATTTTTACCAGAACTTACTCGCCTATTTCTGTGTCGTCTTTCGTTACACGCGTCGGAGATGGTGTTGATTTGGCGTGGTTCGGCAAAAAGTCACAGACAAGTGTCCTGTATGTTCCTCATCACCATTGTTGAGGCTGATGTCGCTGTCTCCTCACGATATTAAATCGGTCTCAATGGTAGAGCAGAAATGAGACACACTTACTCTCTTTCCAGGTGGCAATTGCAGTTTTTTCTTCTTAGTAGAGTGAGGTGTAAGAGACTCGCCTCTCTTCTCTTGAAGTCGTTGAAGAAATGCATCCCCAATCATAGACAAGTCTACATTTGCCTTGGATTTGTCTGGATTTGGCAAACGGCGTATGATCTGATTTTCATCTAGCTTTCTTCAAACCTGTCTTTAGGTTGCTTTTCATGTTTAGACCAATAAACTATGAAACTACAGCTGAGCTGCATCTCAGCTCGAAATGAAGGTAACTGGCAGAAGGGAATCACGCGATTCTGCGCTCTCTCGCGTCCTCTCGCTGTTACCCGTCAGTCTTCGGAAAAGGAGCGGACGAACTAAGAGGCGAGGGATCTGCGAACTAGTTCGCGTAGTTCGCCCGTAGGTGCGCTCTTCCGAACTAGTTCGTTCGCGAACTACAGAAGACTAGTGGAAGGGTCGTACATCTCTTCTTCAGCACCGGCATCCATATACCATTTAGTTTGACACCGCCTTCCTTACGATTGAAATTATTATTCGGATGTTTGGCGATTTCATTTGCCTCCCTGTAGAGCCTTTCATGGTATCCGCTTGTGACCGCTAGTACTTGCGTCTCATGCAGGCAATTGTGGTAGATACCTGGCTGGAAAGCATTCTCCGTAATAGCTGATCGTTCCGTTTCTCCTCTTCTATAATTGCCCTTGTACTCTTCCAAACGTTTTGCGATAGTTCTTTTGGTGGTACCCACATAAATATCTCTGCAACTGCCCTAGATCCTATACACTCCAGCTTTTTCGAATGGTTTGAAGTGTTGTTGGCAGGTATAAGGTGTTCCTGTATCTTACTGGTTGATTTGTAAAATGCGGTAATATTCCGCTTCCATTGCACTGTCGTCCTACGAGAAAGACAGGCCCCAGCGCAGTCGTCCTGCCACGTAAGCGAGGTAGTTGGGAGCCGGCGCGACCGCTAGCTCAGTGGCTGCCCGCTGCGAGGCAGTGGGCAGTGCCCCAGAGGCCGGCCAGTCGGCTAGCGACCGCGCCGGCTCCCAGCTACCTTGCTTACGTGGCAGGACGACTGCGCTGGGGCCTGTCTTTCTCGTAGCGCACGTCTTCAAGATATGTGACGTCATGCGACTGCGCGGGAACTCGGGGACATCGGACTTAGCGGCAGTCAGTAGCGAGCCAGTGTGTGTGTCAGATCTGCAGTCCTACAGAACACCCTGATGATGTCCTTCGCAGGCGGGGACGAAACGTTGAGTTTTGACAGCAAATTCAACAGACCACGGCATAACAGACCTATAATTTTAATGAACATGCCATGGATGATTGGAACAACACATTCCAAAATTTCGGACAAAGACAGTAGAAATGACCATCAACAGGCAAGGAATAACATCAAATATATTTCTAGATGGAGCCAAAGTAGAATCTGTTTCTCATTTCAAATACCTAGGAAGTATGATCTCTAAAGACAACACAGTTAAACAGGAAATACTCAGCAGAACACAGAAAGCATCCAGTTTTTACAGTCAAATAAGAAATCTTCTCGGGGATGATAAAATGCCACAAAAAGTAAAAGCAATCATGTACCATACCTATTTCGTTCCAATCCTTATATACGGCTTAGAAACATGTACCCTACTAACCAGAGACCTCAGTAGAATCCAGCAACGGAAATGAGATTCATTACAACTATGAATCAAACAAGCAGACAGGATAAAATTAGGAATGAGGTGAATAGAAAAGTAGCTGGTATCGAGGTTCCTGTTACCAGCATCATAAGGAAACGTAGACTTCAGTGATATGGGCACTTAATGACAATGAATAGTGAAAGACCTGCTAAAAAGTATTTCAGCCTCAACCTCACAGAAAGAAAACCTCTGGGAAGACCAAGGAAACGCTGGATAGAGACTTTAAGGTCAGATGTGGAACAGAAAGGACAGAAATGGGAAGACATTCTGGAACAGGAGATGTATGAAGACAGGATGAGATGGCGAGCGCTTGTACACCACACCCGGGAAACTGGAGTTGGAAACTGATGATGATAATGATGATGTTGGTCACAGTGATGAGCGGCTTGTTACCTTCGTTCAAAGGGATGTTCATTGTTGCGAAACCGTTGTTCGCGTTCTTAAAAGTACACAACACTGTACACAACAAGTTTTAAACGCAGGGGTGCTGATAACACCCCACCTATCCAGTAGTGCGACTTTCTGAGTCGACTGGTGCACATCATGATGTCATATGTGGAGGACCAAAAACTTCTTAGAACGATGTTGGAGGAGGTTTTTAATGATAACGAAGGCTGTGAGATTTAAGAGTTTGAAGATTCCGATGACAACGAAGAAGAAGAGCAGTGCGAACTGAAAGTGATCAGTCTCATGAAGATGCTACTGAGGTTAGGGCATCGTCCTTTTCACCAACACAGGAGAGGTTTACACTTAGTGAGGATAAAGTAACTACATGGATGACTACAGCTAAGCCTAATAATATCAGGACGAGGAAGCAAAATACGGTAACTCAGCTTCGTGGTACTAAAATAATTGCTAAAAACTGCAAGACCTCCATAGAATCCTTTGCTGTGCTCAGCCGGCCGCGGTGGCCGAGGGAACTGAGGCGCTCCAGTCACGGTCTGCACGGCCACTACGGTCGGGGGTTCGAATCCCCCCTCGGGCATGGATATTTGTGCCGTCCTTAGGATTAGGTAGTTGATAAGTAGTTTGTAAGCTTAGGAACTTATGACCCCGTAGTTAAGTCCCATAAGCTGTACAAACATTTGAACATTTGAACTGATGATGGTGATGATGCCATTTTCGGCCGTGAAAGTGTACATTTGAGTATCGCCCTTTGCTGACGTGTCTGTGTTGACGTTTAGCCTTAGGGTTGCCAGATTGAACTCGAAGCAGGCCCGGAGACCTGACGTGCCCCCCTCCCCCTTGGCAAATGACTCACCCCCCCAATTCCGTCGTACTTAACAGTAAATGAGATATTGCATATTCTGCACTTACACATATACTCATCAGTATCGACTTTTTGTAGCCACTCTTTATAATTTTCTTCCTGCAACCATTCTTCACGGAACGAACTTAGATATCGTCTCTTCATTTCACTGTTATTACTCACTAATCTGAGTTAATGTAAGCTTGTCTGTTCACAAGCGATCCGAGTATTCCAAAAATTGCCGGTAAACTGATAGCAAACAATGAACGAACGAACACAAATAATAGACGTCGCCAGTTGACCCGTTGCCGCAACAGTGTTTGCTTAATAATGCGCTAGCCGATTACTACCGACACAACAATGAAAAGTTTTCAGAGGAAGAATAGAAAAGTAGCGTTTTGTTGCAATAAGAAATTGACATTTATATAAAGTTATTCATAATTACTAGAGAGGAGCCGGCCGGGAATGGCCGAGCGCACTGAGGCGTCTTGCCACGGTGCGCGAGGCTGCTCCCGCCAGAGGTTCGAATCCCCCCCCCCCCCCCCCCCCCTAGGGCATGGATGTTGTGTTCGTCCTTAGCTTAAGTTACGTTAAGTTCGATGTAGATCGTCGCTAAATGAGCATAGTACTTAAAAAGCGTGGTAAAAAAGAAAAGTTAAGATGAAGATTACATTGAAGCCCGGAGATGAGAGTCATTGGCCCGTAGACCCGGAGAATTCATTCCAAACCCGGAGATCTGGCAACCGTAAACCAGAGTCGAACATAAAGGCTAGTTTACAGTTTCATGAAACTGCGCTACTGGCCAGTGCGCATGCGCGGCAGTCGTACGTGAAACTCGCTAGCGAAACTGAAGTTTCGGCACCTTCCAACTTTGGCGAAACTGATTGCGCGTGTTTTTAGGTTAGGTTATGACCAATATAGCGTTCACGTTTAGCCCCCTTGGACCCCCACCAGCTGCCCTACTGTGCCACCCGCTCGCCCCTGCCTGTTCTGGGCTGTGCTGGGCTGGGTGCTGTTCTGTTGTGCCGGCGACCGCCGCGGCTGATGTTAATGTAATGACCGCCGCCTCTGCCGCCCCGACAATCGCTGGCTCCCACCCCTCACCCTCCCCTCCAGTGCCGCCCCTCCCCCCCTGCCCCGCCCACGCACGCGCGCCGCCTCCCCTTATTATTTGCGGGGCCGCAGCCCTCGTTTACGCCAGCAGACACGCGCTCCTCCCCCTAACAGCCGCTGGCGACGACTGCAGGCGCCTCCGTCTCACCACCTCTCTGCAGATTTCTGTGAGATTTTCTTCTGCCCGGCGTAATGTCACCTCTCATCTGCTCTAACAAAAACATTTGAGTTAATGATACAATAGAGTCCCGAAAAATTGGCCTACTGTGGACCGAAGGCTGGCCAGGTTTGTGAAAATGCCGGGTTATGGGAGACTGTTTAAAAAAAAAGTGAAGTTGTTTTGTTATAAAATTAAACTTTTGTCATCCCATGTACATATTACGCAAAGGAACTTGCCCCCCTTCTTGCAGTGGTGTACCGTAGGTCTCTAGAAGAGAGTAGCGTTCCAAAAGATTGGTTAATGGCACAGGTCATCTTCGTTTTCAAGAACGGACGTCGAACAGATGTGCAGAACTACAGGCCTATATCTCTAACGTCGGTCAGTTGTAGAATTTAGGAATATGTATTATGTTTGACTATAATGACCTTTCTGGAGACAAGAAATCTGCTCTGTAGGAATCCGCATGGGTTTCGAAAAAGGCGTTCGTGTGAAACCCAGCTCGCGCTAATCGTCCACGAGACTCAAGAGGGCCATAGACACGGGTTCTCAGGTAGATACTGTGTTTCTCGACTTCCGCAAGGCGTTTGATACAGTTCCCCACAAACGTTTAATGAACAAAGAAAGAGCATATGGTCTATAAGACCAAGTGTATGATTGGATTGAGGAATTCCTAGGTAACAGAAAGCAGCAGGTCATTCTCAGTGGAGAGAAGTCTTCCGAAGTAGGAGTTATGTCAAGTGTGCCACAGGGGAGTGTCGTGGGTCCGTTGCTATTCACAATGTTCAAATGTTTGTAAAGCTTATGGGACTTAACTACGGGGTCATAAGTCCCTAAACTTACAAACTACTTATGAACTACTTACGAACTAGGACGGCACAAATATCCATGCCCGAGGGGGGATTCGAACCCCCGACCGTAGTGGCCGTGCTGACCGTGACTGGAGCGCCTCAGTCTCCTCGGCCACCGCGACCGGCTCTGGGTTATCGGGAACGGTAGTAAAAAAAGAATAGGTGAAGTCGTTTTGTTATACAATTTGTATAGATTATGGGACCGTCTTATGCAACTGTAAATTAGTCTACTTTAGACCAGACGCGTTTCGCTTTATTCTAAAGCATCATCAGTGGTCAGGAATTTTTTATGTTTTTATCTTCATGTGTGGTTTGTAGCACATTGTCACTTGCTGTCACTGCTTATATTTACACTATTTACACTTTTTTACAGTAACACTTGCCGGCCGCGGTGGCCGAGGGGACTGAGGCACTTCAGTCACGGTCTGCACGGCCGCTACCGTCGGGGGTTCGAATCCCCACTCGGGCATGGATATTTGTGCCGTCCTTAGTTTTAGGTAGTTCATAAGTAGCGACTCGAGGCGCCTCCGTCTCACCACCTCTCTGCAGATTTCTGTGAATTTTTTTCTGCCCGGCGTAATGTCACCTCTCATCTGCTCTAAGAAAAACATTTAATTGGTGGAGGTGAATCACCGTCTTTAGCAACTAAATGAAAGGCGTTTTTTGTGTGCCATACGCGTTTCGCTTCTTTATTTATGAAGCATCATCAGTGGCGTTTTTCTGTTTTATTTCATGTGTATCTTCATGGAGATGTTTGTGAGGTCTTCAGCAATTGGATGTGGTATTTTCGGTCTTGATGAAAACCCTTGCACCACCACTTCACTAAAAAAAAAAAAAAAAAAAAAAACGAGTAGACAATGAAGTGGTGATGCAAGGGTTTTCATCAAGACCGAAAATACCACATCCAACTGAAGACCTCACAAACATCTCCATGAAGACACACATGGAATAAAACGGAAAAACGCCACTGATGATGCTTCATAAATAAAGAAGCGAAACGCGTATGGCACACAAAAAACGCCTTTCATTTAGTTGCTAAAGACGGTGATACACCTCCACCAATTTCATATGCAACTAAGGACGACGGAAATCGAAAAAAAAAAAAAGAAATGATCAAAAACATTTAAGTTAATGATACAGTAGAGCCCCGAAAACTCGGCCTACTATGCACCGAAGCTTTGCCGAGTTTTGAAAATTCTGGGTTATCGGAAAAGGTATTAAAAAAAGAACAGGTGAAGTCGTTTTATTATACAATTTGTTTAGGTTATGGGACCGTCTTATGCAACTGTAAATTAGTCTGCTTTAGACCAGACGCGTTTCGCTTTATTCTAAAGCATCATCAGTGGTCAGGAATTTTTTATGTTTTCATCTTCATGTGTGGTTTGTAGCACATTGCCACTTGCAGTCACTGCTTATATTTACACTATTTACACTTTTTTTACAGTAACACTTCTTACAAAAGTTTTTGAAAAATTGCCATTCCTTTGGCCTGCCATGCTCTGTATGTTGTTTTGTTATAAAATGCTTTCTGAAAGAATGAATAAATCGAAATTTGCGATCAGTTTCGGCTTCGCTGTACTAGGTTTAGATGGAATACCAAAGCCGGCCGCGGTGGCCGAGGGTACTGAGGCGCTCCAGTCACGGTCTGCACGGCCACTACCGTCGGGTGTTCGAATCTTGCTCGGGCATGGATATTCGTGCCGTCCTTAGTAATAGCTAGTTCATAACCTGTGGCTAAGCCATGTCTCCACCATATCCTTTCTTCAAGGAGTGCTAGTCTCGCGTGTTTGCAACATAGCTTCTGTGAAGTTTCGAAAGTACGAGGCGAGGAACTGGCGGAAGTAAAGTTGTGAGGCGGCATCGTGAGTCGTGTCGGGATAGCACAGTCGGTAGTGCGCTTGCACGCGAAAGGCAAAGGTCCTAGCTTCGAGTCACGGTTCTGGCACACAATTTTAACCTGCCGGTAAGTTTCATATCAGCGCACACTCCGCTGCAGAGTGAAAGTTCCATTCTAGACTTCATAAGTAGTGTTGTAAGTTTAGGGACTGATGACTCCGGAGTTAAGTCCCATAAGCTATACAAACATTTGAACATTTGAAATACCAAACCACGGCGAATGAAAATTTGTGCCCGGCCGGGATTCGAACCCGGGATCTCCTGCTTACTAGGCAGACGCATTGACCACTCCGCCACCGAGGACACAGTGACCAGCCTGACTGCAGAGGACTCTTCCCTGCACGTCTCCCGCCACACACAAATCTCCATTCGCCACGCTGTCTCTTTCCTATAACCGCAGCCTATTTGTTCTGTAATGCTCGCAGCCACAATACTCTTTTCCCGCATCAGGTAGAACATACAATGAGCTACCGACACACAATTAATTGCCGTCAGGGGCCCAGCCTCGGCTTGTATACAATTATACGTTTTTGACGACGATACAGCGTTCAATGAATGAAATAAATCGCCGATTGCGATGTTATGGCTACACTGTACTAGGTTTAGATGGAATACCAGAGTGCGGCGAATGAAAAACCTAGTACAGTAAATAGGCCGTGCTAAAAGCCTTGAAGATTTGAGAAGTGGACACAGCCAGGGGTGCGTAAGTCCTACAAATAGGCTGTGGTAATAGGAAAGAGACAGCGTGGCGAATGGAGACTTGTGTGTGGCGGGAGACGTGCAGGGAAGAGTCCTCTGCAGTCGGGCTGGTCACTGTGTCCTCGGTGGCGGAGTGGTCAACGCGTCTGCCTAGTAAGCAGGAGATCCCGGGTTCGAATCCCGGCCGGGCACAAAATGTTCAAATGTTTGTATAGCTTATGGGACTTAACTATGGGGTCATCAGTCCCTAAACTTACTAACTACTTATGAACTAGCTAACACTAAGGACGGCACAAATATCCATGCCCGAGGGGGGATTCGAACCCCCGACCGTAGTAGCCGTACAGACCGTGACTGGAGCGCGTCAGTCCCCTCGGCCACCGCGGCCGGCTTGTGCTCTTCAGTCCGCATACTGGTTTGATGCAGCTCTCCACGCTACCCTGTCCTGTGCAAGTCTCTTCACCTGAGAATACGTTCGGCAACCTACATCCTTTTGAATCTGCTTACTGTATTCGTCCCTAGGTCTCCCTCTACGATTTTTACCCCACACGCTTCCTTCTAATGCTAAGTTGACAATTCGTTGATGTCTCAGAATGTGTCCAACCAATCTATCCCTTCTCTTACTCAGGATATGCCAGAAACTCCTTTTCTCCCCGATTCGGTTAAGCACCTCCTCATTAGTTACGTGATCTACTCATCTAATTTTCATCATTCGTCTGTAGCACCACATTTCAAATGCTTCTATCATCTTTTTATCTGAACTCCTTATCGTCCACATTTAACTCCCACACAATGTTACACTACACACAAATGCTTTCAGAAAGGACTTCCTAACATTTGAAGTAATATTGGATGTTAACAAGTTTCGCTTCTTTAGAAACGCCATTCTGCATTTTATATCTTCTTTACTTCGGCCATCAGAAGTTATCTTGATATCCAAATAACAAAATTCGTCTACTACTTTTATTGTCTCATTACCTAATCTAATTCCTTCGTCATCACCTGACTTTCTGACGCTACATTGTAGTATTCTTCTTTTACTCTTGTTAATGTTCATCTTGTATCTTCCTTTCAAGACACTGTCCATTTCGTGTAATTGCTCATCCATACCTTTTGTTGTCGCTGACAGAATTAGTATGTCATCAGCAAACCACACGGCTGTTAATCTCTCTCCCTGAACTTTAATTCCCTCTCAAAACTTCTCCTTGCATTCCTTCACTGCCTGCTCAATGTACAGATTGAACAACATTGGGGAAAGGCTACAACCCTGTCTTACTCCCTTCCCAACATCTGCGTCCCTTTCTTGCCCTTCGACTCTAAGAACCGCTGTCTGGTTTTTGTATACGTTGAATATAACTCTTATCTCCCTATATTTTACCCCTGCTAGCTTCAGAATTTGGAAGACTGTATTCCAGTCGACATTGTTCAAAAGTTTTCTCCAAATCGACAAACGCCAAAACGTAGGTTTTCCCAATCCTTAGCCTATCTTCTAAGATAAGTCGTAATGTGAGTGTTGCCTCCCGTGTTCCTACATTTGTCCTAAATCCAAACTGATCTTCCCCGAAGTCAGATACCACAAGTTTTTCCATTCGTCTGTAAATAATTCGTGTCAGTATTTTGCAACCATGACTTATTAAACTGACAGTTCTGTAATTTTGACATTTTTCTGCACTTGCTTTCTTTGGATATATATATATATATATATATATATATATATATATATATATATATATATATATATATATATATATATATCGTGCCTTAGAATAAAATAAAAATGATGGAATACAGCAACAGGAAATAAATGTACGACAATATCTTACAAATGATATTCGTTAGTTACACT
This sequence comes from Locusta migratoria, assembly GCA_026315105.1. Lineage (NCBI taxonomy): Eukaryota > Metazoa > Arthropoda > Insecta > Orthoptera > Acrididae > Locusta > Locusta migratoria. Next base: position 792,764 of record CM048753.1, read on the forward strand.
CAAATGGACTTGACAAAGCGCCGTTAAGAAAACACAAAGACTACAGGCAGACTGAGCGGCAGAGCGCGGGCGGCCCTGTCACATGAGTGTCCACTTCATTATTTGTCCCTCACGATTAAGCTGATTTTAAACGACACTGTAAAAAAAATGGACTCTACTAGTTTTGATCACGACTGTTATGGCCCACTTTAGGTTACGGTAGTAACACTAAAAGTGGGCCTTTGCGATCGTCTTTTGACAGCTCGAAATTTAAATGAAAATAACGCCTTAACTATTCATGTGACACGGAAATTGAAGAACCCAAATTCTAGAGGAGAAAATTCTCTACAACTTTGCCCTCTTATGTTTTTTCATATCACGTAGCGTTTCAAATATATTTGCAAAAATAACGGCGATTTTGGGATGTCTGTCTGTCTGTCTGTCCGTAAGGTGTTCCCTGTTTATAAGACGAACCGTTCAACCGATCAGCACCAAATTTTACAGACATAATTGTAGGCCGCCAGAGAGCAAAACCTCCCTTTTTCAATTTTTTCGGACAAAAAATACGGTAATAACGCCAAAAAAAAAGCCGTTTGTAATATAATTGTAATTGCAAACGAACCGTTCATCAGACACGAAAATTGAATAACCTAATTGATAGAGGGGAAAATTCCCTACAACTTCGCTCTATTATGTTTTTTTCATATCTCGTATCGTTTGAGAGATATTTGCAAAAATAACGGAGTTTTGACACCCTCCATTGAATTAACGAAAATCAGCAGTCCGCAGATGTCACGTGACATTTCTCGCCCAGAACTCTCTCTGGCATACGCCATCTTGCGTTGAGTATTTCATGATTTTCTTATTTTAACTTGCACGTTGTCATTTCAAAGCAATGGCGCACTGTAGAATTAACAAAAACACGTCGTTCTTCGTACGATAAATGATAATCTAGTGTCTACAATGCCATATTATCATCAGTTAACAACAGCCATCAATAGTATGACATTAAAGAAAGCAACTTCTAATTTTTAGCTGTAGCGTAGTGGGCAATGCGTTAGACTGTGACGCTGAAAGCCAGTGGTTCGGAACCCGCCACTTCCTAAATTTTTTTTCCCTAAAAGGGTTTCAGACACTCATATTAATTCATTTTTTTATTATTTAGATTATTATTTTGGTCCAAAATGTTGCAAAAACTTATAAAACTACAAATGTAAAGTGGGCCGTAAAACACGTCAGAGCGATATTTTTAGTATGAAAACACATGTACACACTGCATTGGTGAAACTGAAAGGATTCTTAAATAGAGTGTAGTTGGCACAAGAAAAGATGATGTCTTGGCCCAGCCTGTAACTGCTATACGCTACGATTTCACTTGTATCCTGCATTACGCGAGCCCGGAATAATTAAGAAGCCGCGCGAGAGAAGCCGAGCGGCCTGGAGCGCCACGTTGCGGACCGCGGGGCCTCCCACGTCGGAGGTTCGAATCCTCCCTCAGGCATGGATGTCTGTGTTTGTCCTTAGGTTAGTTTAACTTCAGTAATATGTGTGTCTAGGGACGTATGACGAAAGTAATTTGGTCCACAGAATTACAAACATTTGAAAATCATTATATAAATACGCTAACACGAAAATTGTGGTACAGATTACTAATTTATTCGTACAAGAAGGCCAATGAAAGTTACATAATTCGAAAGGTAGATTATCGTAGATTTCACGAATATAAATATTATGTGTGCATTTAGCCATTAAAAGTGGTAAATGGAAGTAGAAATTTTCCCTTATACAGCTTGGATCAAGATCTACATTCTCCAACAATCAGCTCACTGATTGGCTATTCGCCTCGACCAAAGACGCTGTAATGCAGCGCATCTGCAGTATTAAAATAACTGAATATCAAAACATGGAGTGCTCCCAACTCACTTTCTTGTGTCGTTCAAATGCTTCATTTTCGCAGTGATTAAGAGTGGTTAAAGGAAATGGATGTTTTCATATGAATGACGATATAAAAAGGATGATTCGCCGGGAGAGGCATCTAGCGGTGCTCGGGTGGAACTACGAAGTCGAGAATGCCGATACAAACGATGATGCGCCGGGAGAGGCATGTAGCGGTGCACGGGTGGAACTACGAAGTCGACATGTTGTCAGCTCTGGAATTCTGAATATCCCACTATTGAAATAGTATTATTTCTTAGCGTTGTATAAATATACGAACACCGAAATTGTAGGTCCATTTCAAATATTAGGCTAATGAAAGTTATATAATTCGAAAATGGCATGAGAAGTATATACTTCCGTTTTTATTTGTTGTTATTGTGTCAGGCATTTTCCTTAACACGTAAAAGATACCGTTTCATACCTCCCAGTGCCGGTTAAATTTTACCAAATATCCCAGCGGCCTCCTATGACAATGTTGGCAACAGATGCTGAATAGTGAGAATCCTGTGAGTCTTCATTTTAGCCAATCGCTTGACAACGCTGATGTTTTCTCATGGAATCTTCGCTTTACGAGGGCAATTATTTTTACTGAGCGGACGAGGGTACATACAAGAACCTGTCAACCATAAAGCAGAAACAGCATTATTTGTTTACTTCATGGTCTGTACGATACACTAATCGAGTCATTCTATGTGGTTCGAACAAATGGGAAAAGATTTTCTATCGTGTTGTTTATGTTGCCAACATAATCACGCGAGGCCGCCAATATGATACGTAAACTTTTACCTCCAGTGACCACTGTAAACAATTGGTAGATTTTCGACCACAGGAAATACTAGTCTACATAGATACTCTGCAAATCACATTTAGGTGCCTCGCAGAGGCACTTTCATAACCTCTCTCTATCGTTGCATTCTCTAATAGCGCGCGGGAAGAAAGAACACCTAGTTTGAATGATTCTGGGGGGTGTGCCGGGATGTGGCCGAGTTATCCGGACTGCCGGGTCACCGAGTGCCGAGTTTTCGGGAGTCTACTGTACAACGCTTTTCTCTTGTATGCTGACATGACTTGTCATGGCTGCAGTAATTAAGAGAAGTATAAGTTTAATTTAGCTCGATAAGAACTTCGAAGACGACAACAAGGTGATAGCTAGCACGCACCCAGCAGAGCAGTCGGAGGTGTTACAACTCGCCGTAGTTTCCAGCAGTAAGAAATAACAAGGTCGGCTTACGATAGGGAAGGCGCCTCGCTCAGCGACGGAGCTCTTTAAGAGTACTCGTATTACGTGTGGTTGACATACGACCAGTTGTGTTTCAAAAGTCATGAAAATGAAAAGAAGTGAGCTTTTTTCACCCTGATCGGCGATCCCGGTAGCTACTGGCTGAAATTGCAGGGGGCAAAACTAAACCCCTGCAAATAACGTAGGTGACACACACAATTGCAGTTTTTTGACACTTTTAGTGATTCATTAGTGCCTGGTTCTCCCCATTTATGGTCAGCTTACACGTCTCATTAACTACAACCATTATGACGCATAAGTACCGGGGGATCAAAAAGTCAGTATAAATTTGAAAACTTAATAAATCACGGAATAATGTAGATAGAGGGGTAAAAATTGACACACATGCTTGGAATGACATGCTGTTTTATTAGAACAAAAAAAAAAAAGGGTCCAAAATGTCCGACAGATGGCGCTTCATCTGATCAGAAAAGCATTAATTAGCATAACAAATTAAGACAAAGAAAAAGATGATGTTCTTTACAGGAAATGTTCAATCCTCAACAATAGCTGTAGTCGAGGAATATTGTTGTGAACAGCACCGTAAAGCATGTCCGGTGTTATGGTGAGGCATTGGTGTTGGATGTTGTCTTTCAGCATCCCTAGAGATGTCGGTCGATCACGATACACTTGCGACTTCGGGTAACCCCAAAGCCAATAATCGCACGGACTGAGGTCTGGGGACCTGGGAGGCCAAGCATGACGAAAGTGGCGGCTGAGCACACGATCATCACCAAACGACGCGCGCAACAGATCTTTCACGCGTCTAGCAATAGTTTTGCTTTTAGTTCTAATAAAACCCCATGTCATTCCAAGCATGTGTGTCAATTTTTACCCCTCTATCTACATTATTCCGTGATTTATTAAGTTTTCAAATTTATGCTGGCTTTTTAATCACCCGATACATTCCACATATCAATAATACACATTTTGTGTTAGGTTTACAGTATGGCACAAATATGGATTACTCATATAGATAAGCCTAACATTGAAAAACGCATGCTGTTCCAACTTAAAGTTCAAAGTTACGTCGATTGTGTCTCAGATTGGATGAAACAATACTCTGAATTAGCGTGGATTGTGCCTCAGATCACGTACGGTTTTATGCGAATGCTATGAGAACAGCTGAAAGAAAGGACAAAGAGGGAACATGATTTATTTTATTTTGCGTTCGATACGCCAGATGCCTTACAGTACTATACAAATTCAAAGCGGGAGACTAAATTAACATACCAATCTAACAAAACATTTTTCATTATAAATTTTGTTATACATATTACATTGCTTATAAACCTATAGAACATACATGTAGTAATCTGTCAAAATAATTTAGAATTAAACGGAAACACAAATTTCACGAAATAATTTTCAATTGAACGGAAACCCTTAAATATAGTTTGAGAAACCCTTAGATGGTTTTTTTCGTCTCGAATATGTCCAAGACATTAAAGAATAAACATGAAGCAATGAATTAGAATTTGTGGTGCGGCTGGGAATCGAACCTGAGCCTTGTCAGTAGTGACAATTATCTTTGGAACACAGAAGCAGAATTAAAATTTGTGACCTGGAGGGAAGTCTTACTTGGACTATTCCGAGGCGCCTTATTCGTTAGAGTTGCGGCGGTCTAACAGTAAGACGTCTGCCTAGTAAGCATGGAGGTCCGGGTTCGATTCCCGGCCGCACCACAGATTTTAATTCATTACTTCATGTTTATTCGTTAATGTCTTGTAAACACTTAAATTACAAAGCCAAGAAATGACAATGTCTATAAGTCTATGCAGATCCTCCAGCGAACCGTCCCGAAAACCATGAGTTTCAAACTGAATTATGTGCTGCATCGTCTGTATTTGGCCGCAGTCACAGTGAGGATCGTCCACGTAGACCCACTTGGCCATCAGCTCGTTGCACCGTCCAAGGCCAGTTCTCATTCTGCTTAGTGGCACCCAGGTTCTTCGAGGGAGTTTGAAGCCAGGAACATGATCAGCCGGGTTCTTAATGAGGTGTCCATTGGGAACATTTGCTTATTGCCATAGGTGTTTCCATTGTGTTACGGTGTTCCGATTGTATGAGGAGTGGTTCCAGAAGGAATTTCTAGACATTAATCGTGTCGGACCGTGTAGATCAGCGTGTATTGGAAGTGTGGTTGTGACGTTACCTGTTCTTTTTTTTACCAACCTGTTTCCCACTTTTCCGCTACATATACGTAGTTTCGGACAAGTTGAAAAACTTTCGTTGTTGGCTTGTGAAAGAAGGGCCCATAAAAATTAAACATACGTGAAACTATAAAGACACATTAATATGTACTCATCTTGGTTTTGAAGGTTTCTTCTTTGTTGTTGATCTGCTTATTCTTCTTTTCTTGACATCGCGTTGTGTTTTTTCAGCGAGAGCTAAAACTTATAAAATCTTGCAGGAAATTCTTGAAATAGCATACTTCAGGTTAAGCTCATCAGAGTTTTATTTTATATAGCAAGTTTGCTTTTCACAAACAATTGATTTCTATAACTTGTTACAAAAGCAGACAGTGTTAGTAATGGCCAACTTTCTCTTCCACTCCTCTTTCACCTCTCAATACAAATTAGTGTCACTAAGGTAAACAATTTTTTAAGACTGTTGAACATAGAAAAGTAATTACGTAAATAAAATTGATAGCTTAAGTATTTTCTTTTCTTATTTTAAATCGGTATGCGTTATCTTGTGTGTTCGTAAATGCATTTAGAAACGTGTTGTTAAAATGTGTTTTATTTTGACTTGGAAAAATGACGGCGTTTTGTTTATCGACAGAAATATAATGTTTTGAAACTTTGTGTGACAATTTAGTAGAGTTTGCGTGTGTTATGAAATGGTGTGTTATTTTATTGAATTATTTCGGTGTAGCTATTTCGTTTTTTTTTTTTTTTTTTTTTTTTTTTTTTTTTTTTTTTTTTTGTGATCAACATTTACCTGGATTTGAAAAGCACCGTTATATTTATTTATTTGGTAATTTCTCGTGTGCTTAGCATTAATTGCGCCTGTGAGAGCAATATTTGATGTCAGAGCATTATAATGATTGTAGTGAGGTAATAGGTTTTGTTGGCCTATTTTTATTTATAATGTTTGTTTATTTGCATCATATGCCAATGACGATTGAATCATTAAAACCAACTAATCATTAATAAACAGGTTTGTGATGAATGTGTATAGGAGGTAAATGGGTTTCAGAATACTATTTTATATATTATGTGGTTTATGGTTACTAAAACTTTTTTTAGTTGAATAATGCAAATCGTTTGCATTCGAGTTTTAGTAAAGGTATTATAATGAAAAATAGCTGATTAGAACGTATTATATGGGTACTAATATCACTTTATACCAATGGTATAGCTTTTTGGGACCGAAATGTATTAAGATTTGGGACTGAACTATTGGGTAGAAATATAGGGTATGCATATATAAAAATGTTACATGGTGTCAGCAGCAATTTTTGCATATCTCTTTGGATTGCATGTTGTCTGGGGAGTGACGGAGGTTCAATATCTGCCAGCACAGAGAGCCATGGTGTTGGAGTATGTCTCAACGTTCCAGTTATTGTTCTCAAGGTGTCATTTTACGCGAAGATCTACTTGGTTGATATGCGAACTGTTGGCCCATACAGGTGCGCTGTATTCTGCAACGCTGTAGATTAGAGCCAAGGAGGAAGTGCGAAGTGTCGCAGCATTGCTTCCCCAGGTAGAGCCTGCGAGTTTCTGGATGATATTGACTCTGCCTCTGAGTTTTTGGCTGACGTCATGCAGGTGTTCTTTGAATGTTAGGCTGCGGTCCAGGAAACATGAGAGAATGAAAGACACAAATGAGGGAATTAATCTCTCTATTTCACAATTTAGCATTGCAAAAACTTCAATAAAAAACAACATTTTTCGTGAAAATCCTTTCATCACTCGCTAAGTGTCTTTGTTCTCTGTTGTTGTTATGGTCTTCAGTCCGGAGACTGGTTTGATGCAGCTCTCCACCCTACTCTATCCTGAGCAAGTCTTTTCATCTCCTCATAAGAACGGAAACCCACATCCACTTGAATCTGCTTACTATACGCGTCTCTTGGTCTCCCTCTGCGATTTTTACCCAACACACTTCCCTCCAATGCTAAATTTACGATTCCCCGATGTCTAAGAATGTGTCCTACCAAGCGATCCCTTATTTTAGTCAGGGTATGCCAAAAATTCCTTTTCTCACCAATTCTATTCAGTACCTCTTCATTAGTTATGCGATCTACCCACCTAATCTTCAGCATTCTTCTGTAGCACCACATTTCAAATTTCTCTTTTTCAAAAATGCTTTTCTTCCCATTGCCATTCTGCATTTTATATCCTCTGTACTGCGACCATCGCATGTTATTTTACTACCCAAGTAACAAAACTCATCTACCACCTTCATTGTTTCGTTACCTAATCTAATTCCTTCAGCATCGCCCGACTTTCTAAGACCGCATTCCATTATTTTTGTTTTGCTCTTGTTAATGTTCATTTTATACGCTCTCTTCAACACCCTGTCCATTCCATTCAACTGCTCTTCCAGGTCCTTCGCTGTCTCTGACAGAATTACAATGTCATCAGCAAAACGGAATGTTTTTATTTCTTCCCCATGAACTTTAATACCTATTCCAAATTTTTCCTTACTTTCCTTCACCGCCTGCTCGATATACAAATTGAATAACATTGGAGAAAGGCTACAACCCTGTCTTACTCCCTTCCCAACTGATGCTTCCCTTTCATGCCCTTCGAGTCTAATAACTGCGATCTGGCTTTTGTACAAGTTGTAAATAACTCTCCTTTCCCTGTATTTTATCCCTGCTGACTTCAGAATTTGAAAGAGTGTATTCCAGTCAACATTGTCAAATGCTTTCTCCAAATCTACAAAAGCTAAAAATGTAGGTTTGCCTTTTCTTAATCTATCTTCTAAGATAAGACGTAAAGTGAGTATTGCCTCCCGGGTTCCTATGTTCCTCCTGAATCCAAATTGATCTTCCCCGAGGTCAGCTTCTACCAGCTTTTCCATTCTCCTGTAGATAATTCGTGTTAAAATTTTGCAACCATGACTTATCAAACTGATGGTTCTGTAATTTTCACACTTGTCTGCGCCTGATTTCTTTGGAATGGGGATTATTACATTTTTCTTAAAGTCTGAGGGCATTTCGCCTGTCTCGAACAACCTACACACCAGTTCAAATAGTCTTGTCATGGCTGGCTCTCCCAGAGACTTTAGTAGCTCTGAGGGTATGTCATCTACTCCTGGGGCCTTGTTCCGACCTAGGTCTTTCAAGGCTCTGTCAAATTCATCTCTCAGTATAGTATCTCCTATTTCATCTTGATCGACTTCCTCTTCCCTTCCTACAACATTGTCTCTAAGTTCATTTCCTTTGTAGAGCTGCTCTATGTACTCCTTCCACCTTTCAGCTTTCCCTTCTTTGCTGAGAACTGGTTTCCCATCTGAGTTCTTGATATTCGTAGAGGTGCCTTTCTTGTCCCCAAATGTCTCTTATTTTCCTGTAGGCAGTATCTACTTTTCCCCTTGCTATACATTCTTCTACAGATTTACATTTGGCTTCTAGCCACTCCTGCTTAGCCATTTTGCACTTCCTGTCAATCTCATTTTTTAGTCGTCTGTACTCCATTTTGCCTGTTTCATTTACTGCATTTTTATATTTTCTCCTTTCATCAATTAACTGTAGTATTTCCTGTGATATCCATGGATTATTTGTAGGTCTTGCCTTTCTACCTATTTTGTCCTCCGCTGCCTTCACAATTTCGTCTCTCAATGCTACCCATTCCTCTTCTACTGTTTTATTTCCCCCTGTTTCTGTCAATTGTTGCCTAAATCTCCCTCTGAAATTCTCCAGAACTTCACTTTCCTTCAATCTATCTAAGTCCCATCTCCTTATTTTCCTACCTTTCTGCAGTTTTTTCAGCTTCAGCCTACAGTTCATGACTAACAAGTTATGGTCAGAGGCTATATCTGCCCCTGGGTATGTCCTGCAGTTTATAACCTGGTTCCGGTACCTATGTCTTACCATTATAAAATCTATCTGATACCTTCCAGTGTCTCCTGGTCTCTTCCACATATACAACTTTCTTTTGTGATTCTTAAACCACGTGTTTGTTACGATTAAATCATGTTCCGTTCAAAATTCTACCAGGCGACTTCCTCTTTCATTCCTCCTGCCCAGTCCATATTCACCTACTATTTTTCCTTCTCTTCCTTTTCCTACTACCGAATTCCAGTCTCCCATCACAATTAAGTTTTCCTCCCCCTTAACTGTCTGAATAATTTCCTTTAGCTCCTCATATATTTCTTCGATTTCCTCATCATCGGCAGAGCTAGTTGGCATATAAACCTGTACTACTGTGGTCGGTGTTGGCTGCGTACCAACTTGACAATGATAATGCGATCACTGTGCTGCTCATAGTAGTTTACCCGCATTCCTATTTTCTTATTCATTATCAGTCCTACTCCTGTGAGACCCCCAACTGATTTTGTATTTATAATCCTGTACTCACCTGACCAGAAATCCTGTTCATCCTGCCACCGAACTTCACTAATCCCCACTATATCTAACTTCAACCTATGCATTTCCCTTTTTAAATTTTCTAATTTTCCTACTCGATTAAGGGATCTAACATTCCACGCTCCGACCCGTAGAATGCCACTATTGTCTTTCCTGATGATCACATCTTCCTGAGTAGTCCCCGTCCGGAGATCCGAATGGGGGACTATTTTACCTCCGGAATATTTTACCCGAGAGGATGCCATCATCATATGTTCATACAGTAGAGCTGCATGTCCTCGGGAAAAGTAACGGCTGTAGTTTCCCCTTGCTTTCAGCCGTCCGCAGTAGCTGTGTGGCAAAGCCACATTAGCTGATGTTACAAGGCCAGCTCAGTCAATCATCCAGACTGTTGCCCCTGTAACTACTGAAAAGGCTGCTGCCCCTCTTCAGGAACCACACGTTTGTCTGGCCTCTCCACAGATACCCCTCCGCTGTGGTTGCACCTACGGTACGGCTATCTGCATCGTTGAGGCACGCAAGCCACCCCACCTCGGCAATGTCTGTGGTTCATGGGGGTGGCTTTGTTCTCTATGTTCACAAATATAAAGTTTCAAACCATCAAAGGCCCGAACTCTACATGCTGCAGCAACATGTAGCTGACCATGTGTGAAAACTGGTTTTCTTAACTTTTCAAATGTTAGTCCTGGTTACTTATTAATAACAACTGCAAATGGAGGAATAATTGGGGATTATGTTCTTTGGTATTGGAAAGGGAAATTCGTGTCCGAATAAGACATATGTTCACGGGGAATCAAATTTTGCCTATTTTCTGTGATTCCAGTTAAATTTCAATCTGAATATATTAATACTACATTTATAAACTGAATTGTTTCATTATATTTAAAAACTATATTTAAAACTTCAGAATTGAACATTACGAAGAATTTAAAAAATTGGGGGTTATTTACAACTTGTACAAAAACCATACCGCAGTTATGAGTTGAAGGGCATGAAAGGGATGCAGTGGTTGGGAAGGGTGTAAGACAGGGTTGTAGCCTTTCTCCACTGTCATTCAATTTGTACATTGATCAATCTGTGAAGTAAAGTAAAGACAAATTTGGAGAACGAATTAAGAGTTCGGAGTGAAGAAATAAAAATATTGCGTTTTGCAGATGACATTGCAATTCTGTCAGAGACAGCAAAGGATCTGGAAGAGTTCAATATGTTCAAATGTTTGTCAAGCTTATGGGACCTAACCTCGGGGTCACCAGTTCATAAACTTACAAACTACTTAGAAACTACGTTATACTAAAGAAAACACAAACATCCATGCCCGACGGAGGGTTAGAACCCCCGACAGGGAACGGCCTCGCGCTTCGGAGCATAGTGCCTCAATTCGCTCGGCCACTACGCCGCGGCTCTGGGAAAGTAATTGTACGGAATGGACAGTGTGTTGAAAGAAGCGTATGAGATGAACGTTAGCTAGAGAGAAAGAAGGGTAATGGAATGTAGTGTTAGAAAAATTAGGGGATTGTTGTGATTGCTTGTACAACACAAAACTTTATTTCTCGAAAAAGAACTACAATCCGTGCTACTTCTGCACACATAAACAGCACAACACTCTTCTGTTCTAGGCCGTCAGAAGACTGCACTAACATTAGTAAGTACGGCCCTATGAAAAAGTCCTTACAGTTCTGGACAGTGCAATGGTAGTCCTAAAGTGAACGAGGCAAGTACACGTCCGTCGCGGCGAGCTGGATCTTCCGTTACGGCGCAGGGATCTTCTGTCTTCTGAAGGCGAGTCCTAACCTATCCGTAGGCCAGGAAGAACTGGTGTGAGCTGTACCTGGTCGAGCTTATATAGTCGGCTTAGACGTACTGGAAACTTCCTTCTTCACTGGCGACCTCTGCAAAACAAATATCTAGAACTAGCTTAAGCCCGCGGCTCCGCTTACGTGTTGGTTGATTATGATAGATGAGCTATCTTTCAGTAGTGTGCTATGAGACTGGTTTTGAAGGAACTGAAAAATATTCCTATCAGATTGCAGAAGTCCATATACTTAACGTTTATCAGGAAAGTAAGTAGTTTAGATCAAATCACACGTAAAAATGCACTCGTTTCGAAGAATCCAATCACGAAATTCAGCAATAATGATTGTAATAATATAACAGATGGATCACTTGATGTAATGCGCGAAACGTCAAATCGATATTTTTTAAAGAGATGTATTAAAAGAAATTTCTTTTTTACTGCTTTATTTATTTATTCTTATATTTCCTTATTTGTATGCTTATCCTTACAGAGAAAGAGCTAAAGACATTGTAGCACGCTTAGACCAAAGATATGGTCTGTGGAATCACGTTTCGCTGTACGTAACCTCCTTGCTATAGAGTCGCAAACGTCATCGCTGTCGTTCAGTCCGAATTTTTTAAAAATAATTTTACGATTTTCAACCACCATATCTTCCACCCCCTTATAGCTATCGGCATGGAACTGCTATGGTGTACAACGGGAGATTTCGGACAACAATTACACACAGACCATTCGTTTGCGTTATGTATTTTTCGCCGTAGAGCGAAATATTAACATACACACGTAGAATTTTATAGACACCTATAACTTTCTACCCAAAAATACTCCACCCTTTTATCATTATCCACCCTAAAGCAACAATGCAACCAATAAAACCATTTTCAAAGAGTAAATATATTTTTCAAAGAGTAATTATTGTTCCGCATTTCGCGTTATATTCTTCAGATTACTAAATATCTATCAGATCGCTATAAAACCGTGCCTAAAAGTTTCCTCAGGTATAAATTAGTAACTGTACAAATATTTAAGTATTTGCGTTTTGTCGTTCCGACGTGATAACCGTACACCGAACAGACATTCACATTAATATATATAGATAAATAGCTATCCGATCGCCATAAAACCGTGCCTAAAGCCTTCCCCGGGTAGACATTATTAACTTTACAACTTTTTAGCTCTTTATGTCTTGTGATTCAGATGTGATAAACGTACACCGAACAGACATTCACATTTAGAGATATAGATTAACGGACAATAGTTGTCGTGGTGGCCCGGCAATGTTAGCTTGTAGGATGACTGGCAGTCTCGGCGCCTGTTGCAGTGAGGTCTGGCGTTCCGCTCATCTGCGGTGTTTTGCTGGTTGCGTGTAGCCAGTTTGCAGGCGTTGCTGCACGCTGGCGGGAAAGGGATGCTGAATAGAGCTTATGGGACTTAACTACGGGGTCATCAGTCCCTAAACTTACAAACTACTTATCAACTAGCTAAGACTAAGGACGGCAAAAATATCCATGCCCGAGGGGGGATTCAAACCCCCGACAGTAGTTGGCCGTGCAGACCGTGACTGGAGCGCCGTAGTCCCCTCGGACACCGCGGCCGGCTACTAATATTTAGGAAGTCATTTATGGAGGTATTTGTGTGGATTGTTGCCTTGTACGTGAGTGAAACTTGGACGAGTTCAGACAGGAAGACAACAGAGGGTATTGAAATTTGGTGCTACAGAAGAATACTGAAAATTGGGTAGGTAGATTGCGTAACTAATGAGGAAGGAGGTAGTGAAGAGAATTGTGGAGAAAGGAATTTTTTTACATACCTTGACTAAAAGAAGGAATTTTTTGAATACGTTGAGTAAAAGAAGGGATCGCTTGGTAGGACACATTCTTAGACATTAAGGAATCGTGAATTTAGCATTGGAGGGAAGTGTGTGGGGTAAAAATTGCAGAGGGAGACCAAGAGACGAATGCTGTAAACAGATTCAGATTGATGTAGGTTGTCGTTCTTATGAGGAGATAAAGGGGCTTGCTCAGGATTAGTCTTGTGTAGTTCGCGAAGGAACTAGTTCGTGAGAGCGCTTCTAAAAGCGCACTACGCGAACTGGTTCGCAGATCCTTCGCCTCTTAGTTCGTCCGCTCCTTTTCCGAAGACTGGCGGGTAACAGCGAGAGGACGCGAGAGCGCGCAGAATCGCGTGATTCCCTTCTGCCAGTTACCGTCATTTACAGCTGAGATGCAGCTCAGCTATAGTTTCATAGACATTGCCCAAAAGTACGGGTAATAACATATGCTTGGGCAATACTGATCATTATATTAAATAGCTGTCATAACAAAAGAAAGAGCCCTTTTAGTAGCGGTAACAAAAGCCAAAAAGAGCGGACGAACTAAAAAGAGCGACCTACTTCGCGGCCGAGACACGAACTAAAAGGAGAGCTACCGCTAGCGAACTAAAATAATGGCGATCGGTCGCGAACTGACATACGTGCAATCTGTCGCGAAGTAAAAAATGCATTACCGGTCGGGAACTATTATACCAAACGTATCTGGCTTCTTAGTTCGTTGGATTCTTTTCCATAGACCGACGGGCAATAGCGAGAGAGCGCGCAGCAGAATTAAAAACAACGTGTTTGCCTTCTGCTGATGAGAGCCATTTCAAGGTTAGCGTCTGCCTGCTAGATTACATAGTTCAGTGCTACAAAATTTCTGCTTTGAAGTATTCTGCACTCTGCAATATTTGACTAATAAATTCCATAACGTCAAGATATAGAGATAAGCCTAAACTTAAACACGAGAAATTCTCCACAAACTGTTTCTTTTGGTTTCCGTGATATCGTTATCGGCTCAAGCAGCAAGCGCATGAAGCAGCTAGGTGGGGGAACTTCTCCCTCCACCTGCACGCGCAGACCACGCCGCTCAGCCGTCACTGGGAGCGGACGAACTAAAACAGCGAACTAGTTCGCGGTAGAGCCGCGAACTAAAGTTAGCGCTCCCGATCGCGAAATAGTATGCGCAAGTGTAGTCAGGATAGAGTATGGAGGAGAGCTGCATCAGAACATTCTACGGACAGAAGACCACAACAACATTAGTAATTTCAAATAATTTGATCACTGAAAACTTAATTGAGTGGGATAGAGAGGACATGACGAGTCACCGCTTCGGTGTGTCAGCGGGCGGTGCGCTGTTAGGAGGGCTGGCAGGTGGTTTCGGCTAAGGCGTTCCGTCGTCGGCAACGCCCTCTGATCACCTGCGAGCTAATTGCGTGCCTGCCGGCGCTCGCCTCGCCTCGCCTCGCCTCGCAGCCCGGAGTCCGCGATCGATGCCCGCGGCTCAGCAGAGGCCTGCCGCTGCCCACCACACCAGGCCGTGCGACCGCCTCGGGCTGGGCTGCTGCTACAAGCACAGTGGCGCGACCGTAACGTCGTAAATTATACCAAATGTCTAGCAGTTACAATTACCAACGACTCTGACTGGAGAGAACACGCAGAAAATATTGTGGGGAAGGCGATTGATTTGATTTGATTTGATTTTTCCAGGAAAGCCAAAACAGTCTTGGTCCAACCCGCCACTGCCCGCACCGAAACTAAGTTTATTGTGCGGTATCGCTCCCTGTATATCTAGTAAAGCTAACCAATGCCCTTGAACAGTGCAAGGAGTCCCTTTACCAGTTCTTTATTAGACACAATTTCTTCGGGTCTGGTTGTCCCAAATATTCTGTGCCATTTGTTCTCCAATGCAATAAATTCGAACTTCTGTTATTCTCATTGTATGTTGGTGTGTTTTGAAATTCCCATGGCCTGTCACAATCCAACCATGAGTCTAATCTCTCAGGATTGCAGAGCTTCTTTTAAAACAAGGCTTTGGCATCATTATCTTGCCACGTTTTTGTTGATAGACTTTGGTCCAATATTCTGCGTGGTGTCTTCTGAGCCAGTTACGTAGCTCCAATTTGATCATTGCCTCGGTGATTGTCAGGACAGGTTCCGGTCCAATAAATGGAGTCTCTGCCCCCATCCTGGCTAATCTGTCGGCATGTTCGTTGCCACTGATCCCCGAGTGGCCAGGGACCCACAATAGGTTTACTCTATTGCTTTCCCCTAGCTCCACCAGAACCCTTTGACATTCTGCAACAATTTTAGACGTTGTTGCAGGAGCTGCCAGTGATCTCAGGGCTGCCTGGCTGCCTGAATACATATAGATGCTACGGTCTTTGTAGCACCTACGCAAATTCTCCTCCACACACGCCCTGATGGCAGTGATTTCGGCCTGGAATACTGAGGCCAGTTTCCCTAGCGAGATGACGCCCTCCAGTCTTGGCTGCACCCCATATACCCCGGCCCAAGGCGAACCAAAGGTTACGTTTCATTGGCAGAACGCTTCGAAGATGCACCAGCTCCACCAAAGACACTGCCTACATCACACGTCTCCTCGAGTACAGAGGCGTATAGAATTCTTTTTTCCCTCGTTCTATTTTTGGGAGTGCAACAGGGAAAAAATGCCTAATATTGGTGCAGTGTACCCTCCGCCACGCACCTTACGATGGATTTCGGAGAATATATATATAGATATAGATGTCCGTCACGTCAGAGGTCGGTAGAAGCCAACGGCATACCATCACAGAAAGTCCGATGCCTGGCAATGAGTTGTTCAAATTAATCGTAGAATTCTTGACTGTTTTACATTTCTGTTTACAATGAAATGTTAAAATTGTGTGCCGGAACCGGGACTCGAATCTGGGACCTTTGCCTTTCGCGGGCAAGCGCACTACCGACTGTGCTATCCCGACATGACTCACGATGCCGCCTCACAAATTTACTTCCGCCAGTACCTCGCCTCCTACTTTCCAAACTTCACAGAAGCTCTCCTGCGAACCTTGCAAGACTAGCACTCCTGGAAGAAAGGATATGGTGGAGACATGGCTTAGCCACAGCCTAAGGGATGTTTCCAGAATGAAAGGCGAGGTACTGGCGGAAGTGAAGTTGTGAGGCGGCATCGTGAGTCGTGTCGGGATAGAACAGTCGGTAGTGCGCTCGCCCGCGAAAGGCAAAGGTCCCAGGTTCGAGTCCCGGTTCCGGCACACACTTTTAATCTGCCAGGAAGTTTCATATCAGCGCACACTCCACTGCAGAGTGAAAGTTTCATTCTGGAATGAAATGTTTAAATGTTTGTAAATTCATTGCACAAAAGTGCTATGGTCATCAGCCCGTACACTTACGAACTACTTAAACTAAGTTACACTAAGGACAAAACAAAACACACACCCACACACACACACACACACACACTCGCGCGCGCCTCGCGGAGGACAAGAACACTCGGCAGGAACGGCAGTCCAGTCCGTAGCATGACACCTTAGACTACGCGGCGTTTACAACAAGCCCCTTCTTCGATAAAGTCTTCGTATAGTCTGTCGCATTAGCAAAATGTTCAAATGTCTGTTAAGCTTATGGGACTTAACTACGGGGTCATCAGTCCCTAAACTTACAAACTACTTATCAACTACCTTATACTAAGGACGGCACAAATATCCATGCCCGAGGGGGGATTCGAACCCCCGACCGTAGTGGCCGTGCAGACCGTGACTGGAGCGCCTCAGTCTCCTCGGCCACCGCGGCCGGCTGTCGCATTAGCTCCGCCTCATAGAAGTGTCCATCTGAAGCCATCAGTACGAGACGCATCCAGCAATAAAGTTACTATTCTACTTCTTTTATGTATGATTCACTACGGAGTATGATTATTTAAACTTTCTCCTTTCTTTTTGCCATTTTTATCTAATCATTTTACAATGTTTCTCTCTTCGGTGTTTGGTACAATTGGCCCAAGTCTTCTTCTTCGGTTTTCCTGGAAACATTTGGCATCCTTTAACTTCTTTCTGAGTGGTTGTCTTTTCTCGATATCTTGTGCTGTAATTTGGAGCTCGTCCATGTCCATATGCACCATGTGTTGTCCACGTTTAATTTACTGAAGTAATGGAACAATCTCTTGCGACTTTTTCATGTGACCATAGGAAGCTGCTCTTCTTTTCATAATTACGTCCGACAGTGACTTTTTCAACATGTGTATAGACTTGACTATTATGGCTCACTGTGTATTGCCTCTGCTCTTTAACTGGCCCCAAGATTTTCCTTAATACTTGTCTTTCAGAAACTTGCCATTTTATTATTATTGTAAACAAACTACAGTTCAGTCGTCAAATCTAAATGTTTTATATGCATCTGAGACAATAGCCAGGAAGGGACTTTCAGGCTTGGAAAAGAAAGGAAATTCCTAAAAAAGGCTCTTGAAAATGAGAAATTTGTTAAGATCGAATATTGATTTAAGCCTAAGGAAGTCCTTTCTGAAGGCATTTGTATGGAGTATTGCCTTGTATGGGAGTGAAACGCACGATAAACAGTGCGGACAGGAAGAGGATTGAGGCTTTTGAAATGTGGTGCTACAGAAGAATTCTGAAGATTAGGTGTGTGGATCGCGTAACTAATGAGGAGGTACTGAACAGAATTGGGGAGAAAACAGATTTCTGGCATACCCTGACTAAAAGAAGGGATCGATTGGTAGGACACATTCTTAGACATCAAGGAATCGTGAATTTAGAGTTGGAGAGAAGTGTGTGGGGAAAAAATCGCAGGGGAAGACCAAGAGATGGATACAGTAAGCAGATTCAGACAGATGTAGGTAGCCGTTCTTACGTGGAGATGAAGAGGCTTGCTCAGGATAGGGTATTGTGGAGAGCTGCATCAAACCAGTCTCCGGACTGAAGACAACAACAACAACAGAAAAATATCAAATGAATTTGCTTTCCGACTAAGATGAAATCAAAAACTTTATCAACGATTTGAAAAAACCACCACCACAACGATGAATAGAAGACTATCTTTCTACGGACATATTAAAAGAATGAAATCACAGACGCTCGCCAACAAGATTCTTCTCTTCCCAGTAGAACAGGGAGACACAAGTTCAATGGACGAATGAAGTGCACAGGGGCCTAGAAAAATGCGGGATCACGGCAGAAGAAATGCTGAACAGGCACAAGGTTAGGAAAAAGGTTGGGGAGGTGAAGGACTTATTCGAAGAGAAAACGAGGAAGATCAGAGTATTTTCGGCAGAAAAACGTGCACGAGTGAGCCAACGGATGAAGTACTGGCCAAAGAGGAAAGAAGAGAACTTCAGAAAGTGGGGAAGTTGTGGAAACGTAACCCATAGATGGTTGTAACGAAAATAAATCTATATCTATAAATGTGAATGTCTGTTCGGTGTATGCTTATCACATTCGAACGACAAGACGCAGAGACTTAAATATTTGCACAGTTACTAATTTATACCTGAGGAAGGTTTTAGGCACGGTTTTATAGCGATCTGATAGATATTTAGTAATTTGAAGAATATAACGCGAAATGCGGAACAATAATTACTCTTTGAAAATTTTGTTTACTCTTTCAAAATGTTTTTATTGGTTGCATTGTTGCTTGAGGGTTGATAATGATAAAAGGGTGGAGTATATTGGGATGGAATGTTATCGGTGTATATAAAATTCTACGCGCGCGCGCGCGCGCGCGTGTGTGTGTGTGTTAATATTTCGCTCTGCAGCGAAAACTACAGAACGCGGACGAATGGTCTGTGTGTAATTGTTGTCCGAAGTCTCCCGTCGTACACCATAGCAGTTACATGTCAATAGCTATAAGGGAGTGCAAGATATGGTGGTTCAAAGTCGTCGAATCATTGAAAAAATCGGACTGAAGGCCAGCGATGACGTTTGCGACTCTATAGCAAGGAGGTTACATACAGCGAAACGTGATGCCACAGACCATATCTTTGGTCTATGCGTGCTACAGTGTCTTCAGCTCTTTATCTGTAAGGATAAACACACGAATAAGGAAATAGAAGAATAAATAAATAAAGCAGTAAAAAAGAAATTCCTCTTTAAAAAGTCGATTTGACTTTTCGCCCATTACATCAAGGGATCGATCTGAGATATTACAATCATTATTGTTGAATTTCGTGATTGGATTCTTCGAAACGAGATCATTTTTACGTGTGATTTGATCTCACAGCACACTACTGAAAGATATCTATCATAATCAACCAACATGCGAGCGGAGCCGCGGGTTTAAGCTAGTAATAAATAATTGTAAACAATGTAAGTTTCATGAAAAACTCCATTGGCAACAGCTCCAGCAATATTTGAACTTCTTTCGACAGTCATCAACAGAACATTGACGCTGGTCATTTCGTATTCCTGTCTCACAGAACGCTGTCTGTCAATGCAACCAGCGTGTCAAAGTCGCCTCCAACACTTCGTTCAGCGGTGGATTAGCCGTGCGCACTGGGGCGCCGTGCTGTGGTGCGCGCGGTTGCTCGCCGTCGGGGGTTCGAGTTCCCCCTCGGGCATGGTTGTTTGTGTTGTCCTTATGTTAGTTTAAGTAGTTTGTAAGCTTCGGACTGATGACCACGCAGTTGAGTCCGGTAGATTTACAAACGCCGGTTGGAGTACAGCAATTTCTGGAGGTGTTGGAAGGCGTGGAAACGTCTGGCGATCACTGATCGGGAGCGGTTGTCCACTGCGCTATTCACCATGTACACTTTTACGACCTTCGCTAATGTAACCTTTCCATTCTGCGATCTTCATCTTACATACTTTCTATTCGTTACGATATACGGATTAATGTTACATGAAACTATGTTACTATTTCGGATTCTCTGTTTGCAGTTTGTTACAGGACAGACACACATTAGCGGGAATACTTTTGTAGACACGGTAATTGTTTCAATTATTTATTAACATTGTGATACAACTCAGCTGCGGGACTGTCGAGTGCAACCCATACGTAACGGCTATGTGAGTTTTCAACGGTGTAGCATTCATAAGCTGCCGTTGGAACTTCTCTCTTTGTTGTTGTAGTCTTCAGTCCGGAGACTGGTTTGATGCAGCTGTCCACCCTGCTCTATCCTGCTGAGCAAGCCTTTTCATCTCCTTATACGAACGACAACCCACATCCATTTGAATCTGTTTACTATACGCGTCTCTTGGTCTCCCTCTGCGATTTCTACCCCACACACTTCCCTACAATGATAAATTTACAATTCCTCGATGTCTAAGAATGTGTCCTATCAATCGAACCCGTCATTGAGTCAAGGTACGCTTTTCTCCCCGGTTCTGTTCAGTACGTCATCATTAGTTACGCGATCCATTCACCTAATCTTCAGCACTCTCCTGTAACATCACATTTCAAAAGCCTCTATCCTCTTCCTATCTAAACTACTTATCGTGCATGCTTTACTTCCATACAAGGCAACACTCCACACATCCACACAAATGCCTCAATAAAAAACTTCCTTACACTTAAACTAATATATAATTCTTAATATCTCTTCTTAAAAAACGATTTTCTACCCATTGCCATTCTGCATTTTATATCCTCTGTACTGAGACCATCATATGTTAGTTTATGTCCAAGTAACAAAACTGATGTACCACCTTTATTGTTTCGTTATCTAATTCCTTCAGCATCGCCTGATTTTCTTAGACAGCATTCCCTTACCCTTGATTTGCTCTTGTTAATGTTCATCTTTTGCTCCTTTCAACATACTCTGCGTTTCTTTGAATACCTCTTCCACTTTCTTTTGCTGTCTCTGACAGAATTTCAATGTCATCAGTAAAATGCAAAGTTTTTTACTTCACTCTGAATTACAATTCCATCTCCAAACATCTCTTTACTTTTGTTGTGACTGAGAAGGCTCGATTCAGAACAACACACTTTAAAACGTCCACTCTTAGATAGTCGTGGTCCAGGCCAAGGTCGATATCCTCAGAAAGTCCCTTTCCAGGATACGTTCCAGAGTCCGTGAAGAGGTCTTCTTGAAACAGTCCACAGGAAGCGTACGAAGAGCACTGGTAGTCGAGGCAGCTGCTCGGGCTTAAGTAGCTAGCTTTGGCGGAGTGATCTCGTTCGGACGTGGTTGACAGCTCCACCTGGAAAATGTAGTTCCGGTTAGTCTGTTTGTTGTTTACTACGAAGTGTGTTCCCCCTCGGCGGTGTTGTGTGAAACGCCTTATGAGTAGACCACCGGTGCATTCAGAGTGTTGGTTGGGCTGCTAGCCTTTCAGGGGCGACCGGAGGCCGGCAGAACAACTTTCATTCACGGCTTGTTCAATGTACAAATTGAATAACATTGGAGAAGGACTACAACTCTGTCTTACTCCCTTCCCAAAACCACGTCCCTTTCATGTCCTTTGACTCTAATACCTGCTGTCTGGTTTTTCTACAAGGTGTAAATAACCTTCCATTCCCTATATTTTACCCCTGCTGACTTCAGAATTTGAAGGAGTATATTCCAATCAACATTGTCAAAATATTTCTCGAAATCTACAAAATTTAGAAATGTAGGTTTCCCTTTCCTTCATCTATATTCAAAGATAAGTCGTAAGGTGAGTATTGTCCCCCGTGTTCTTACATTTCTCCTAAATCCCAACTGACCTTGCCCGAGGTCAGCATCTATCAGCCTTTCCATCACTCTGTAAATAATTTATGCTAAAATTTTACAACCATGACTTATTAAACTGATGGTTCTGTAATTTCATAGTCTGTGTGCAACTAGTTTCTTTGGAATGGGGATTATTACGGTTTTCTTAAAATTCGATGACAATTTGCCTTGTCTTCCTCTCCCGTTGCAAGATGGTAAACAAAGATACAACACACAGAATACTCGGTCTTTGCATATGACATTTGTTGTAATTGCAAACAATTATCTGCTGCCATGTAGAATTGTTTACGTAATCATTGGCCTCCTAAACATTTTTACTTTGTAAATTGCTAGTGAACAGGGTGAAACACATTAAATATAAAATATTAATGAATTAAAAACTATGTTAACATTATTGACACTGTAGCATATGTTGACATCGTGACTTAAGGTGTACATTGAATAAGTATATAATGCAGACCTTAAGTGACAATCTCGACATATGCTACAATGTCAATAATGTTAACATAGTTTTTAATTCATTTATATTTGAAATGTTAAATGCTTCACCCTGTTCACTCGCAAATTACAAAGTAAAAATGTTAAGGAGGCCAACGATTATGTAAACATAATTCCACATGCTAACAGATAATTATTTGCAATTGCAACAAATGTCATATGCAAGGACCGAGTATTCTGTGTGTTGTATCTTTGTTTACCATCTTTGAGCACCTAAGCAATAGCGTCTTTGTTGACGCCTGTCAAAAGTTTACCTGATCATGGCCTAATAAGCCGAAAACTAGTTAGTAAATAAAAAAATTAGTAGAAGAGAAACAGTTCGTTTGTTGTCAACCTTAAATATGGAAGCGTTTTACCAAGAAGTGACAGAAGAATCCATTTATAACACTTAAATCTCTTTCTTGCTGTTTGTTAATTATTCTACATTGTAATTATCATCAAAGCCTTAAGTCCATTGAGATATGTTCTATCAACTGATTCATTTAGTCTCATTCTGTCATAAATTTCTTTCGTTTCACTTTAAATTCATAATTGAATCATTGTTGTTTTTTATTACATATAAAGGTTTCATTATTTTTCTTTCTAATATTTTCAGTGTGATTAATTTACAAGCCGCTGTTAACCACACCTATCAAAGTGTTTAGGTTTCATCATTTTATTGTTGCTCTTATAAACTTTCCTGCTTCAGAAATTTTGTTGTTATATCTTAATTTTCTCACCTTGTAATACTCAGTTGAAAAATAATGCTTAAACCTGTTACTTTCTTTCACTTTTATTGGCTTGAAAGCATGTACAATATTAACCAATAAATCTTTATTTATCGTACACCTTGTTTCAGTCTGATTTATTTAATTAAGAATTTTGTTTAGTCCGAACTTGATATGTTATTCATGCAAATGCACAACTAAAATATTTTTTCACTTACATCAAGCTTCAGAGTTCGTAAATTTTTAATGATGACTATATATTCAGGCATTTCACCAAAAATACTGTAAGGAAACAAACACTTTACACTACAGCACCAGATATTTATTGAATTAAGTGAGTACCATAAAAACGTGAAATATAGTTAAAAGAACGGGCTACAAACATGGTAATAATTTTTAACAACCCGAAATTTTTGGTTTTGATGAGAACAATGTAGTAATATTTTTGCTTTTCTTTCTTACCAATTTACGTAGTTTAGTCAGTCTTGGTTCAACAGAAATTCAATACAGAACAGCATCTGTGTCATAGTCATTTAAGACTGATTTCTTTCAGCATTCAGCTTTGAGTATAGTCCTCCTTACAAAACACTTGCATGATTCCCTACTCAATGCCTGTTGCTTCAAAATTATTCTTGGGGAAATCAAATTATCTGCTCTTAAACTGTACTGCAGAACCTTTTCAGTCTCTTAGGTAACCTTGCTTTTCCCATGCATGTAACATGACCCCACCATCTCAGCCTATCTCCTCTAACTACTATTTATTTCTCTAAATGACACTGTTGTAATAAGAACATGTTGAACATGAAGGTCCAACTTGTTTTGTTTCTTAAAACAAAAGAAAAAAGGAAAAAGGAGATTAATATCAAATTAATAGGAAATGTTGAAATATATTTCAAGTAATAAACGTTCCTTCAGTCTAGTATTTTCTTAATGGTGTGAACCAAGATAATTTAAATTTGATTTATATTACACTTCAGAAAATCCAGTCGCTGGAAACTTGCAGGTATATGGCTTTGTATTAGAGAGCAGTAAAACAAATGCAAAATGCTGTGCCCACAGTTAGGACTGAAACTTTCTAAATGTATGACACAACAGAAAAATAATTTGGTTTACGATGGTTGAAAGGTATCTTCTTTAATTCAAAATATGAAAAATAAATTATGAAACGCCTCTAAAGCTTGCATGTGATATATTTCTTTTTTAAGTTTGGTCTTTGACAGTTACGTAACGTTGAATTAAACCTGAAGCACAACAAAGACTAGATTTATCTTTAATAGGAATTGAAACCACAAAATCACGAGGCAGACAACATCCAAACTACATCAATAATTTTTCATTATTTAATCACGATGTAAGGACTGTTTACTCTCAACAATGTGTAAACATGTGGTTCACTGTTATGATGTCAGAATACCACTGAACATCAAAAACTCTTCAATGAGATCTATTAATATGAGTATTTTATGTTCACCATGATGTTTCATCTCATTTCCTAACAGCAATGAATTTTGTTCTTAGCTCGACTTTTCCTTGTTTTCTCTAGCATGGAATTCTGTGTGCAGCAGAAGCAACAGACAAGAGGTAGCACACAGCATGTAGTTAAAATTTATACTGTACTCTTCATTGAAAACAAAAATAGGACAAAGTGCATTAAAATATGCTTCCTCTAATATATAAGGAGATGTTGTGAGGTGAGATTTGGATAAGGTGGGGATATCATAACTACAAGTCATGAAATAGAATGGAAAACACAAAACAATTCAATCTTACAGAAGTAGTGCATTAGAGCGAATACGTTGCATTATAAATCAAACTCTACAATTACAAGAGACTTTTACAAAGAACTAAATTGTTACTACAGATACAATAGGAACGCCAGCACATACCTCAATTGTCAATCTGTTTAAGCACTGTATCTCATTACTTTCCATCGGAAATCATACGAAACGTTTCTTCTATTACATGTCAGCAATATTTGTCATCATAAAGTATACAACATGTTCCTACTAGGCAGTAGCCAACCACTCCCTCTCACAGCTAATCGACGACTGGTTACAATCGCTCTGCAAGAACCAAAGATAACGCTAACCATGTGAAACACAGATCGTATACGTATTTCAAAGAATACAGAAAACGTAGTTACATTTAATTCATGCAAACAAACTGTAAGCCAGTTAAATTGTGATTCAGCATGTGGTCTTATACTCAGAGTAGAACTAGTACGATGCTTTTTCATTCAATATAGTTGTTGTTTGCTCGCATTACATTGCCAATGCTCATGCAAAGTTTTTTTTTATGATGATACGTTGACATAGTTTAATATTGGAGGAAGAATGCTACAGTCATTCACCACTATTCAAACATTACAACTGAAGTTTGAAGTCTACCAAAATTGAATGAAAATTTCAACTAAATAAGGTATTTTTAAAGTGAAGTTTAAGACCACTGCCACTTACCAACTCCATCACACAATTTTTCCAAATGTTATGGAATATTTAAGATTTTCATTAAGATCACCCTCATCTAATATATAGAGTGTCCGTATGTGTGTACGTGTTGCATACAAATCTACAGTTTTGTTGCAATCTTTATGAAACGTTGTACACGTAAGCTTAAATCCATGAGAACGGTCGCTGTAAGTGTAAGAATCACATAAAATATATAGTTCACGAGATATGACGCCATAAACAATGAGATTCACGAAAAAACTGCTGCATTTAGCGACAATGCTGCTCATTTTCTCCTAAACCATTGGACCGATTTCAACCAAATTTGGTACACACATTCCTTACCGTGAGGTAACAATTGTTGCATGGTTAAGAATCACATACGGCACATGGTTCAAAAAATATTACGTCATAACCAATAGAAATCGCAAAAAATGCCATATAATGCGGCGAGACTTTCTAAATACACTGTATGAGAATGACAGTACTTAGCGACTTGTAACAAACTTTAAACATAATTTCAAACCTTTATTAAACTTTTTCTCGCTGGAAACCATAGTAAAATGATGAAAGGAAAAAAGTTTCTCGCTTACTACTTTTCCGCTGTTTGTGGAGTAAAACTACGGCTCTCGGTATGACGTTACAATTTATAATTTGAACGCTACAAATTGTAGCGACAGGAAATTTTACATACAATATACGCATATATAGTTGAATGTAGCTTCTAAATTCTATGACAGTAAGACAAGTAGTTGATGAGATATGAGCACGTAAACAGTTACTTTGCGCTGTTCATGGACTAAAACTACGGCATTTGGTATGACGTTATAATTTGTAATTTCTTGAATACAAATTGTAGCTGAAGGAAATTTTACAAACAGTACACAGGCATATAGTTGAGTGTACCTTCTAAATTATATCACAGTACGACACATAGTTAATGAGATATGGGTACATAAACAGTAACACTCATAAAAAACCGCCCCATCACACACCAATTTTTAATCTATTACTTCTTTACTACTAATTGTATTCCCAAAATATTTTACAGAAATACAGCCCTTATGAAAATGAATATATACCTGAAAGATGGCAGGAATAAATAAATAAATATCCGGGCAGTGCCGGGTTTCAGCTACTTTATTAATATAATTTTTTATGTTCTTCAGACGTTTATGTGGTCAGATTGTATCGGAAAACATTTCGTTTTAGCTGAACACACGTAATGTTTGCTAATGTAACAGCGTTCAATCGTACGAGTTTGAAAGTTGGCCCGAATGACGTGCTTTAATATTAAACTGGATGAGGTTATGTTGTACAACAAGGAATGAATACACGTCGGCGCGTGACGACGTGCTGTTCTGTGTGTGTTCGCCGGTCAGTTCCTCATTTTACCAGGGACACCGACAGTTCTGCCCCCCCCCCCCCCCCCAAACACGCCTGAATTTAAACGAACTGCTCTCTCCTCTGTTCCGCGGGCAGACATCTGAATTTCATATCCGCGCGAGAGGCGTTTGTTTCGCTCCCCGCTGACAACTGCAGCTCTATCGCCATTCATTTGTTTGCTTTAGCGGTATGCTCGGCGGTTGGTAGCCCTGCAGCGGGCGCGTTAGGCATCTGTTTCCCACGTATCCGCTCCGCTGGCATTTCGCCTCACACACACACACACACACACACACACACACCCCATCGTGCCTCACTGCAATGCATCACTGATGGCGACAGACGTTTAGAAGCTGTTTGTGGCTCTAGAATACACGAGATTTGCATAAAGAGGAGCCATATTTCATTACAGTTGAAATATTGCCTGCAGTAAGTTTTACTTCAACGACTGTGGTTCATTAAGGTATACTGAGGTGAGCAGGACGCCGTGGGTGACTAAATAGCCGGAAATTTTCGAAGCAGTCTTTCTTGTGTGCCATAGTCTTTCTTGAGTCCTGTTATGTTTGCAAGTCTCATTATTCCTTATCTCTAAGGATCATATGATGTTTGCAATAATTTTTCTCTCTTCAATCGAGTGCCATCTAGGGCCCCGTGTTGCTTCGTTTATACACACCATTAAGTTTTATTTTTGAAACCTTTCCTATCTGACACTCGTTTTAAATGTATAACAATGAATTATATTGTCACTACGATGGATTCAACCTGCATTGGTGATACGAGAATGTAATAATTAATAATAATAATAATTTCGTGTGGCTCATTGGCCTGGTGCAAGTATTTCGACTGGACGCCAGTTCGGCGACTTGCGTGTCCCTAGCCTACCCCAGTTATCCAACTGAGGAAAGGAAAGGAAAGGGGACCTACAGTAAAGCACTAGATGTACCGAGCTGAACATTCCGCCATTTTGAATCCCAATCTGAAGACAGCGTTGTATGCTTTGTGTGGTGTTGCGAAGTGAATCAGCGAATAATTTGTGATTTTTTTGTTTCACATTGTGAAATGATCGGTTGTGCAATTACAAACTGCTCAAATAATAGCAGACATGGTCGCTATAAGTTTTATCAGTTTCCTTCAAACATAGATCGGAGTAAAAGGTGGCTTGTAAACTCCAGACGCCAAGTATGGACGCCAAAATCGAGTAACTGTCTGTGTAACGTTAGTAACAAAACGTTTTTTTCGTTTGTATTAGAAATTGTTATGATCACAGAGAGGTAGTCATGAAAATATATGCCTACACATGTAAGCAATTGTTTATTTTAATTTGGCTTCAGTTTGTTAACACGACATACAAATTGGTTAAAGGAAGCTACTGTTCTTGATTTTATTTAGACCAACTTAAGGAGTCAGTTGTATTTTAAGTGATGCATGACTGCAGCTGCCTTTGCTCAGATAGTAGTTTTTTAAATTATATTATTTCGCATTAGTTCAATATTTAATTTAAATGTGACTCTCCGTGTAGGCCTAAGCCAAGGTGTGAACAGAACGTCTGGAGGGAAAAAAATTATATATATATATATATATATATATATATATATAAATTGAACTTCACAGCGAATGGAAACAGGAAAGAAGCCGTACATGAAGGACATTAAATTCGAAACTTAGCATGCAAAATTGACTTTATTTCAAAGTGCATGGTACCAGAGAGACTTTATTTAGTAGTTATCTAACGAAACCAGACTTTCAAATTTACTAAACACATTTTTGAAGTAGAATCTTCTCTGAAATGTGTGTGTAAAACATGCGAGACATTAGATGGGGGAACACGCGAAATACAGTATCGCAATTTAACATTATTCCGTAACTGTTTTCGAATGCAACTCTCAGTTACCGTAAACGTATGTGGATGGACCATTTATAAAGCAGAAAATGCGATAATTGTAACAAATTTTAAATGTATCTGGTCACTATTTAGAACGGCAACATACGCCTTAATATGGAATGTAAGTGAATGTTTCATATCTCTAAATATCCATCTAATCATTAACTTCAAGTTGTTTGCCACTTACATTGATAATGTAAGCCAATAAAATAATTTACTATGCTGTAATGTTACTGCGTTAGGAAAGTATATTTAATGGCCTTAAGAGCATATTAAAAAGCGTAAGCGTTCCGTAGTCTTCAAATGCGCGTCTTCAACGTGGGATTCAAAATGGCGGATTCTTCTGCTTGTACTGAACAGTGCTCTAGCCTCCAGCTTAACGTGGAATCCGAACCACGTGTCGTTTCTGGCGACTCCTCACATCGTTGAGAGGTGAAGGATGGGTGGGTTAAAGTGCAGACTGAAGAAAAAAATCCGAGGTCCGACCGGGTTTCGAACCCGCGACCCTTCGGTTCCCAGTCGAACACTTTACCCCAATACCACCGTGCCCGACACGTATTAATTGAAGCACCCAGCAGAAACCATTACGGTACACACACGACAATCGTTTCTTGTAGGTATCGACGTATGTAATAAATGAAATGCGTCGATATCAACAAGAAACGATTGTCGTGGGTGTACCATAATATTTTCTGTTGGGTGCTATACTTCTTTTAACACTTTCGTGGTTGTTGGGACATATACGTCCCACTAACTTCGGACCTCATTTGTACCACAAGGTGGCGAGTTGCGTAATTCTGCATAGTGCTGCCATCTGTTGGTGGCCCTTCAGAACGCGGTAAAAAATCGAGGCACTGAAATTCTTACAGTGTAGGAGGCTGTGACTGTTTATATGGGCTGCCGCGTCAATTTTAGCGCCGTGACCATTGTTTATTGTGCCTTGAATCAGTTTTCGTAGTTTTATCGCTACCGAAAATGTCCGAAGTAAGTATATTTGCTATTTTATGTTTCTTAGAAGATTACAAACAACAATTACGCTTTCTAAAACACATTTTACTTCAAAAGTTTTTTTCAGTGAATTTACAATTAGTGGGACGGATGTGTCCCAGTGACCATTCTGTAGTCCTAAAAAAATGTTCAAATGTTTGTTAAGCTTATGGGACTTAACTACGGGGTCATCAGTCCCTAAACTTACAAACTACTTATGAACTACTTACGAACTAGGACGGCACAAATATCCATGCCCGAGGGGGGATTCGAACCCCCGACCGTAGTGGCCGTGCTGACCGTGACTGGAGCGCCTCAGTCACCTCGGCCACCGCGGCCGGCTCTGTAGTCCTATAATACCTTTATGTTGCGATATTATAGTACTCATATTTCAAAGAAAAACAGTTTTTCTGTAAATTTTTGCGCTAATAAAACACGGTATGTGGTTTACTATTATCTGAATTTTCTATTATAGAAGCTGCGAGACAGCTCTCTCTCACCATTTTTTTTTTTTTTTTTTTTTTTTTTTTTTTTTTTTGGTATGTTGTGCATTACAAATTTTTGAATCATGTACTTGTTTAGACCCTATGACAGTTAGGATAACTTAAGAAATTATTTTAAAAAGTCTTAGGTAAATCGGTGCCAGAAATGATCAGTGGGACGTATGTGTCCCACTTTTTTTTTTTTTTTTAGGAAAAATGGAATGTGCTAAAATTTTTTGAGTGTCATATTTGTAATCCTGACCCAGATCAGACTCTGTACAGCTGAAATAACTTAAGATATTCCAGAAAATGAGTAAAAACCACGAAAGGGTTCAATATCACTCCACGTTCAACCAAAGCTCTGCCTAGTGACCTACAATGTCCCACTTATCCAAAGTGCCCGAAGATTTTTAAAATGTTTTACACTTTTTTCTCGACCGTACACTGCTGTCCTGATGTAATGCCCCTTCATGCGCTAACCTTCCTATCAGTACTCACCAATAAGTATTGGGCAATACATAACTCTGGGTAGTAAACGTTTATGGCTCGTTGTCTCTGTTCATAGGGGTGAGTTATGTATGTCAGCTTCTATGCCCTAAACAGCTACCCAATCTGTTTAAACAGGATCTACAATTAATCTGTAGTTTATCCAGTCTATCAATCTGCATATGATGACGTGAAAATATATTTAGCAAACATAAATTGAACCTCTGAATGACCAACAAAATAGATTCTAAGATAAAGAAGTGATTCACTCACGAAGTAATCTCTCTATATATAAGTGTCCCGATTGACTGACTGACTGACTCATCATCGCCCAGCCCAAACCACTGAAGATAGAAACTTGAAATTTGTGGAGGGTGTTGATCTTACTCTGTAGGCGTCATTTAAGAAGCGATTTTTCGACATTCCGTCCGTAAGGAGATGAAATAGGGGATGAAACGTTTTTTGAAAATACGTAGCTATTTAGGCAATTTTGAAGCTAGAACTACAAAATTTCGAATTTCAATTCAGGGTTCGAATTTAAAAGACACGTGTTTCGGCATTTTTTGAAATTCGAAAAATAAGGGGGTAAAACAGGTGTCGCAAAAAATTGATTTCCAAAAGTATGTTGCTGTTAACTCAAATTTTACGCTACAACTACGAAACTTCGGAAATGGAATCTTATCAGGATTAAAAATCCATATTTTTTAGTATTTTTGGAAATTCAACAAGTAAGAGGGTTAAATAGAGGATCAAAAGTTATTTTTGAAAACACGTTGCTATTGATACAATTTTCAAGCTAGAGCTACAAAAATTGATATTTCTATAGTTGATTAGACGTTAAGAATTACGTGTTTCGATATTTTTGGATATTCAACCAGCAAGGGGGTTAAATTGGAGAGGGGGTGTTTTTCGAAAATCTTCTGCTATTTAAGCAATTTTGAAGTTAAAATTACAAATTTTCGGATTTGGATTCGGGGTTCAAATTAAAAAGACACGTGTTTCGGTATTTTTGGAAATTCGACCAATAAGGGGGTGAAATACGAGATGCAAAAATTGATTTTCAAAAATATGGTGCTGTGAACTCAAATTTCAAGCTATAACTACGAAACTTAGGATATGGACTCTTGATCAGGATTAAAAATACACGAGTTTCGGTGTTTTTGGAAATTCAAAACTAAGGAGGTAAAAGAGGGGATCAAAAATTATGTTCGAAAACACTTTGTTGTCAAGACAATTTTGAAGCTATATCTGCAAAAATTGATATTTGTATAGTTGGTTAGACGATAAAAGATACGTGTTTCGGCATTTTTGGAAATTCAACCATTGGAGAGAGGGTGTTTTTCGAAAATCTGTTGCTATTTAGGCAGTTTTGAAGTTAGAACTACAAATTTTCCGGATTTGGATTCGGGCTTCGAATTTCAAAGACACGTGTTTCGGTATTTTTGGAAATTAATAAGGGGTGAAATACGGGATGCAAAAATTGATTTTCAAAAAAATGTTGCTGTTAACTCAAATTTCAAGCTATAACTACTAAACTTAAGATATGGGTTCTTCATCAGAATTAAAAAGAAACAACTGGTGCAGACCAACCAGCCTATGCATGCGAAGCAGTGGGGGTTCAACTAGTTCCTTATAAATTGAGTTTATTACTCTTATTAGACATGAAACGCGGAGGTGGTCCTACTTTACACATCAGCAAATAACTGAATATTTCACCTGCTACTGTTCATGAGAGGTACAGTAAGTATCACACGCACTCGAGAGTACAAGTTCCAAATTATCATAATCCTCGATTAATTATAGTATTTGTTATAAAACACAGTTTGTCATCACGCGAGTACACAATTGCTGAATTATCACAGTTCCACAGCCCTAATGCCGTGCACAGTTTATCACTTTTCACCAGAGACTAAGTTCTGCAGTCACAGTCCTGTTAATTTTCTAATTTTCTAAGTTTGTAATGCGGCTTCAGACCGCCCAGCGTCACAACCTTTCACCACCACGTCCAAGTTACGAGTCCCTTCCCAAGCGTTCGAAAGCGTGCTCTACCTGCTCCCAAAAATTGTATCCTTCCACGCATCCTAACGCCTCATCTTTCAAATACAATTTCCCTTCCAAAATATTATACATTTGAATATCACAGAATTAAATGCTTTGACCGTCTCCCTACAAATGTTGTACACATTTAACACACACATACATATTTAACAATACTAAAAAGCTCTTGAGATTGAAGCTCTTTGTTCAGGTAGCCATTAAGCGTGGCGTCTCACTGTTCAGATATCCTGCCGCCGTCGAAATATAGTTACACAATTAATATTCAATTTATCATGGCCTTTTATGTAAAAATATTCAGTTCTTGTTCACAAATACACATAATTGTTTATATATAAATTATCTGCTGCATATCTACTACTTTTAGTCGGCAATGAAATATTTAAGTGGAAGTTCACAACATAAAAAACGAACATTACTAAGCAGTGGCGGATATAGGAATTTTTTCTGGGAGAGGGGGGGGGGAGAGCACAAGGCTGAGGAAGGTGAACATCTCCTTAAGCGCTTTGTGAGACTAATTTTAAAACACACACACACACAATATATATAATATTTATATATATGAAATAAGGTTTATTGCAACTTCCTGGCAGATTAAAATTGTGTGCCGGAATCGGGACTCGAACCTGGGACCTTTGCCATTCGCGGGCAAGCGCACTACCGACTGTGCTATCCCGACACGACTCACGATGCCGCCTCACAACTTTACTTCCGCCAGTACCTCGCCTCCTACTTTCCAAACTTCACAGAAGCTCTCCTGCGAACCATGCAAGACTAGCACTCCTGGAAGAAAGGATATGGTGGAGACATGGCTTAGCCACAGCCTAAGGGATGTTTCCAGAATGAAGCTTTCAATCGAAAGGCAAAGGTCCCAGGTTCGAGTCCCGGTTCCGGTACACACATCTGCCAGGAAGTTTCATATCAGCGCACACTCCGCTGGAGAGTGAAAGTTTCATTCTGGAAATTTTATTGCAGTCAATATCACTTAAAACAGTGTAAATTTTCAATTTACCACAAAAAATTGTAATTGGAATTTATTGAGCACTGCTAATTTATAGGCTTTTTATGTGAATGCTATGAGAATAGATGAAAGAAAGAGCAAAGAGGACACATGACAGAATGAAAGACACAAATAAGAGAATTAATTGATTTATTTCACAATTTGACATTAGAAAACTGAAGTAAAAACAACATTTTTCGTAAAAATCCCTTCATCATTCGCTAAATGTCCTTCACAAATATTAATTTCAAACCATCAAACGATCTAACTCTACTTGCTGAAACATATAGCTGACAGTGTGTGAAAACTGGTTATCTTAATAGAATCCCAACTTTTTCAAATGTTTGTCCTTGAGACTTATTAAAATACTGCGTTCATAAATTGAATTGTTTAACTATGTTTAAAAGTTAAGAATTGAACATTACGAAGAATTAATAAGAGAATGGGGGACCTTAAGAATGGAACTCCAAGCACTAACTGACTGAGCTAATTTTAGCTGCACTAATATGCACCTACAACGGGTTATAATATAGTGGCAAAACGTATGGAGAATTAGGACTATCATCCTAAAATTTCTTTTTACCACTCTTAAAGTCTATGTTCGCACAAAATTTTTATATTCGCAACATCTATGACAGACCATCTTTCGAATTATGTAAGTTTCATTGGCCTCCTTGTATGATTAATATTAAAAATAAGTACCCTCTGTTTCATGTTAGCGTATTTATATAATGATTATTTATTGTTTTCATTTGCGCGAGAGGTCTCGTCTGCTCTCCCTATCATCACCTTTAATGTGACGGTAGTAATACTTACCACAAAATGTATAATTTGTCAGTTTCCAAGGATACAAAAAGAAAACGTAGCTAATGACCGAACGGATACTTTGTGAAAAATAAAAAGAAAAAATAGACAGTCTGAAGTAGGGATGGCGGTTATTGCAGAAACAACCGGTTTTTGGTTATACCGGTTGTTTTCATCTCCAGTTTAACCGCACTGTAAAAATTGCTCAAGATAACCGGTTTTTTAAGTAATTGGTTTTCGGTTTTTTATTGCTACTATTTCCAGTAGAGTTCGACCGAAACGTATTTTGCGGTCGAAACAGAAACCGTAATCGAATTTTCGGTTCTTCTAGTTTCGGCCGAAACCGAAACTTACGAAATTTATGTAAATTTACGTTATACGACAAATCCCTAGTGTAAATGAACTTCAATCAGTGCTGCAGAAGTATTTCGAAAAATAAAGTCACAGTTCCGACTAACAGTATGACTGTTGTCAGTGTAAATTTACGCAAACTGAACTAGGAAAGCTGTGTACCACATGATCAAAGAATGTTCAAATGGGTGTGAGTTCTTGTGAGACCTAACTGCTTAGGTCATCAGTCTCTAGACTGAAAACTACTTAATCTAACTTACGTTAAGGACTACATACACACCCATGACCGAGGGAGGAGGGAGGACTCGAACCTCCGACTGGAGCAGCCGTGCAGTCCGTAACATGGAGCCTCAGACCTCGCGAGGCACCACGTGATCAATGTTACCTAAACCCATATTGGTTATTAAAAAAGCCCCTCGCTTTCAAAGAATCACATCAATAAAAGTTGTTAGGATATCAATATGATAATACATTAAAATTTATTATATGAATCGAATTTACCTTCTCTTGCAAGAAACATTTTAGATGCTTTCTCCTTAAATGACACAGCATGTTTCTAGTGCCTCCACCCGTTTTCAGCTTTTTAAAGCAAATGGAGCATTGTACCTCACTGCTCCCGTACTTCATGAAGTACTTCCACACTCGGGATGGTGCCATTTAATACACAACCGATGTCTGGCGACGACAGCAAGGAACTGCCGCATGACCAGACGGAGGCAAGTCTCGTACACTGCCGGTGCACGCGCGTCGTCTAATAGGCCACGCCACACGGCAACAGCTGCGTCGATGCCTCAGTAGCTGCACCAGTCCGTAAGTTCTTATGCCACGCGTTTGTTGCGCGTTTCTGACTGCCGGGATTGTTCTTAAATTATCACTGATCGCTTTTCTTAGTTACTGCGATGACCTAATATTTCACAGCAGTGGAAATTTTATGAATAGCCCTAAATATTAGGGTCTACTAGTTTTAATTTTTTAAAATTATTTACAAAAAACACATTTTGAACCACTACTACAGGAAGTAGTCGTACCGGTTTTTTTCAATCGGTTCTTGGCAATAACTAAAAAAACCGGTTACAACCGACATCAAATAAATACCAAAAATCCGGTTATTCAAAACAAAAATACAGGTATCGGATTTAACCGGCCGGTTTTCCCCATGCCTAGTCTGAAGGAGTTTTGAACCACCTCCAGCACCTCGGTCCAGCACCATCACTACAGGACCACGATGCCATGGCTCCAGCAATGGGCTCTATGTTGTATATCCAGTACTTTGACCAAAAATTCCTTCTATTTCCTTTTTTATTTCCCATTTCCGTACATCTTCTTGTTTCCTGCTAGATCTCTGTTCGGTTTTGATGGGCTATCCATTGCTTCATCGCACCGCAAAACCTGAGTGACGGAGAGTTCCACCTATTAGAAAAAGATGCTCTCACACCGCAAGGCTCATGCCGCGTTTAACATTCTTCTGTTTCCACTCATTAGCTTCTGAAATGTACTGTAGTGGTGTGTTGGGTGATCGTAGTGTTGTCTTTGCAGGAAGGTGGCGTACATGAGTCGACATTTGTTTAAGATAATGGTGCTGATGTAACTGAACGGGGTGTTTTCCATTTTTGTTGACAGTTTCGTCCGGTTCCGTGTTGGTCTTTTCTGCAAGCAGGTCGCTGATTCGTCGCTTCAGCCGTCTTTCAGCGAAAGGTAAGTCTCGCCTCTATCTCGCCACTGCCGTCGTGATAAACACAGGCCCTAGCGTAGAACTGGCGGTAACGCGATCAGCTGTTTCATTGAGGCGGTGGACGGAGCATTCAATCGTTTGTTTACCTCTAGTTTCGTGGTGTTTTTTACTTGTATAATGCCTGGAAGCTGCTATGTCCCCGGTTGCCAGTCTAATTACTATGAAGGGAAATATGTTCCAGTGTTTTCCTTCTGATGAAGTGAAGAGGAAAATTTGGATTAACAAAATTCCGAGGGAAAACTTGGTAGCGACCAAGAACACAGGAGACTCCAGCCAGCATTTTGATGATAAATTGTTCGTGTAACCAGAGCAACTCGACCTGAGGGTAATTAATTATTAATAGGCTACTCTTTTATGGGGTGCACAGCCGTGGTTATTCTTTTGTAGTTTCCGTACTACTCGTTCCACGTAAAAAAAGTTCGATTTGGAAAGTGATTCTGTCCCGTGTTGCTACACATTATATGCAGGTCTGTCACAATTGAAAATGGCCTAACATGGAGGCCGAAACCGGTAGTGTGGGCTTAAACAAAGCACCAATAAATGCAACTGAAGCTGGACTTTCATTAAAGTTTAGATGGCATTACGAATAATGTAGACAGATTTGCCCACAATGACTGCCTAGTTACAAAGCATGACAACCAACTGTACTTAATGATAACAGAATTTAAGAAATGCCCTTCTATTAGAAATTTTTTTACATTTAAAATAATTTTGAAATTTCCGTAATGTCTGATGATGTAAACATAGAAGCTAGAAAGAAGGTATGATTGGATTTTAGGACGATAACTTCTATGTAATACATATTCTAAATTGGAAAATTTATTAAAAGCTGTAAAAATATACAGGGTAAAGAAATTACAGTTCAGGAAACCATGTGTAAAATTCAGATACTATTAACCAAATCCTAAAAGTGGAGATGATCATCTAAGATTAGGATAAGATTAGGACTTAAGTTCATAAATGAACAGCTGCTACTTCTCACATTATAACAGCTGAGATTTTTAAGAAAAAGCCCACAAAGCTACAAAAAGAGCTCATGTGATGTACAAAGGACCACGAAAGTCTTGAATATTTATGTAACTTGTATGGTTAGAAATTAATTACTGTAAATTGCCATTTACTGGTGCTGCAATAAGGGAGAAACGAAAAGTAAAAGTATTGTTT
This sequence comes from Locusta migratoria, assembly GCA_026315105.1. Lineage (NCBI taxonomy): Eukaryota > Metazoa > Arthropoda > Insecta > Orthoptera > Acrididae > Locusta > Locusta migratoria. The sequence goes on from CM048753.1 coordinate 830,740, forward strand.
GACCTCGACTGAGAAGTGTTTGTTTGCATTTTTATAGAGGGCACAATATAGATTTGAAATGTTTATCAGTGACGGATGGATGTTCAAATGTTTGTATAGTCTATGGGACTTAACTACGGGGTCATCAGTCCCTAAACTTACAAACTACTTATGAACTACTTACGAACTAGGACGGCACAAATATCCATGCCAGAGGGGGGATTCGAACCCCCGACCGTAGTGGCCGTGCAGACCGTGACTGGAGCGCCTCAGTCCCCTCGGCCACCGCGGCTGGCTGACAGATGGATACTCGTAACTTTTACCAAATGTTGTCATGGTCATTTTCCCGTTTCTTTGTAGTGTATGCTTTTCTGTATATTCCCAGTATTAGTTCTTACACTAATAAGGCAATTAGGTACTACGAAGTTTAACATAATGTATGTACATTATGCTAAACATGACAAAGCGAGGTACAGAAGTCGTCTTTACGTACGTCTGCATGTGAATCGGCCGCCTCAACGCGTGACGTCATCAAAGCTATGCTGTTGTTATGTTATGGTTCTCAGTCCGGAGACTGGTTTGATGCAGCTCTCCACAATACCCTATCCTGAGCAAGCCTTTTCATCTCCTCATAAGAACGGCAACCCACATCCACTTGAATCTGCTTACTATACGCGTCTCTTGGTCTCCCTCTGCGATTTTTATCACACACACTTCCCTCCAATGCTAAATTTACGATTCCCCGATGTCTAAGAATGTGTCCTACCAAGCGATCCCTTCTTTTAGTCAGGGTATGCCAAAAATTCCATTTCTCACCAATTCTGTCCAGTACCTCTTCATTAGTTATGTAATCTACCCCTTAATCTTCAGCATTCTTCTGTAACACCACATTTCAAAAGCCTCTATTCTCTTCCTGTCCGCACTCCTTATCGTCCATGTTTCACTCCCGTACATGGCAACACTCCACACAAATGCCTTCAGAAAAGACTTCCTTGCACTTAAATTAATATTCGATGTTAGCAAATTTCTCTTTTTCAAAAATGCTTTTCTTCCCATTGCCATTCTGCATTTTATATCCTCTGTACTGCGACCATCGCATGTTATTTTACTACCCAAGTAGCAAAACTCATCTACACCTTCATTGTTTCGTTACCTAATCTAATTCCTTCAGCATCGCCTGATTTTCTGACACTGCATTCCATTACCTTCGTTTTACCCTCGTTAATGTTCATCTTATATCTTGTGATCTGAGGCTTTCCCGGCGTATGTGCTGTTTCCAAGATTCTCGGGTGTACAGCCGCATCCGATCGTCGAAGTTCCACTATATTTTCAGCAAGGTGGCGGTGCTTTGTTGTATTTTCTTGGTCAGATCTGTTTTAATCCTACTGGGAACGGTAAAGGACGATTTAGGCCTAAAAAAAGCGGGCGTTTACAAGATCCCATGCAGCTGTGGCCAATCCTACATCGGCCAAACAGTTCGTACTGTCGAGGACCGATGCAAAGAACATCAACGCCACACCCGTTTATGCCAACCTAGCCAGTCGGCCTTAGCAGAACACTGCATCAACACTGGCCACAGCGCTAACTACGAGGAGACGGAAATCCTGGCCTCCACAAACACCTATTGGGACAGCGTCTTCAAGGAGGCCATAGAAATACGGGTCACGAACGACCTCATCAACAGGGACACCGGATTCAAGCTTAGCAAGGCCTGGAATCCAATCTTAAGCACCATCATGGAGCGGACGCGAGATCCATCCGCCACGGCCACTGGAGATGAACTGCGCCCCCCACCACCCGACGCCGCCGCGGCTTCCCCCACCACCCGGCGCGCGGCCGGCCGCCGGCGCAGGGAAACGAGTTTGGACCCGGCAGGTATAAGTACCACGGACAGAGAGCAGACAGATCACGTTCACTCGGCTGCTCGACTCGCTGCGGGTCGGATCTTCGCTACTACAGCTCTCGTCTCGCACCGACTTCTACAACCAGCCATGTCCGGACGCGGAAAGGGCGGTAGAGGACGGTCGAACGGCGGCCTACTGTCGGCTATCATGAAGCACCTCGCAAGCGAGGTGCTGTCTATGGCTGGCAAGGATGATAGAAGGAAGCAGAAGAAGCAGAAGATCTTGCAATGCTTTCGTTGCCAAAAGCTTGGCCACGTTGCCAAGGGGTGCAAAAACGCAGCCGCGTGCCTGAAGTGTGCTGAAGCACATGACACACGCGATTGCGGGAAAGCCTTAACCGAGAAGAAGTGCGTGAACTGCGGCGGCCCTCACGCCGCAAACTTTCGTCGATGCAGTTACATTAGTGACTGGAGCGGCGGAAAGAAGAAGAGGGTCACCGAAAAGGTTTCCACCGATGAGATGGAGACAGAAGACGCACCGCGGGACACTCAGCTGCCCCCACCGAGCGTGGTGAGCGGACCGAGTGTCGGAGCGGCGTCCAAAGGCGTCGACGTGTGCGCAGATGAAGACCGGCTGCGCACGTCTGCCAACGACGCGGCGCTCGCTCTCAAGACCGCTAGGGCGGAGGAGAGAGCGTTGCTCCGCGCCGAAATCGACGCTGCGCGCTGCCAGTTGGAGGCGCTGGTGCGCGAACTTCGCGCAGCAAAAGAAGAAATGGCCGCCCTCGCTATCTCCCCACAAGCGGGGACTAAAGTGGGGGTGGATGCTGCGACACAGACGGAAGAGGCAGACTTCCCTGCAGGCGCCGACACAGCGCCCATGGAGGTTGATACACCCTCCCCTGTACAGGCTGCCACAGTGGAGCAGGCTGTACAGACGGAGGCCGAGAGGGAAGAGGACCAGGACGAAGAAGAATGCTTGCCCATGCCGGACAAGTATAGCGTCCAGAAGGTCCTCAAGAAGATCGCCTCCTCCCTAAGGGACGGATCCTATCCCCACCATGCCAATCCCTATCCCTTCCTTCCCCCCTCCAAGAAACCCACCGATCCCTACCGTCCACATCAGCTACTCCCTTGCGAGCGTGATTTCCTCCTGGGAATCATAACCGCAAAGGAGTACAAGCTGATAAATTCCCACCCCATCTTCTCCCTAGGTCAGTGGACCGAATGCATGTACCTCGCAGTGGACCACGTGAACTGGGTGAGAGGTGGGAGACCGGGACGTCACCATTTCCCTGCCGCAGAGGCAGAATTCTCGCTGGTTAAAACCAGCAGAAAGTAGATTAACTTCATCTCTGTTATTTTCCAAACAGGTTTCAGACAACCCAACACGCCTGGACGTAATACAGCCAATAATTCAGGAATGAGGAGGCATAGCAGATACATGCTTGAACTCCACTCCGACGGGCCATGGTCAAGGCCCGCCAAGAAGAAGCGAAGCGAAGCAGACAGATCACCATTCGCCCAGTGACAGCCGTAGTGTGCGGACCGTCGCGGAAGCTTCGAAGTGCATTACGGTACTGCACTCTGGCCATAGTTGACCTGCTAAGTTCGGGTAACGTCGCGGAGATACCAAGGTGGGGTCAAACCTAGTATACTCTGCACGTAGGAGCGACCAACTTTGTTTTTCGAAACTACAGTTTGGCGCCCAAGAAGACTTTAGCAGCGGCAGAAGTGAGCCAGAAGTTGATGTCTTCGTCCTGCGGAATGGTCAGTATGAGTGGTGCCTTGGGGCCACAGCGGACGACCGCTGATGGCGCGAAGCGCGCCTTTTTGTTGCCGCGGGCCGCGCCGCCGGCCGCCTCGGGCGCCTCGGTCGCTCCTTGACGGCGGACAGGCCGACTGGCGCGCCGGCCTCGACGTGGACTGCCGCAGAACCAGGTTCTGCTCCCCCCAGGCGTAGGGAATCTGAGGGCCAGGGCCTGGAAGCCAGCCGCAGTGCCGCAAAAACGGTATCTGCCGCTGCCGTCCAGTCGCCCGCGTCCTCCATCATTATATTAGGGCCAGTACCACAGTCGGGATACCCTACGGTGACAACGACGACTGTGGCTGGCAATCCCTTGGCAGCAACCCTTCACGCTCCGGACATGGCTAATACACATAACTCAGTCACACACAGGACAGCAACAGCCTCATACACAGTTAGTGCTTGCAATTCCCCCCGTCCTTCCCCTCTCCTTAGCCCACTCCTGCTCGCAAACGCCCAAAACCAACTGCCAGCCTTTATCTCCGCCCTAGGAAAACGCGGGCAAACGTCCAGTCAGCCGACTCCTATCCGCCCTAAACCCACAAACCCACTACCAACCAAGACTACACCATCCCTCAGATCCCAATTCCTAAAATCCCCTCCCTACAAAACTACCTCCAGCAAGCAACGCTCCAAAAAGGAGAAGAAGAAGGAGAAGCGCCAGAAGGCGAGGAAAACACCCTCCACAACCTCTCCTACTCCTCCACCTCAAACAACTGAGGAAGCCGCGTTGCCTGAGGCGCCAACAGCAACTGCCACACGCCCTGAAGAGCAAGACATGGAGGGGTTTGTCCTGGCGAAGAAAACGTTTCGTCAGCCGAACCTTCCTCCAGCTCAGGGGCTACAACCAACCCCAAACAGATTTTCGGCGATAGCTGAGGAGCCAGCGGCTACACAAACAACAGCACACCCTGACACACAGAAAACACACAACCTCCCACCAATTGTCGCTGAGTTTCCGCGAGATTATAAGGAACTCTACGACTTGGCGAAGGCAGCTCTTGGCGGAGAAAATTTCAAAGCCAAACCTGCCGGAGGGGACAAAATAAAACTAACTCTCACCACCTTGTCTGATTACAACACAATAAAACAAACACTCGCAGACAATCAAATACCCCACTACACATTCCCCACAACAAAAACACGGAACAAAAACATTGTAATCAGGGACCTACCAAGACGTCTGTCCCCACAGGCGATAAAGGTAGACCTGATTTCCCAGGGGTTCGACGTGAAAACTGTAAACCAGATGCAGAAACCAGGCAACGAAAACAAATGGCCACTATACCAAGTGACAATGCCTGATATTCCTCAAAATAAGCGAGAAATCAGAACTGTCATGGCAATCCCTGTCACCATAGAGCCACTGCGCAATAAGACTAAAACGGTGCAGTGCTTTAGGTGTCAGGGACTGAACCACATCGCCAAGAACTGCAGCATGCCCATGCGGTGCAGGAAATGCGCCGAACCCCACGACGCACGCAACTGCACACTTAGAAACAAGGACCCGCAAATTAGGTGCGCGCTGTGCGGCGGAAACCACACAGCGAGCTACCAAGGTTGCGTGGTCCACAAGACACACACAAGGAAGGTACAAGGCGTCAAGGCAGCCCCCCACACACGCAGACGAAACACCACAAACCCCCAAAACCACTCATTCAAACCAACAGAAACACACACAGACACGGCCTGGTCCAAACCAAGGCCAGACACACCAGGGCGGACCTACGCTGAAGTGGTTTCTCCTGAGAGGAGCCGCGAAAGCGTTGCAGAAGCCCCACCACCACAACAGCAAACACAAACACTAGAACAACACCGGGAAACACAGGACAACGACCAGGCCCGACAAGACAGAGCAAGTCCTAGGGAACCCCACACAACTGCCCCCCAGACAACTCCCTCAGACCAGCTGTTGAGCACATTGGTCCAAACCATGAACCTCATCATGCAAATGATGCAGGATTTCAGGGATGCCCAAAGACAAAACACCCAGATCCTCGCTGCCCTTCAGGCAGCAGTTCAGCAGTCGCTTCCCTCTGCGACTACATCAGTAGCTCCACAACCTCATCATGGATAGACGCCCACACATCCAAGGCCTGACAATGTGCGCCTTTAATGCAGACGGCATTGTCAATCAAGTGGTCGAGTTCAGAGAACTCATGAAGGAGTTCTCAATCGACATATGTATGATGGGTGAAACCCACCTTTAAACGGGAGTAAAAGCGACAGTTCCCAACTACACTTGTTACCGTAGGGACAGGCCAACCGCAGGCGGCGGGGTGGCCATCTACATAAAAAGAGGGATCCCACACCACCAGGTTTACGTCTCAGCTACCAACAACATCTAAGCAGTGGCAGTAGAAGTAAAAACAGCCACCGGACCCCTAACAGTTGTTGCAATATACCGATCCCCAGGTGAACATCTAGATGAGGGAGATATATTAGCACTAGGGCAAATAGAAGGAAAACTCCTAATAGGAGGCGACTTCAATGCCAAACACCCTGACTGGAATTCCAGGATAACCTGTCCAGAAGGCGCCAAACTGCAACAACTAGCGCGCACCCACCATTTTGAGACATGGGGTCCAGTCGAGCCCACACACTTTCCAAAAAATGGAGGTAGGCCCGACGTGATAGACATTAACTAGGAGGATCACGGGATTTGTGACTGCAAGGACAATTAACAGAATGTCCTCCGATCACAACCCCGTCATCTTTGAGGTCGATGTGGGTGAATGGGTAGCACTCCCACAGTACCAGACGTCATACAAGCGTACCAACTGGGAGCAATACCGAGAAACTGTCGCATCGGATATTGCTCGCGCTCCGCCTATCACCGCAGATACCGTGGAACAAGCGCTACACGATCTCACAGGGACAATTCTGCAAGCGGCGGAGGACGCCACCCCTCTCATGAGGGACGGCCCCCCACCGCAAATACAACTCCCAGAACACCTGTTAGCGCAAATTCGGCACAAGAACCGAGTGGCCAAAGACTGGAAAATAACCAGAGATCCAGCCACCAGGAGGCTGCTCAACAGACTACAGAGGGAACTGAAGGTCGCGCTCAATGAGCATAGAAACCAGCAATGGCAAAACCGCCTCAGAACCCTCAACATACAGGACCAAACTCTTTGGAATGCCACAAGGCAGTTCACAAAAAGACGCGCTAGGTTGCCTCCTCTGCACGGTGAGCGGGGTCTGGTCTACAGCCATGCTGACAAGGCCAACGCCCTTGCCGACTCATTTGAGAAGCAGTTTGAGGCAGCAGATCCCCAAGACGAGGACGACGAGCATGAAATTACAGTAAGACGTCAGCTGCGTGTCTTCCTCAACGCTGAGGACGACCCAGAGGATGAACCACCAATTTTTGCCCCTGAAGACGTGGCAAAAATAATCAAACACCTTCCAAACAAAAAGGCGCCCGGTCACGATAAGATCAGCAACCAGTTAGTAAAAAACCTCCCGCCATCGGCAATTACACTACTCGCGGACGTCTTCAACGAGATTACTCGTACCCGTGTGTTTCCAGCTTGCTGGAAGCATGCGGAAGTGGTCGCGATACACAAACCAGGGAAAGACCCCTTATTTCCGCAGCATTACAGGCCAATTAGCCTCCTGCCAACTCTCAGCAAGATCTATGAGCGCCTCCTGCTAGTACCCATACAGGATCACATCTCCAGAGAACACATCCTACCGGATTTCCAGTTCGGTTTCCGGGAAAAACATTCTGCCCCCCAACAGATCATGAGAGTAGTTGAAGCTGCTACATCAGCCTTCAATCGAAATGGCTACTGCGGGATAGTGCTACTGGACGTGGCAAAAGCCTTTGATTCAGTATGGCACAAGGGGTTAATTTACAAATTATACATACAGGGATTCCCCGGAAGTATAGTAAAGATTATCCACAGCTATCTCACGAATAGGACTTTCTCTGTCAAAGTAGAAACTTCCACCTCCACCAAAAGGCGTATTCGTGCTGGAGTGCCACAGGGATCGGTACTGGGCCCTGTTTTGTACAGCCTGTACACTGCAGATATCCCGACTGTCCCCCTGGTGCACACAGCCCAATACGCTGACGACACAGCCTTTTTCACAAGAAATGCGAACAAGGGCCTGGTCATACGTAGGCTACAAAGGGCACTAGATGACACAGACACATGGTCCCGTCGCTGGCGAATCACCATCAACGCTGAAAAGACTCAGGCTATGCTGATCACCATAAAGATCGGAAAACGTGGTGCTCCTCAAAACCCACCTCCTCTCCTTCACCTCCAAGGCTCCCAACTCCCCTGGCGCAGGACTGCCAAATATTTGGGCGTAACCCTGGACCAACGTCTCACATGGAAAACCCATGTGGACGAGGTATACAGGAAAGTCTGCGCCAGAATGTCCGATCTCTACCCCATCCTTAACGTCAATAGCTCCGTCGGAATCAACGCATACCTATCCCTAATCCGTCCCCAAATGGAGTACTCCTGCCCTGCCTGGGCGTACGCAGCCAGGAAACACCTGGATAGACTCCAAACACTCCAAAACCGTTGCCTCAGAAGAGCCCTGCACCTACCGTATGGCTTTCCCACCATCGACCTGCACGTTGCTGCTGGAATTCCCCTCCTGAAAGATCGTTTCCAAGATCTGGCAAGAGCTTTCTATGAGAGTTCCTCCAGATCTGGAAACGAACTTATCCGCTCCTTAGGTCGGTATGACATGTCCCGCGATAAGCACAAACGTCCCATGACCATCTTTGATCCCTAGATCAAAGAGGAAAATCCCAGACACCCATCCTCATTCCCACTCCTTCCCAACAAACCCAACACCATGCCCACCCAGGGCAAGCACTAGACACTCAAACAGAAACTCCAACACCATCCACAGACAATTAATACACAGTAAAAGACACACACACCCACCAAAACGCACAAAGAGGAGTAAAAGCCAACAGGCTACAAACTCACCAACATTCTCCCTCACAGAGAGGGAAGCAAAGGAGTGAGCAGCAGACAGATCACTCCATCAGCACCACCTGATGATGACGGAGCGGTTATTCGCCGAAATATCGTGGAACTTCGACGATCGGATCCGGCTGTACACCCGAGAACCTTGGAAACATCTTATATCTTCCTTTCACCTCACGATAGTATGAATTTGAAAATTTAGCAGTCAGCAGCAATCAGTTTGCATTGTCTAGTTACTAGCCGTAATCTAGTTCTGCGTAAATAAAGATTAAGAACCTCAAATACAAATGATTGCTGCTCTGACTACCAAATATTAAATGATACTTTTGCGATCAAGATTTCTAAAAATTTTCTAAAATGAGAAATGTAAGAAACTGATTGATAGCCTAGCTATTATCATTTGTTTCTATAGTCATAGACGTTGTAGTTGTACACATTATTCACTGGTGCGATTTCCTGCTCCTGTCGTTAAAATTTTAACGATTTATGTGAAAGCATTGTAATTGTTCACGCATATTAGGTGGTCCTTTGTACAAGTTTGTCTGCCAATATGATACACAGTTCTCAAGTTTTCACTTATTAAAATTAGACGATATCGAATCACAATGATTACTGGTAGCTCTTTCGTTTCCTACTTCAATCCCTAACGTTATTTCATTTACACTACACATCATTGACCCTGAACTGAAATTGACCTGAAACTACATGTATATGCTTTTTTTTTTTTTTTTTTTTCGTTTTTTTCGTTTCTTTTTGCTGCAAGATGTGACCATATTTTGTCTTTGTAACATTGTTAGTTATTTTCTGTTCTTTTTTTTTCCTCAGTTGCTTCTTGTATTAATATGCAGATCTGAACCGTCTATGGAACTGCAATAAAATTATTTTTCCATACGCGCTTCTATTATATTTGCAAGGTATACATGTTTATGTTTAAGACTTTTTTTTACGTTTTTAGTAGTTCATTTTATCAATAGTTCTGGCGTGTCTACTAAGTATGTCTAATGATATTGTGATTTTATTAACCCTTCGATGATAGTTTTTATACCTTCAAGTAAAAATTCAATCACGATTAATGTGTAGTGCGTCAGTACCGAGAAAAATAATGAAAACAGAAAAAAGTCCGAAAGTTTCGAGATTTTTTGGCTCTTAAAAGTTAAGCTAAAGGATTTCGAAGCTGCAAACTTGGTTTAATACTAATCTAATATGTCCTAACAACATACCAAAACTTCAGCTTCCTGCAATTTTTGTGGACCTAAATATACCTGGCGACTGGCCTACAAGTAAACAAACCGACATGTTAGTAGTAACTCCATGCAGCTAACTGTCGGCCTGATTCAGTAGCACTCTGCAATTTATAATTTCTAGGACGAGCTACTTGCATGCGTAACACTATGTATAGAAGTAGGTTCAAACGAATTTGTGGTAAAATGTTGATCGGTTTGAGAGATACTAGAAAAAATAAGGTATGTAGCTGGTCAGCTGTACTATGCATTAATGGGTTAAAATTCACAGTTTTCGCAGATGCTGTTCTTCATGTGTTGTTTCTTGCCTCAGGCTGATGTTCTTTTTCCTTTATTTCAAACTAGCTGAAAACACGGCGATGCCCGGGTATTTATGTATTTATTCCTGCTATTTTTCAGTTATATATTCATTTGTATAAGGGCTGTACGTCTGTAAAATCTCTTGGGAATGCAGTTAGTAGTAAAGAAGTAATAGATTATAACTTGGTGCGTGAAGGGGCGCTTTTCCATGAAATTTATTGTTTACGTGCTCATGTCTCATGAACTACGTGTCAGAATGTTATACAATTTAGAAGGTACATTCATGTTTATGTGTGTATACTGTCTGTAAAATTTCCTGCGGCTAAAATATGCGGTGTACAAATAATAAATTTCAACGTCATACCCAATGCCGTAGTTTTAGTCCATAAACAGCGGAAAAGTAGTAAGCGAGAAACTGTTTTCCTTTAATCCTTTTGGTATGGTTGTCAGAGAGAAAAAGTTTAATAAAGGTTTGAAATTATGTTTAAAGTTTGTTCCAAGTCGCTAAGTACTGTCATTCTCATACAGCGTATTTTTAATGTCTCGCCGGATCATGTGGCAGTTTCTTGCGATTTCTATTGTTTATGACGTCATATCTTCTGAACCATGTGTCGTATGTGTAGCAATTATTACGTCACGTTAAGAAATGTCTGTGCGGCTCCGTAGCACAGAGATAGAGTGCCAGACTACAAATCCAAAGGTCGCGGGTTCGATCCCCCCCAGCTCCTAGGATTTTTATCTGTCACTTTCCACTTCTTTCACCTCTGGCAGTATTGCACACGTCAAAAAAAAAAAAAAAAAAAAAAAAAAAAAAAAAAAAAAAAAAAAAAAAAAACGAGTAACACCGTGGTTCGAAACCCACTTAAGCTGTAGGTCCCCCTATAACTGGCTGGGTAAGACACTTCGAAGGTCGGAGGAAGGCAACGACATACCACCTACAAACAGGACCATGCCTAGTAAATCACTGAGGTGTTCAAACTGACTGCTTTACCTTTTAAGGAATTTGTGTACCAAATTTGGTTGAAATCGGTCCAGTGGTTTAGGTGAAAATGAGCATCATTGTCGCAAAATGCAGCAGTTTTTCGCGCATCTCATTGTTTATGACGTCATATCTCGTGAACTATATAACGTAGGTGATTCTTACACTTACGGGTGCCGGCCGCGGTGGCCGAGGTGACTGAGGCGCTCCAGTCACGGTCAGCACGGCCACTACGGTCGGGGGTTCGAATCCCCCCTCGGGCATGGATATTTGTGCCGTCTTAGTTTGTAAGTAGTTCATAAGTAGTTTGTAAGTTTAGGGACTGATAACCCCGTAGTTAAGTCCCATACGCTTTACAAACATTTGAACATTTTTACACTTACGGCGACCGTCCTCATGGATTGAAGCTTACGTGTACAAAATTTGAGAAAGATTGAGACGAAACTGTAGATTTGTTTGCAACACGTACAAACACACGGACACTCTGCTTTATATATCGGATGGATCTTTCGTTCCAGTAAACCAGCCAACAATACGCCAGAAAAATTGCGAACGGCACTAGACGGTGATTAATGAAACTCATCTTACTTGGTTAATTAAAACACGTCGCTCGTCAGGTTTCGAAGCAACCGGTGGGATAAGATCGTGGTGGTGGTGTGGAAAGCTGAATTAGCTGTGGAGTTGGGTGATGGCAGTGTTGTCTTAGCAGGAAGATGGCGTACAGGTGTGAACATTTGTTGAAGTTAATGGTGCTAATGTAACTGAACGGGTCGTTTTCCGTTTTTGTCGACAGTTGCGTCCCGTTCCGTCTTGGTCGTGGCTCGCTGCTCTTCTGTTTTTTGCAAGCAGGTCGCTGATTCCTCGGTTCAGCCGTCTTTCAGCGAAAGGTAAGTCTCGCCTCGATCTCGCCAAACACTGTCTACTTAGAACGTCTATCACCGTCTCAACAGTCTGACGTTTATACCCCTCGTTAAATTTCGGATGTAAAAGCTGAATATTTGATTTAATGAAATATAGGTTTAGACGGGAATTAAAAATTATTAGTTCTAGGAATACTTAAATTATTCGAAGGGCAAATTATAAATTGGGTTACTAGCATCACAGTCTAACATACACAGTCGCGACACTGACTGCTGTGAAAGTTGTTACCAACTGACAGGTGCAACGACGTTAGCGCTCCTAGCGGTGGGCAAGGAGAAGTAAGGGTAACGTTTGTAATTACTTTTATACGTAATTTATAAAATAGTATCTGTAATTTTGCGTTTCAATAATTAGTTAAAACATATAGAGACGTAAATAATCGTTAAAGAAGTGTAAAAACCAACCGAATTTCACTGCTAGAAATGAATTTGTGGTAAAATGTTGATCAGTTTGAGAGATAATGGAAAAAAATAAGGTATGTAGCTGATCACCTATACTATGCATTAATGGGTTAAAATTCATAGTTTTCGTAGATGCTTTGTTCTTCGTGTGTTGTTTGTTGCCTCAGGCTGATGTTCTTCTTTCTTCCTTTATTTCAAATGGATGTTTAATTCTAGCGAACCAGCCAACACTACGCCATTAAAATTGGGAACGGCACTAGACGGTGATTAATGAAACTCATCTTACTTCGTTAATTAAAACACTTCGCGCGTCAGGTTTCGAAGCAACGGGTGGGGTAAGATCGTGGTGGTGGTGTGGAAAGCTGAATTAGCGGTCGAGTTGGGTGGGATGGGAGGCGAGGAATGTCGTCAACGATCGTGAAAACGAAGAGGCGCCAGTACCAATTAAAAACCGTGCCGTAGCGTAGCGTAGCACTCGTTATTGACTGTGTACAGGGGCAGGTGAGATGTGCGCATAGCAGCGATGTCGCAGAGCACGATGGGTTCGGGAATCAGTTTCCACGTGTCGGTTATTTAACGAGGGGAAAAAAATAACGTGCGTGACGGGCGAGGGGATAAAAAAACGAATTGTGCGGTTCATGAAATTAGGACGACGTAATTAGCAAAGTTGCGACGGAGCCGGAGAACGGGGAAGAGTCGTGTCGTGTCGTGTTGTGTTGCGTCGCGTGGCGCGCCGGCGACGGGAAATGAATTAGAAAATAAGGAAAATTAAGAAGAGTTCGTAGGCACGCGACGGGGAGCTGCACGCGACGTCGCGAGGCTGTGGGTGTTGTATAGGGGCGCCTGCAGGCGGGAGATTAGCGAACGGACGTCTCTGCGCCGCGCCGTGCCCACTTTAGGTTGCGGCAGTAACACTAAAAAGAGGGCCTTTGCGATCGTCTGTTGACAGCGCGAAATATAAATGAAAATAACCAAAGGACCACATCATCTTAACTCCGTTCACTAAAACATTCGATTTACTATGGAATTATAGAAAGACTAGTTGAAACCCCGGTGCTTCGCATGCGTAGGCTGCTTGGTCTGCACCAGTTGTTTCTTTTTAATCCTGATGAAGAATCCATATCTTAAATTTCGTAGTTATAGCATGAAATTTGAGTTAAGAGCACCATATTTTTGAAAATCAATTTTTGCATTCCGTATTTCACCCCCTTATTAGTCTAATTTCCAAAAATACAGAAACACATGTCTTTTAAATTTGAACCCCGAATCCAAATCCGAAAATTTGTAGTTATAACTTCCAAATTGCCTAAATAGCAACAGATTTTCGAAAAACATCCCATCTCCAATTTAACCCCCTTGATGGTTGAATTTCCAAAAATTCCGAATCACGTAATTTTTAAATCTTAACGAACAATACAAATACCAATTTTTGCAGCTATAGCTTCAAAATTGTGTTGACAACAAAGTGTTTTCGAAAAGAATTTTTGATCCCCTTTTTTACCCCCTTAGTTTTTGAACTTCCAAAAATACCGAAACTCGTGTCTTTTTAATCCTGATCAAGAGTCCATATCCTAAGTTTCGTAGTTATAGCTTGAAATTTGAGTTAACAGCAACGTACTTTTGAAAATCAATTTTTTTGCGTCCTCTATTTTAGCCCCTTATTGGTTGAATTTCAAAAAATGCTGAAACACGTGTCTTTTAAATTCGAACCCCGAATTAAAATCCGAAAATTTGTAGTTCTAACGTCAAAATTGCCTAAATAGCTACGTATTTAAAAAAAAAGTTTCATCCCATATTTCACCCCCTTACGGACGGAATATCGAAAAATCGCTTCTTAAATGACGCCTACAGAGTAAGATTAACATCCTCTACAAATTTCAAGTTTCTATCTTCAGTGGTTTGGGCTGGGCGATGATGAGTCAGTCAGTCAGTCAGTCAATCAGTCAGTCAGTCAGTCAATCAGGACACTTCCTTATATATATATAGATGATTGTCTTCCATTCCTGGTTGTTTTGGTTAAAAGGAAGACTGATGGGTCTGTGGGACATTCTGTTTATCGCATGAACACACACACACACACACACACACACACACACACACTGATTTGTACTTACATTCCTCATTTGCCATCACCCATCTCAAACGATGAGTGTGCATAAAACCCTTCTACACAGGGTCCATACCTATCGGATGTACAGAGTTCACCTAAAGAGCTTGCACACTTAACGACAGTGTACAGCGACAATACACATGGTTTTGTGTCCCAGCCTCGTCTCCGCTTTTCTGTCTCGTTTCCGTCATAGGTGTCGGTGGCCGAGTAGAAAGACCGACACAGGAATAAAGGTGGTGACCAGCCAGTGGGACAGCAGAAACAAGAAACACTAGAGTAAATTAGAACGAGATATATATTTCTTAGAGACTTAGTAATACTTAACTTTTACATAGCTCAGTACTGCAGAATGCTGATACATAGTGGAGCTAGAGGCCTGCCTAGTGCCTATCCGATAGCCAAGTCTTCACTGGTGCCTATCTGATTCCGAAGGTCTTAACTGGTTCCTATCTCAGTTCCAAGTGAACGATGTCGTTCAGTGGTGGCCACGAGCGGAGTTGCAGCAGAGGGCGCTCGTGGCTGATGTCGTAAGAACGCCGCGCCGTGCGTGCATGGCGGCGCGCGGCGGAAGTAGGTGGCGCGCACTTTGTACTTGTGCGACACCACATTTGCCATCACCCATCTCAAACCGTGAGTGTGCTTAAAACCCTTCTACACAGGGCCCATACGAGTCGCCGCGGCGGAGCGGCTGAGCGCATTGAGGCGCTATGCTACACCCCCGTCGGGGGGTGGGGGTGGTTCGAATGCCCCCTCGGGCATGGATGATTGTGCCGTCTTTAGTATAAGCTAGTTCATGAGTAGTTTCTAAGTTAAGTCCCATAAGCTCTACAAGCATTTGAACCACACATGTCGGATGTAGAGAGTTCACCGAAAGATCTTGCACATTTAAGAACAGTGTTGAGCGACAATACACAGGGAGCCCTCGCCGATGGAACTGGAAGAGTCAGTTATCGGAGTGTTCTGGTGTCTTTGTCTAGAGCGAATCTCGGAGATGACGGAATGGCACGTATTATTTAACTAGTAGCCACTGCCACGGTTCATGAGATTTTCCGCGTTGTGTATTTCAACAGACTCTTTTACGACACCTCATGAAGACGTTGCTGTTCCTCTTTCTTGAAGGTCAAATCTGCAAAATTTTATTACAATCGGGTGAACAGTATGGCAGCGCATAAAATACTAATTTAATTCTAAGTGGCGATGAGGATGCAGAATTACTAATTTCGATTTTTCAGCTCTTCTTTCCAGGTTTGACCCACTTTAGGTTACGGTAGTAACACTAAAAGTGGGCCTTTGCGATCGTCTTTTCACAGCTCGAAATTTAAATAAAAATAACGGCTTAAGCATTCACCTAATACGAAAATTGAGTAACCGAATTTGTAGGGGAGAAACTCTGCTCTCTTATGTTTTTTTCATATCTCGAATCCTTTCAGAGATATTTGCAAAAATAACGGCGATTTTGGGATGTCTGTCTGTCCGTAAAGTGTTCCCTGTTTTTATGAGGAACCGTTCAACCGATCAGCACCAAATTTTACAGACACATTTGTAGGCCGCCAGAGACCAGAACTACCCTTTTTCAAATTTTTCGGAAAAAAATATGGTATTAATACAAAAAAAAACCATTTGTAACATAATTGTAATTGCAAACGAACCGTTCATCTGACACGAAAATTGAATACCCTAATTGGTAGAGGGGAAAATTCTCTACAACTTCGCTCTAGTATGTTTTCTTCATATCTTGCATAGTTGCAGAGATATTTGCAAAAATAACGGCGATTTGACGATGTCTGTCTGGCTGTAACGTTTTCCCACTGTTTAGGTCAAACCGTTCAACCGATCGACAACAAATTTTACAGACATAATTGTTGGATACCAGAGACCCGAACCTCGCTTTTTGAAATATTGCCGTTTGTAATGTAATTTTAATTGCAAATAAACCGTTCATCTGACACGAAAATTGAATAAACGAATTTTTAGAGGAGAAAATTGTCTACAACTTTGTTCCCTTACGTTCTTTTCATATCTCGTATCGTTTGAGAGATATTTGCAAAAAATAACGGAGTTTTGACACCCTCCATTGAATTAAAGAAAACCAGCCGTTCGCAGATGTCACGTGACATTCCACGCCCAGAACTCTCTGTGGCATACGCCATCTTGCGTTGCGTATTTTATGATTGTCTTATTGTAACTTAACACGTTGTCATTTCAAAGCAATGGCGCACTGAAGAATTAACAAAAACACGTCGTTCTTCGTACGATAAATGCTAATCTAGCGTCTACAAATGCCATATTTGCATCAGTTAACAACGGCCATCAATAGTATGAGTTTTAAGGCCGGTTCGTCCATCTGTCGTTAATCTTGTCGTTAGTAAACGAGAAGATGCCTTTAACGTCGCGTTAAATGTGCGCGTTAAGTGCACTGCGTTTGTCATTGCCACATACACCTCCGTTTGCTAACCTAGAGAAAACGAGAAGGTACGATATATTTCGGCTATGCTGGCAATAGAAACAAATGAAAGTGCAGTCTGAATAAACAGCTGTTCCCCATATTTGACTATCAGGGAAGAATTTAGAAGACAGTTGTTATTTGGCGCTATGGAAGAAAAACGTGAAAGAAGCTCGAATTTTACAAGAAGTTAGTGCGAGAGTCTTGTGTACTTAATAGAGAACTATCACACATTGGAATGTAAAAAAACCGACGGAAGGAAAAGGAAGCGCAATTGTGGCAAATGAATTCAATGCTGACCATGGAACATGTAGGACAGTAAAAGTGCTTATGGCCTAGTACGATAATATACTGCCAAGTGCATTGTACGTTAGTGCAGGTTAAATTGTACGACGCTTCTCGACGGACTGCAGTGGTTATGTTGGCACCAATGGTAATGATGGCAACTCATATGACCAATAAATGTTTTTTTCGTGACAACTGCAATTAAAACGAAATTTTTTTTTCTGAACGGACAAGGGTACATACAAGAACCTGTCGACCATAGAGCAGGTACAGTATTAATTTTGCTGCGAGTGAAATGAGCATTAATAACATTTACTCTGTAGCCCGTGAGAAATATTAACGCAATTCTACACTTCATTGTTCATCTGTTGCCAACATAAGCACTGGAGCCCGGCGATAAGCGTCGTAAAATTTTACCTTAGTGCAAGCAATAAATTGCACGTAGGCGAAAGTGCACCGTTCCTGTAGATAGGAGGAGGAAATCACATTTTAGGCCTTACACTAGGTGCAACAAGCATAAGTAAATACTGAATTAATAAGTTTGCACACACAGATAACGTATTCTGTTTTTTATTACAACACATAACTTACAAAATTCAAAACTATATGTTGGTCTCTTCAGATGGTCGTGTAGTTTTTCATGCAGCATTTCCAAAGTGGCTTTTCGAAGACGAAATTGCGAAACAAATTCTGCATCATCCCAGCATTCAAAATGATTTGGACGAACATAAATTCGACTAGGACGCCTTATAGGGGCAATGTCCTCTAGATCATCCAAAATATTTACATCGTAGTAATTGTCAATGAAATCTTATTCCAGCGATTTTCATCATACCGATTCTCACTTAACTAGTCGTCACCCGTAACTTTGTATTTTGATATCGCAACAATAATTTTAAGGTTATGTTCAGTATCTGCAATGTATCAAACTCATCTAACCGTTACTGACATGGATAGGGCGAGAAATATGACGATACAATTTACCAATGAAGCTGCTTTCCACACTAGTTTTTCATACCTGTAGTGCTTCTGTTATTTTGTTCGATAAATCGGTCTTTTTCACGTGAATATATTTATGTATTTTAGCGCTTTTAAATCCTGCCATTTTGATACAGATTCTCACTTAACTGGTCGTTAGCCGTGTAACGACCAGAATTTTACTCGTTAACTTAACAGCCAGTTTGAGGTCCTTTAACCTCAGGTTAACTCATAACGAAACATTGACAAACGCAGTTCTCCACTAACGAGAAGTTAAAATCTTAACTTGAACTGAACGTGACATTGACAAACCGGCCCTAAAGAACATATCTCCCAACTGTTAACTGTTGTGTAGGTGGCAAAGCGTTGGATTCTGACGGTGAAGGACATTGGTTCGGATCCCGCCACTACCTAAAATTATTTTCCTAAAAGTGTTTCAGACACTCTCATTAATTAATTTTTTATTATTTAGATTATTATTTTGGTCCAAAATGTTTGCAAAAACGTATAAAACTACAAATCTAAAGTGGGCCGTAAAACACGTCAGTGCGATTTTTTTAATTGACTTTCTAAACAGGTGATGACATACGTAGCACTGAAAAAGGCATTCCCGGGGGAAACCACATTAGGAGGTTCAAAACATCACAACTTTTATAGCATACGTCGGTAGCTTAACGGGCCCTGGACCTGAACAGTGTACCCTCGCCAGGCACCTTGCGGTGAATTGCGGAGTTTGTATGTCGATGTAGATGTAGATGAACGGGCTGCATTTTCATACCTTTCTTTCGGTGCACATTACTCTTGATCTACAGTGGAGGGGAAGTTATGATTTTTTACCAACACTGAATTATGTTAACGCAAGCTGTAATAGGATATTTATTAAAACTAGTATTGCCTGTCGTCGAAAATCGGCCAATTGTGTGTACAATGGTCACTGGGGGTAAAGGTTTTACGTATCATATCGGCGGCCTCGCGTGATTGTGTTGGAAACATCAACAACACGATAGAAAATCACTGCCCATTCGTTCGAACTACATAGAATGACTCGATCAGTGTATCGTACAGACCATGAAGTAAACAAATAATGCTGTTCCTGCTTTATGGTTGACAGGTCCTTGTATGTACCCTCGTCCACTCAGTAGAAATAATTGCCCTCGTAAAGCAAAGATTCCATGAGAAAACATCAGCGTTGTCCAGCGATTGGCTAAAATGAAGACTCACAGGATTCTCTCTATTCAGCATCTGTTGCCAATATTATCATAGGCGGCCGCTGCGATATTTGGTAAAATTTAACCGGTACTGGGAGGTATGAAACGGTATCTTTTACGTGTTAATGAAAATTCCTGACACAATAACAACAAATAAAAACGGAGGTGTATACTTCTCATGGCATTTTCGAATTATATAACTTTCATTAGCCTAATATTTGAAATGGACCTACAATTTCGGTGTTCGTATATTTATACAACGCTAAGAAATAATACTATTTCGATAGTGGGATATTCAGAATTCCAGAGCTGACAACATGTCGACTTCGTAGTTCCACCCGTGCACCGCTACATGCCTCTCCCGGCGCATCATCGTTTGTATCGGCATTCTCGACTTCGTAGTTCCACCCGAGCACCGCTAGATGCCTCTCCCGGCGCATCATCCTTTATATCGGCATTCATATGAAAACATCCATTTCCTTTAAACCACTCTTTATCACTGCGAAAATAAACCATTTGAACGGCACAAGAAAGTGAGTTGCGAGCACTCCATGTTTCGATATTCAATTATTTTAATACTGCAGATGCGCTGCATTACAGCGTCTTTGGTCGAGGCGAATAGCCAATCAGTGAGCTGATTGTTGGAGAATGTAGAACTTGATCCAAGCTGTATGTAGGAAAATTTCTACTTCTATTTACCACTTTTAATGGCTAAATGCACACATAATATTTATATTCGTCAAATCTATGACAAACAATCTTTCGAATTTTGTAACTTTCATTGGCCTTCTTGTACGAATAAATTAGTAATCTGTACCACAATTTTCGCGTTAGCGTATTTATATAATGATATCTGTTATAGTTTAAAATTACAATACTTTGCCTAATAGATGTTTTTATAATACACGTTCGCATTCTGGTTCAAATGTTCAAATGTTTGTAAAGCTTAAGGGACTTAACTACGGGGTCATCAGTCCCTAAACTTACAAACTACTCATGAACTACCTTACACTAAAGACGATACAAACATCAATGCCCGAGCGGGGATTCGAACCCCCGACGGCGGACGGCCGCGCGCACCGTAACACGGCGCTCCACCGCGGGTCGCATTCTCGAACCATTTTTTGGTGCATCATCGAAAAATGTTCAAATGTTTGTGGTTCTATCGGACCACACTGCGTGGTCATCAGTCCGTAGCTTACAAACTACTTAAACCTAGGTAAACTAACCTAAGGACAACACACACACAGCCGGCCGCGGTGGCCGAGGGGACTGAGGCGCGCCAGTCACGGTCTGCACGGCCACTACGGTCGGGGGTACGAATCCCCACTCGGGCATGGATATTTGTGCCGTCCCTAGTGTTAGCTAGTTCATAAGTAGTTTGTAAGCTTAGGGACTGATGACCCCGTAGTTAAGTCCCATAAGCTCTACAAACATTTGAACATTTGAACAAAACAGACACCCATGCTCCTCTAGTTTAGTGTTCTATAACGCTAACCACTACGCCATGACAAGTTGTCTCCTATGGTTTTCGTAGGTTTTTTCATTGTCTGTCGGTTTTTATTTATATTTAGTTATAAGATATCCACCAGGAGATGATTTTGTGATTCATCGAAAATGCGTCTAACCCTGAAACAGCTTATTGCGAGTTATAAAACCAAAACTGCTAGATTTACGGCAAATCAAGATGAGGTCTGTTTACATGGAAAGAAGAAGTGAATGTCGTTTTGACGTCACTTTCAACGTCGTCGCCGAATGGCTAATGTCACATCGAATTTCATTGTTAGGAAAGAGAATTTTGCTTGGGATATAAGAACTACTGCCCATATGTCACTAAGCTTAAAGGTTTTTTCCTTCCTGTTGAAATATCCTCATCCGTATATATACCAGGATAAGAGACAGTCGTTGTATATAAAATGTTTCATGGATCACTGCCATACAACCCTGAAGAATCATCAATAATTTCATTTCATTACGGTATGGTGACGATTTATAGTGTTGATATATTTATCAACATTTTTTCGCAATAGCGTGTTTCTTTTAGCGTCACTGTATAAGGTATAGATGTTCTACCAAATGGTGACATATGAAAATCTGTGCCGGGCCGGGACTCGAACCCGGGTTTCCCGCTTTTCGCGAGCGGTCACCTTAACCATTTTTTTGTTTCTTTTTTTATTTATTTATTTTTTTGAAGATAAAACGAGGTTGTTTTTACTGCGTAGCAATACACTACTGTTAATGTCCATTTCTGCATTATTATCGTTTATTTGAACGCCAACGAAAAATCAGTTCCAATTGAACAAATAAGTGAGAAATAAGTGTAACTTCGTGGTTTTTTTTCATTTGATAGAGATAAAAAATCATAATAAAATAACAATTCCAGGCACAAAAATTAGTTGTAATTCACTGAATATGCGTCCTTAGCTTGTGACGCAAAACAGACAACTTCAGACACATATACAATCCACACCATTCTGGGACGTATTAGTTACATAAAAAAAATAAAAACATAAATGCCTTCTTCGGCGATCAAATAATTCCAGTAAAATTTCCTCTGAAATGGCAAAAGGCATAATGATAATAACTGAAATGCTGCTGTGTAAATTAATGTTGATTAAATTTCTCTTTGTTAAAGTTCTGTTTGTAATTACATTATCGTTTTAATCAAGAAATTAGCGTAATGTTCCTTGTACTTTTTCTTTCTTTGGATCATGTCATGTTGCATTGTCAGGTAATGTATGAAATCTTCCTTTCTCTTCGATTCTGTACTGAAGATAAAGTACACTGTATATCCCATTATCCAGTTGACCGCGTTCGTCTTTGCCCTTGGGAATGGGATGCTATCGGGATGTAGGGCATCCGCTGGCGATATTGTGTGTGGCGAGGTTCTCGTGATGAGGCCCAGTTTTTGCCTCGCATACTCCCATATTCCTGCATTTATACTGCAGACGAATCTGTGTTCATCACTGTCGACTAATTGACATGTCGGGCACAAGGGAGAGTCTTGTAGGTGTATCTTATGGAGGCGGGACATCGTCGGGGTTTTTCTGTTGACCGTCATATACCACGCGGCCCGCACTTGGGAAGGTGAGTCAGGGCTGTGGATGTTTTCCCACGTTGTTTTCCAGTCATGGTTCGGGAGTTTCCTTTCTATCACATTTCGTAGTTTATTTTTCATCAACGCCTGGTATACTTCCTTCACTTTTGTCATTTTCCGTTCTGGGACTTTTGTGCATAGGTAACTGTATTCGAGTAGGAAATACTGTAAGTGCTGCAAAGCGTGCGACAGATGACTTACATCTATGGGCGGTCGTAGGTCTGCTGGCACAGTTTCTTCCAACAGGTGGGAAGTCAGACCGTTGGTGGACAGTTTCCATTGCTTGTATGTTTGCGCCTTCTTGTGCACATCGACGAGATTCAGGCCACCGAGTAGCGTCGGGAGAGTCAAGGTGTCGTATTTAATTTTGAAAATATGTGCGCGACATACAAAGTGGCCAAGCGCTGCCAGCATTCTGTGTGCTATGTCGCGTGGTATTGGCAGGACTTGAGCCACGTAGTTGACCTTGGCAGTGATATACGTATTCGCAAGTGCAACTTTTTGCAAACCATTAGGCTATCCAAACTTCCATATGTCACACTGACTGCACATACAAGTCAACTACATCCATCCCTTAGCACTCGCAGCTTAATCTGTATTCCCGCACCAGGGAGAATGAAAACAACGAGCATTTAACCTACGCTGTTATCGTCATTGCCTCGCTTAGGCATCTTTTAAATAATTGTATGGTGACGAATTAAAGTGATGATAATATTATCAATATTTTTTCGCAATAGCGAATTTCTCTTAGCGTCACTGCAAAGGTACAGATGTTCTACCAAATGGTGACATATGAAAATTTGTGTCGGCCCGGGACTCGAACCTGGGATTCCCGCTTTTCGCGAGCGGTCGCCTTACCACTAGGCTACCCGACCACGACTCCAGGACCGTCCCAAACCTCCATAAGCGCAGTCAGTGTGGCATATGGAAGTTTGGGACGATCCTGGAGTCGCGGTCGGGTAGCCTAGTGGTAAGGCGACCGCTCGCGAAAAGCGGGAATCCCGGGTTCGAGTCCCGGCCCGGCACAAATTTTCACATGTCACCATTTGCTATAACATCTACATCTTATACAGTGACGCTAAGAGAAATTCGCTATTGAGAAAAAAAGTATTGATAAATTTCATTTCAGTTTCGGCGAGACACTTGGCGAATGTACCTGACAAGAGTACTTGCGAATGAAAGGGGCACGTATTGTGGAAAATGTTTTTTTTTTATGGTATGAGAGAAGGTAATTGGTGTATCTAAAGTAAGATATTCGGCGTTAAATTTATTTCGTTCTGGGTAGTAGAGAAGGAGAAAGCTTGGGGTTTTACGTTCCGTCGACAGCGTGGTCATTAGAGACGGAGCTTACGCTCGGAGTTTTGGGGAAGGATGGGGGAGGAAATCGGCCGTGCCCTTTGAAAGGAACCATCCCGGCATTTGCCTGAAGTGATTTAGGGAAATCAGGGAAAACCTAAATCTGGATGGCCGGAGGTGGATTTGAACCACCATCCTTCCGAATACGAGTCCAGTGTCTTACCACGCTCGGTCTTGGTTTCCTTCTTTCTGTGAATCAGCACGGGTTTAGAAAACATCGTTCATGTGAAACTCAGCTTGCCCTTTTCTCACATGACATCTTGTGAGCCATGGATGAAGGGCAACAGGCGGATTGTGTTTTTCTCGACTTAAAAAAGGCGTTCGACGCGGTGCCACACTGCAGACTGCTAACGAAGATACGAGCTTATGGAATAGGTTCACAGATTTGTGACTGGCTGGAAGACTTCCTAAGTAATAGAACGCAGTACGTTGTTCTCGACGGCGAGTGTTCATCAGAGACGAGTGTATCGTCAGGCGTGCCCCAGGGGAGTGTGATAGGACCGCTATTATTTTCTATCTATATAAATGATCTGATGGACAGAGTAAGTTGTAATTTGCGGCTGTTTGCTGATGATGCTGTGGTGTATGGAAGGGTGTCGTCTGTAACTGACTGTAATAGCATACAGGATGACTTAGACAAAATTTCTAGTTGGTGCGAAGAATGGTAACTAGCTCTCAATGTCGAAAAATGTAAGGTGATGCGCATGAGTAGAAAAAACAATCCCATAATGTTCGAATACAGCATTAGTAGTGAGCTTCTTGAACCTGTCGCGTCGTTCAAATATCTAGGCGTAACATTGCAGAGCGATATGAAATGGAACGAGCATGTAAGGACAGTTGTGAGTAAGGCGGACAGCCGACTTCGGTTTATTGGAAGAATTTTGGGAAGATGTACTTCACCTGTAAAGGAGACCGCGTATAAAACGCTAGTACGTGCACATCCTGAGTATTTCTCAAGTGTTTGGGACCCGCAGCAGATCGGTTTGAAGGAAGACATAGAAGCAGTTCAGAGGCGAGCAGCAAGGTATGTTACCGGTGAGTTCGACCAATGCGCGAGTGTCACGGAAATGCTCTGGGAAATCGAATGGGGATCGCTGGAAGAAAGACGACGTTCTTTTCGTGAAATACTGTTAAGTAAATTTAGAAGGCTGGAATTTGAAGCTGAGTGTAGTACGATCTTGCTGCCGCCTACTTACATTTCGCGTAAAGATCACAAAGACAAGATAAGAGAAATTGTGGCTCTACGGAGGCATATTTTTTCCTCGTTCTATTTGGGAGTGGAATAGGAAAGGAAATGCCTAGTAGTGGTACAGTGTACTCTCCGCCACGCACCTTACGGTGGATTGTTGAGTACGGATGTAGATGTAGAATCATGTACATCTACATCTACATGGGATACTCTGCAAATCACATTTAAGTGCCTGGCAGAGGGTTCATCGAAGCACCATTATACTATTTATCTCCCATTCCATTCTCGAATAGCGCGCGGGAAGAAAGAACACCTGAATCTCTCTGTTCGAGCTCTGATTTCTCGTATTTTATTCTGATGATCATTTCTACCTATGTAAGTGGGAGTCAACAATATATTTTCGCATTCGGAGGAGAATGTTGGCGATTGCAGTTTCGCAAGTAGCCCACGCCGCAGCGATAAGCGCCGTTGTTGTAATGATTCCCATCCCACATCCTGTATCATTTCCGTAACGCTGTCTCCCCTGTATCGTGACAATACGAAACGAGCTGCCCTTCTTTGGACACTTTCGATGTCCTCCGTCAAACCCACTAGGTAAGGATCCCACACTGGGCAGCAAGACTCCAGAAAAGGACGGACAAGCGTAGTGTATGCAGTCTCTTTAGTAGTTCTGTTGCATGTTTTAAGGGTTCTGCCAATAAAACGCAGTCTCTGGTTCGTCTTTCCCACAACATTATCTACGTGTTCTTTCCAGTTTACGTCTGATGTAATAGTAATTCCTAGGTATTTTGTGGAGTTTACGGTCTACATATTTGATTGATTTATCATGTAAACAAAATTTAATTGGTTTCTTTTCGTACTCATGTGGACGACTTTACACTTCTCATTATTTAGAGTCAACTGCTAATTTTTACACCATGCTGATATCTTATTCAGATCGTTCTGCAGTTGGGTTTGATCTTCACATGATTTTACTAGACGGTAAATGACGGCGTCATCTGCAAACAACCTAAGAGAGCTACTTAGATTTCCCCTAATTCGTTTATGTAAATAAGGAACAGCAGAGGAACAATAACACTACCCTGTGGAACGCTCGATATCACCTCCGTTTTAGTCGATTCCTTACCATCGATTTCTTGTTCTTATAACAATAGTATGTTACCCAGTACTCGATGTTACTTGTAACAGAACGCTATGTCAGAAATGAGTGTCATCGATTTCGCAATTTGTGTGACAAAAAACCGGATAATGAAACTGCTGCAAGTGATAGAACTACAAGCGTAGTGTATGCAATTTCTTTTGTGGCTCTGTTGCATGTTTTAAGGGTTCTGCCATCAGCAATTTCATATCAGTTTCTGTGAAGAATTTCGCGAATGTATCTCGTAAGAGTAGTTGCGAATGAAAGGGACACGTAGTGTGGAAAATGATTTTCAAAAAATGTTTGTTCAAATGTTTGTATAGTCTATGGAAGTTAACAACGGGGTCATCAGTCCCTAAACATACAAACTACTTATGAACTACTTACGAACTAGGACGGCACAAATATCCATGCCCGAGGGGGGATTCGAATCCCCGACCGTAGTGGCCGTGCAGACCGTGACTGGAGCGCCTCAGTCTCCTCGGCCACCGCGACCGGTGAAAATGATTTTGTTTATGGTACGAGTGAAGGTAATTGGTGTAACTAAAAATGAGATATTTGCTGTTTAATTTCTTTCGTTCTTGATAGTAGCCTCCTTTTCTCTATTTAGGAGGAGATGAAGTCGTAGAGGTGTCATTGTCGTCGTCGTGAGTATTGTGTATGTGTGTGTGTGTGTGTGTGTGTGTGTGTGTGTGTGTTAAGAGGGAGGAGAAGGCATTCAGGGCCACAGCATCGGCGAAACGAGTCGCTGCGAGAGATCGAGGGGGTGAGAGGGGAGTGGTAGATCTCTTCCGCGAACGGCTCTTGACTGATGGCCGCTAAAGAGTTTGCTCCGTGGGGTGTGAGGGAGAGAGAGAGAGAGAGAGAGAGAGAGAGAGAGAGAGAGAGGAGGGGTGGCGGATGGAAGAGGAGGGAGGCCGACCGGTCGATTGAGTTAACGGCTTAGGGGCGACGCTCTGGAAGAATAGGGACCCCTTCCCATCCACCCCTACACACTCGCCAGCCACCTCTCACCTTGGCCATCTCGCTTTACGCTCGCCCATTGCTGCAGAAATTCCCCCTCTAGGTCAACTGCGCCCTTCCTCATCTACTTTTTCTTTTTTTTTGGCCTTGGGTTTTCTCCTCCCCTTCCCTTCCCTTCCTCTTTCCTCCCCCTACCCCCGCCTTCAGAGACGCCCCCGCCGGTTAGGGTGACCGTGATTAGTTAATGGATTGTGCGCGCCTCGCGCTTGACAGATTGCCCGTAACAGCGGCCTCCCCGCGAGCTGTCGCCCGCCTGTGCAGTGGCTGGGCTGGGCTGGGCTGGGCTGGTCGTGTTTAAAGGAACAACCCCTCTCCACCCCCCACCCCCAGTAATGACGGCTAATTGGCCGAGTCGCTGACCTCTGCTGCCGCTGAAGCCGACCTCCACAGCTGACTCCTGATCGCCGATTTTATCACCTGCAGCCAAGTCTCCCAGAGAGTTCCGCGCGTTTGTTTCAAAACGATTCGTGTCGCTCCTCTCTGCGAGACGTGGAACTCAAACACGTAGAGTCTACATATGACTATAGTCTATTCACCGAATAGTTGTTGTTGTTGTTGTTGTTGTCTTCAAAAATGTTCAAATGTCTGTAAATCTATCGCACCAAACTGCATGGTTGTCAGTCCGTAGCTTACAAACTACTTAAACTAAACTAAGGACAACACACACACACACACACACACACACCCATGCCCCAGGGAGGACTCGAACCTCCACGGCGAACAACGCGCGCTCCGCAGCGAGACGCTTTAGAACACTCGGCTATTCCACCGTGGCTGTGGTCTTCAGTCCGCAGACTGGTTGGATGCAGCTCTCCATGCTACCCTGTCCTGTGCAAGTCTCTTCATCTGACAATACGTTCGGCAACTTACATCCTTTTGAATCTGCTTACTGTATTCGTCCCTCGGTCTCCCTCTACGGCCGCAGTGGAGTAGCCGAGCGGTCTAAAATGTTCAAATGTTTGTACAGCTTATGAGACTTAACTACGGGGTCATCAGTCCCTAAACTTACAAACTACTTATGAACTACCTGCAACTAAGGACGGCACAAATATCCATGCCCGAGGGGGGATTCGAACCCCCGACCGTAGTGGCCGTCCAGACCGTGACTCAAGCGCCTCAGTCCCCTCGGCCACCGCGGCCGGCCCGAGCGGTCTAAAGCACCCCGCTGCGGAGCGCGCGGTTGCTCGCCGTGGAGGTTCGAGTCCTCCCTTGGGCATGGGTGTGTGTGTTTGTCCTTAGGTTAGTTTACCTAGGCTTAAGTAGTTTGTAAGCTACGAACTGATGACCACGCAGATTGGCCCGATAGATTTACAAACATTTTGACGTTTGCAAAGTTCCGCGCGTTCACTTCAAAACGCTTCGTGTTCCTCAGAGACCTTGTAAAAATAACCAGACTCCCTGACGGCGCTGCTGTCGCGGGATAATTCGATCCTTCGCGCCGCCCGCGGTGGCCGAGGGGACTGAGGCGCTTCAGTCACGGTCTGCACGGCCACTACCGTCGGGGGTTCGAATCCCCCCCTCAGGAATGGATATTTCTGCCGTCCTTAGTGTTAGCTAGTTCATAAGTAGTTTGTAAGCTTAGGAACTTATGACCCCGTAGTTAAGTCCCATAAGTTCTGCAACCATTTGAACATTTTGAACCTTCGCCCGGCCGCCATGGTAGTGGCAAACGTCAGATAAATACGTATGTTATTAGCACGTAAATCGTGTATTAAATACCTATTGCGGGATACATACAGAGTTGATAGTCAGGTATGTATTGTTTGACTATCGCAGTGTACATGAAGCACGATGTTGAAGAGCTTCTCAGCGTTTAAACACATAAATCAATTTAAGAAAGAAATGAAAAGATCGAATACTGCCTTCCCATTTATATTTCTCAGGAATACAAGTAGCCCTACTACTTGTGTTCAGAGATACTTACTCTCGCTTAACAAATGTTCAAATGTTTGTATAGCTTATGGGACTTAACTACGGGGTCATCAGTCCCTAAACTTACAAACTACTTATGAACTACCTGCAACTAAAGACGGCACAAATATCCATGCCCGAGGGGGGATTCGAACCCCTGACCGTAGTGGTCGTGCAGACCGTGACTGAAGCGCCTCAGTCCCCTCGGCCACCGCGGCCGGCTCTCGCTTAATAGACTGTTAGTCAAGACAATATAGGATTGGTTGAAATAAACAACACGCTTTTACAATACTTGTAGCTCTTAAAAAGGAGCTACTCTAGGCAGTACTGGTGGACAGGAAGTTCAAAAAGTTTCATTTTATGATTGTGTAAAATAACTATTGGGGTCACGAAATTAGTTGCCCCACTGCAGTTCGAATTTTTGTTTACGAAATTAACAGTAGCAACTTGTAATGCAGAATTGAAAAGTAATCTGCTTTACATATAGGTATAACAAGTGAAAGGGGTTTGCAGACCTGTGTATAGTTCCGTATATGAACGGCACATAGCCACAGTGGATGTACATTCTGAAGTTCCTCACTGTGACGATAGTTGCTGACTTTTGAGCAGTTCACTGTGCTATAAGGTATTTGGCTTACAGCATTAAAACTGCTAATTTTCTTTCTAGATATCCTAATGCAAATTTTAGATGCCTTAAGAAAAAGTTGTGGCATACTTCGTGTTCTTAAAAGAATTTGGTTGTGGCTGGTTGCTGTATTCACAAGGTAAGAGCTATTTTTCTGTTATGATTTTTAACATAAGCTGTTTCAGTCAGCCTTGTTTGATTTTTTGATGCTATGAAAAATCTAAACATTGGAGAATACAGCATTAAAGCAAAGATGTAAAGTGTGAAACTGCCGCGGTGGAGTAGCCGAGCGGTCTAAAGCGTTTCGCTGCGGACCACGCGGTTGCTCGCCCTGGAGGTTCGAGTCCTCCCTGGGGCATGGGTGTGTGTGTGTGTGTGTGTGTGTGTGTTTGTCCTTGGGTTATTTTACCTGGGGTTAAGTAGTTTGTAAACTACGGACTGATGACCACGCAGTTTGGTGCGACAGATTTACAAACATTTGGACATGCAAAGTGTGAAACTCTTCCGAAATTAATGATTGTACAAAAGTTTCACAATCGTAGAATATATTGAGAAAGTGCCAAAAAATCGTGTCTGACAATAAATTCCGTTACATGCTGCACTTAGAACGCTAAAAAAACTACACGTTATAGTTCGGTTTTGTTAGGAAAAGGAAACGCTGTTGGCCAATTTCTACACCGATAGTTGCTGTATATTCAAGGAGTATGAAGCTGTTTTGTAGTTATATATTTCAATGAGACATAGTTTTCGCGACTTAACTCAGATGAATTCTCTCTCTAATCAGAAGACCCTTACCCACATTTAAAGTTGTCGCGTTAAGTTTGCCACCACAATGGCCGCCAAGGCGCTCTTCAGTTTTTCCGCTGTTCGCAGTCGGCCGCTTACGACATTGTGGGGGCTTCGTTTTGCTCCTCTCTGCGACACGTGAAATGGAAACACGTGGTGTCTACATATAACAGACACAAATGGCTTACGAGCTGTGCTGTCGCATTTGACCGCGAGAAAGGAAACTAAAACACACACGTCAATTTGCAAAAGGGTTTTGGAAAATATCTTGTATTCAAATACAGTAGAGTTTCGATTATCCGATCTTCGGTTATTCGACCTCCCGTGCCGGGACTGTACACAAAACAGTGCTTGGATGAACGTGTAGAACATACATAAAATTCTAGTTTGAAGTTAATGTGTTGTCGTACTACCAAGAACCGAAGGATAAATCAATGAAAATGTCTTTATTTACATTTGCTCTACGTTTGTTTGGATTTCATATTGCCGGTCGCGGTGGCCGAGGGGACTGAGGCGCTTCAGTCACGGCCTGCACGGCCACTAAGGTCGGGGGTTCGAACCCCCCCCCCTCAGGCGTGGATATTTGTGCCGTCATTAGTCTTAGTTAGTTCATAAGTAGTTTGTAAGTTTAGGGACTGATGGGCCCGTAGTTAAGTCCCATAGACTATACAAACATTTGAATATTTGATTTCATATTAACAACTATATCTCTGTATCCAATAAAAATTGTACACATGTTGTATTAAATTTTTAATGCAATTCCTCTATAGTCTCACCTCCTAAAATACTTACGACTGATTCGAAAAACTACGTTCCTCTCAGCAGGAGAGAAGTACGCATTAGCAAACAGATTTCCGATTTGGCTTAGTTTGTCAACTGTGTTCCCCACTCGGTCGTCTGCGCATGCGCGAAGCACTTGCACACGCGTGAGAATAGGAGCCACCCTATTCCGTCTACTAGCGATCGTATGCGTGCGTCTTGTGTCTACACTGTACCAACGCCACCTAGATACAAGGCCTGTGCGCTGCCTGCCAAGAGTGGTCATAACACAAGCAAACTATTTGTCTTACGAAGAGTTGTGTTGAGTTTGGGAATACGTATATGTTGCACAATGTGTTACAGAATGTCTTTCGTGTTATCTATGTGAGTCTGCGTGCAGATTTTTGGTGTTATGTGACAAAATGCCTAATATGAATCGTCCGATTGCAGTATCGGTAAGATATCTTACTAATAGTTCATAAATATCTTATATCATAACAAATATGTCTGTGAATCACATAAATAATATTAAGAACATTCTAAAACACAGTGTGCAACGTGTACTTATTACCAAACTCAGACAAATAATTTGCTTGTGTTATTCAGTAGCTCTGAGGGAATATCATCTACTCCAGGGGCCTTGTTTCGACTTAGCTCTTTCAGGGCTCTGTCAAATTCTTCTCTCAGTACAGTATCTCCTATTTCATCTTCATCTACATCCTCTTTCCTTCCTACAATATTGTCTCGAAGTTCATTTCCTTTGTAGAGCTCCTCTATATACTCTTTCCACCTTTCAGCTTTCCCTTCTTTGCTGAGAACTGGTTTTCCATCCGTGTCCTTGATATTCATAGAGCTGTTTTTCTTATCTCCAAATGTTTCTTTTATTTTCCTGTAGGCTGCATCTATTTTTCCTCTACTTATACATACTTTCACATCCTTGCATTTGGCTTCTAGCCACTCCTGCTTAGTCATTTTGCACTTCCTGTCAATCTCATTTCTTAGTCCTCTGTACTCCATTTTGCCTGTTTCATTTACTGCATTTTTATATTTTCGCCTTTCATTGATTAAATTTAGTATCTCCTGTGATATCCAAGGAAGCCGACCTCGGGGAAGATCAGTTTGGGTTCCGGAGAAATGTAGGAACACGGGAGGCAATACTCACTTTACGGCTTATCCTAGAAGATAGATTAAGAAAAGGCAAACATACATTTCTAGCTTTTGTAGATTTGGAGAAGGCTTTTGACAATGTTGATTGGAATAAACTCTTTCAAGTTCTGAAGCAAGCAGGAGTAAAATATAGGGAGCGTAAGGGTATTTACAACTTGCACAAAAACCAGACAGCGGTTGTCAGAGTTGAAGGGTATGAAAGGGATGCAGTGGTTGGAAAGGGAGTAGGACAGGGTTGTAGTCTTTCTCCATTGTTATTCAATTTGTACATTGAGCAAGCTATAAAGGAAAGCAAGGAGAAATTTGGAGAAGGAATTAGAGTTCAGGGGGAAGAATTAAAAACATTGCGTTTTGCCGACGACATAGTAATTCTTTCAGATACAACAAAGGACCTGGAAGAACAATTGAACGGAATGGACAGTGTGCTGAAAGGTGCATATAAGATGAACATTAACAAGAGCAAAACTAGGGTAATGGAGTGCAGTGTAAGAAAATCAGGTGATGCTGAAGGAATTAGATTGGTAAACGAAGCAATAAAGGAGGTAGATGAGTTTTGTTACTTGGGCAGTAAAATAACCAATGATGGTCGCAGTACAGAAGATATAAAATGCAGAATGGCAATGGGTAGAAAAGCGTTTTTGAAAAAGAGAAATTTGTTAACATCGAATATTAATTTAAGCCTAAGGAAGTCCTTTCTGAAGGCATTAGTATGGAGTCTTGCCTTGTACGGGAGTGAAACATGGACGATAAGCAGTGCGGACAGGAAGAGGATTGAGGCTTTTGAAATATGGTGCTACAGAAGAATGCTGAAGATTAGGTGGGTGGATCGCGTAACTAATGAGGAGGTACTGAACAGAATTGGGGAGAAAAGAGATTTCTGGCATACCTTGACTAAAAGAAGGGATCGCTTGGTAGGACACATTCTTAGACATCAAGGAATTGTGAATTTAGCGTTGGAGGGAAGTGTGTGGGGTAAAAACCGCAGAGGAAGACCAAGAGATGGATACAGTAAGCAGATTCAGGCAGATGTAGGTTGCCGTTCTTATGTGGAGATGAAGAGGCTTGCTCAGGATAGGGTATTGTGGAGAGCTGCATCAAACCAGTCTCCGGACTGAAGACCACAACAACAAGATGATTACTCTTGGCAGGCAGCGAACAGGCCTTGTATCTAGGTGGCGTTGACTGCGCCCGGTGCATCCTGGGTAATCTCGTAAGTTCTCACTTCCCGTGTAGAAAGGGCTTTATTGATCACAAAAATGCTTTACTAATAAGACGCGCCGCTGCCAACACTGGAGCGCGCACTAGAACTATGGACAACAGCAGACGTAAAAAAAGTGCGACACATTTTCGTAAGCGGAAATTTTGAGGAGTTCGCAGAATGGCCTCTAGCAGCAGGTACTCGACTGCACCTACCTTGGTGTTGTAACGTATTATTTTTTTCTTCTAATACGTGCTCCTTATACAGCTTAAGTGCTGGTAGCGTAGAGCGTAGAAAGAGCCGCGAGAAGAAAGGTACGGTGACTAAACGTGCCTGGAATGGGGGCGCGAAGGCGTGCGAGAGACAAAAAAACAGCGAGAGAGAGAGAGAGAGAGAGAGAGAGATAGAGAGAGAGAGAGACGGACGGAAAGACAACGGCGGCAGCCAGGCGAGAGAACAGGGGCCTTTAGCGACTGCAGCGAGAGATGAAGCGGAATTTTTTCCTGCGGAAATTCTAAGTGCCAGATCTCCGGCGCGAAGGCTCGGCTCGCTCCCCCCACCCCACCCGGCGTCTCTTTCAGATTTCCTCCTCTCCCGTCTCCGCATCCCCCCTCCCCCTGTGCCTCGCCTCTTTTATACACGCCCCGTATCATAAGAGAAGCGTCCTAGGTCTCGCAGAAGGGCCCGGCACGACAAGTGTGTGTGTGTGTGTGTGTGTGTGTGTGTGTGAGGGCCCCGCGCTGCCATCCCGTGTAGGTGGCGAGCATCTTAACAGGATTGCTTTGCCGATGCGCGCCCGTGTGTGTGTGTATGTGTCGTGCGAGATTACGCTCACTCTGTCGCCGCCGAGAGACAGAAAAGTGAGGCAGGGGTGTCTGAGCGGGTAGCGGAGCGTCGCATGCTGGCTTTGGAGGCTTTCCTGGTATGGCACAAGGGAGACAGCGGTGTTTCCACGGGGAGCGGAAATAATAACTAGCGCACCGCTCTACACCGTAGAGGGGAAACACCGTAGGGGCTGCCATGTCATTAAGGACAGACCAAGTAATAGCACGGTGTGACACAATCTGAGGGGCACACGGGCAACAGACGTGTTCGGCTGAAAGGTCACCTCGATTCCACACAACACTTGCAAGGTAACCAGAATATATATATATATATATATATATATATATATATATATATATATATATATTAGCTTAAACCCGCGGCTCCGATCGCGTGATGGTTGATTATGATAGATAACCTATCTTTCAAATGTTCAAATGTTCGTAGAACTTATGGGACTTAACTACAGGGTCACCAGTTCCTAAGCTTACAAACTACTTATGACCTAGATAAGACTAACGACGGCACAAATATCCATGACCGAGGGGGGATTCGAACCCCCGACCGTAGTGGCCGTGCAGACCGTGACTGGAGCACCTCAGTCTCCTCGGCCACCGCGGCCGGCTAACCTATCTTTCTGTAGTGTGCTATGAGACTGGTTTTGAAGGATGAAATGAAATACAATACCTTCTTTAGAAACAAACATGTTTAATCTACATTCAAATAAAAAAATAAAATTATGTGAAGTGCTTAATGATTCAACGTTCGTCATTGCTGTCCTCTTGTCCCTCCTTCATGAAAGACTTATCTCGCGTTGTTCTTCATTTTCGTTTGCTCTTGATGTTTGCTCCAGCAATGTTTCTTGATAACAACCCTTTTCCTTTTCCGAGGCATATTGTCTGAATGTGATCTGTTAAAATTACATGTACTGTTATAATATGTGCAAAGTAACGCAATCCACATTTATCTACGAAGTTTAAATAACAATTAAATTAATGTAATTAATTTCACTCATTTTTGAGGAAATGTCGCTGATAAAGCGAAACTGAAAAGTATTTCTATCAGATTGCAGAAGTCTATGAACTTACCGTTTATCAGGTAAGTATGTAGTGTAGATCAAATCACATGTAAAAATTCACTCGTTTCGAAGAATCCCATCACGAAATTCAACAATAATGATTGTAATAATATCACAGATCGATCACTTTATGTAATGCGCGAAACGTCAAGTCGATTTTTTAAAGAGATGTAATTTTTTCTTATATTTATTCGTGTGGTTATCCTTACAGAGAAAGAGTTAAGACATTGTAGCACGCATAGACCAAAGATATCGTCTGTGGCATCACATTTTGCTGTATGTAACCTCCTTGCTATAGAGTCGTAAACGTCATTGCTGGCCTTCAGTCCTATTTTTTTTCTAATTTGAGACTTTCAACCACCATATCTTCCATCCCCTTAGAGCTATCGGCATGGAACTGCTATGGTGTACAACGGGAGACTTCGAACAGAAATGACACACAGACAGTTTACGTTCTTTAGTTTTCGCTGCAGAGCGAAATATTAACACACACACACACACACACACACACACACACGTAGAATTTTATATACACCGATAACTTTCCATCCCAATATACTCCTCCCTTTTATCATTACCAACCCTCAAGCAACAATGCAACCAATAAAACCATTTTCAAAGAGTAAATGTAATTTTCAAAGAGTAATTATTGTTCCGCATTTCGCGTTATATTCTTCAATTTTACAAAATATCTTTCATATCGCTATAAAACCGTGCCTAAAACCTTCCGCAGGTATAAATTAGTAACTGTAAAAATAATCAAGTCTCTGCGTCTTGTCGTTTGGACGTGATAAGCGTACACGAACAGATATTCACATTAATATATATAGATAAATAGCTATCCGATCGCCATAAAAGCGTGTCTAAAGCCTTCCCCGGTTAGACGTTAGTAACCGTACAAATTTTTAGCTCTTTATGTCTTGTGGTTCAGACGTGATAAACGTACACCGAACAGACATTCATATATATATATATATATATATATATATATCCCGGCCGCCGCCACCGCATCTGCCTGCCACAGCAGCGCTCGATTCTGTACAGGACTCTATTGTGCCGCGGGCGAAAGCATACACTGAGTTAAAGTCTGAAAAACATTGCCGTCTGAGTAACCTAAGCTTACCTTTATTTACAGTAGATGTTCAACATGATGTCCCTCTATGGAAACAGCGGTCTGACAACACTCGACGAATTTCGGCTGCCGAAATCTGGGAAATGACTAGTCGAATCCTGTCTTACATCTCTTCGAATGTAAGGGAATTGCTTGCATATACCTTGTCTTTTAACATTCCCTAAAGACAAAAGTCACAGGGATTTAGATCTGGAGAACGAGGAGGCGAATCAATTATCCATCATCAGAAACACTTCGTATTGCTGCCATAGAAGGATTGGCAACGTGTGGTCTTCGATTGTACCGCATGTAACAACCGTACAGCTCTTCGTTGGGTGAAAGTTCTTGAAAAAATGGATGCAGGATATTGTTCACATACTTGCGAACACTCGACGAATTTCAACTCACGAACTCAGATACTGTTGCTCGACGTCGTTACTGTAACTGGCTGTTTCAGTCCGCGAACGATGAGGAAGTTGATCCTTTAGTTTTGATGCTTTAGTTTTCTGATGAAGTATGGCTGCATCTCTTAGGCTACGTCAATTTCCAGAACAATCGACGTTGGAGCTCAGATAATCCACATGAATTACATTAACAACCTCTTCATGACATGAAAACTGGAGTGTGGTGTGCAATTAGTGCGTGGCGAATAACTGGGCCAATCTATTTTCACGAAACAATAAATTCTGACAGGTATGTGAACAATACCCTGCATCCATTTTTTGAACGATTTTCAACCAACGAAAAGCTGTACGGTTATTTCATGCAGGACAATGCGAGACCACACATTGCAACGCTTCTATAGCAGCAATACGAAATGTTTTTGATGATAGGATAGTTCATTGGTCTACTCGTTCTCCAGATGTAAATCCCTGTGACTTTTATCTTTCGGGAATACTAAAAGACAAGGTGTATGCAAGCAATCCCTATATCATGTTTATAATTGTCTCTGTCTCTCTCTTTATTTTTTTAATTTATTTTTTTATTTTTTATTTATTTATTTTATTTTATTATTATTATTATAATTTTTTTTGGGCGGGGGTCAGGACCTGAAGAAAGATTTCGGAGTGCATCGCTTTATCGCTTTTAGTTGTTAGCTGTTACATCCGTATACTCGAACTATTTCCTGCCTCTTTAAGTACGCCGACGAAATACGAATGCCGCGCGGGAGTAGCCGAGCGGTCTGCAGCGTCACGTAGCGGATCCCGCGGCCTCCCGCGCCCGAGGTTCAAATCCTCCCTCGGGCGTCGATGTTTGTGTACTCTTTAGTATAAGGTAGTTGGTAAGTAGTTTGTAAGTTTACGGACTGATGTCCCTGCAGTTAATTAACATTTGACATTTGACATTAATTTTTTTTTTTTTAACGCGAATGCTGTAGGTGTTCTGGGTCTCACAGTGCTAATCGGCCGTTCCCTCCCAGTTTTAGTTCACAACTCACGCCGCTAGGAGGTGCTCGGGAGCGCTGTCGTACCTTTCGGAGAAGAGTTTCCGATCTTGTCTTTATAAGCTACTAGCTGAAAACCCGGCGTTGCCCGGGTATTTAATTACTTCAAAATTAAAATTTTTGTGAAGCTTATGGGAGTTAACTGTGGGGTCATCAGTTCCTAAACTTAGAAACTACTTATAAACTACCTTATACTAAAGACAGCACAAACGTCCAAGCCCGAGGGGGGATTCGAATCCCCGACGGGGAATGGCCTCGCGAATCGCAGCATAGCGCTCCAATGCGCTCGGCCGTTCCGTCGCGGCTTTATTTATTTATTCCTGCTATTTTTGAGGTATATATTCATTTGTATAAGGCCGGTATGTACAAATGTTTTGGGAATACAGTTAGTAGTAAAGAAGTAATAGATTAAAACTTAGTGCGTGATTGGGCGGTTTTCCATGAACGTTACTGTTTAAGTGCTCATATCTCATGAACTACGTGTCGGAATGTGATACAATTTAGAAGGTACATTCAACTATATGTATGTATACTGTCTGTAAAATTTCCGGTCGCTACAATTTGTAGTGTTCAAATTATAAATTGTAACGTCATACCGAGAGCCGTAGTTTTACTCCATAAACAGCGGAAAAGTAGTAAGCGAGAAACTTTTTTCCTTTCATCATTTTACTATGGTTTCCATCGAGAAAAAGTTTAATAAAGGTTTGAAATTATGTATAAAGTTAGTTGCAAGTCGCTAAGTACTGTCATTCTCATAGTGTATTTCGAAAGTCTCGCCGCATTATATGGCATTTTTTGCGACTTCTATTGGTTTTGACGTAATATCTTTTGAACCATGTGCCGCACGCGATTCTTAACCATGCAGCAATTGTTACATCACGGTAAGGAATGTGTGTAGCAAATTTGGTTGAAATCGGTCCAATGGTTTAGGAGAAAATGAGCAGCATTGTCGCAAAATGCAGCAGTTTTTCGCGCATCTCACTGTTTATGACGTCATATCTCGTGAACTATATATCGTATGTGATTCTTACACTTACGGCGACCGTCCTCATGGATTGAAGCTTACGTGTACAAAATTTCATAAAGATTGGAATAAAGCTGTAGATTTATATGCAACACGTACAAACATACGGACACTCTGCTATATATATTATTTAGCGTGGAAAGCTGCATTAAATCGGTTTGAGCAT
Organism: Locusta migratoria; assembly: GCA_026315105.1. Taxonomy (NCBI): domain Eukaryota; kingdom Metazoa; phylum Arthropoda; class Insecta; order Orthoptera; family Acrididae; genus Locusta; species Locusta migratoria. Next base: position 870,090 of record CM048753.1, read on the forward strand.
TAAATACCACCTCCACCACCCCAACAGCAACGACGGAAGGATAGGTGGGGTGTAGGACAAGGGCTGTGTGGGGAGGGATGTTGGTGGGGGTGTTGTCGGAGAGCTGAGACACGGGGAAGTGTCGAGGGGTGGGAGGGGGAGTCTGAGATAAACACGGGCGGGAGGGCGGGAGGGCGGGAGGGGTGAAATCACGGAACGGAATATTTCCGGCGCGCCGGCGATTGAATATATGAATTTTTATTTCTGTTTTCCTGAGGAGCCGGAATGAAAGACGCCATAAGCGGGGGTGAGGCGGGGGTGGGGACGAACGAGAACTCGTTATTCCGGGGGTGGGGGGTTGGAGGGGAAATTGTCCGAAAACCCTGGGCGGTGACAGGGCGGCACAGAGGCGGCGGGGAGCGCTTCACACGATAAGTGTGTACTCTGGACTTTATGAGAGCAGTTGTTGTTGTTGTTGTTGTTGTTGTTGTTTTGGTATTCAGTCCGGAGTCTGGTTTGATGCAGCCCTCCACCCTACTCTATCCTGAGCAAGGCTCTTCATCTGCTTATAGAACGGCAACCCACATACATTTGAATCTGCTTACTATACGCGTCTCTTGGTCTCCCTCTGCGATTTTTACCCCACACACTTCCCTCCAACGCTAAATATACGATTCCTCGATGTCTAAGAATGTGTCCTACCAAGCGATCCCTTCTTTTAGTCAAGGTATGCCAAAACTTTCTTTTCTCACCAATTCTATTCAGTACTTCTTCATTAGTTATGCGATCTACCCACCTAATCTTAAGCATTCTTCTGTAGCACCACATTTCAAAAGCCTCTATTTTCTTCCTATCTGCACTGCTTATTGTCCATGTTTCACTCCCGTACAAGGCAACACTCCACAAAAATGCCTTCAGAAAAGACTTCCTTACACTTAAATTAATATTCGATGTTAGAAAATTTCTCTTTTCCAAAAATGCTTTCCATCCCATTGCCATTCTGCAGTTGTTACAACACAATAATAACAGGTGCGAATCCATAGTCAAGAGTGTTCGTCATAACGATTACTGTTCACTGTATGTTTCGCAGCTCGTTTAGAGCATGTACTTGCATTAAAACCAACAAAAATATTTTCACTGCGGAACTTTCGTTATTATTGCAAACCTCAGCTAAATGTTCTAACTAGAACTGTAATACTGACAGGTTTCTGATAATGAAAATATCAACACGTGTACTACCGGTCTACAGAGTCCAACGGGCACAATATTTCGGCGATCATACATGTCGCCATCATCAGGTGAACTGACGGACTGAGCTCCTGGAAACGCGCCGGCACGGAGATCCGCACGCTACGGCTGCTCGAAGGGACCTGGGTTCTAGCCCGGTAGCGGGCCATTTAAATACCCTCGGCCCGCGGAGCGACCCCTCCGCGGTCCGCGCAGTGGAACCGATTGCGACGGCGTCTGAGATGACGTCGGTGTGGGGGCTCTGTCCGCCGTGGTCGTCACTTCGTCACGTTTGCTAGATTTACTCTTAATTAACCCAATCGCTGGTTCCCAAGCTTTGCTAAGATTATAGCAACAATCACGGTTTATGAGGTCGTCACTTGTGCGAATTTCAATGGCCTCTCTAACGACTCAGTCCCCAGTATCTCGACGTCTGTACCAGAATCCTAGTGCTTTCATACTCCATCGCGTGATTCTCCGACAAACAATGTTCAGCGACCGCCGATTTGCTCGGATACATCAACCGTGTGTGCCTCTGGTGTTCAACGCATCGATCCTCGACGGTACGCATCGTCTGTCCAATATATGACTTGCCACATGGACACGGAATCTGGTACACGCCGGCCTTCCTCAAACCGAGATCATCTTTAGCGCTCCCCACCAGTGCACGAATTTTATTCGGCGGACAAAAGACAGTTCCAACCTGGTGTTTCTTCAAAATACGGGCGATCTTCCCCGAGAGTGCGCCGGTATATGGAACGAACGCAGTGCCTACATCCTCCCTTGTGTTGTCATCCGTTTCCACAGGTTGTGTTGTAGTGGTTGGGAGGAGAGCCCTCTGAATCTGCCTTTGAGTACCCGTTTTTTCGGAATACAGTTCTCAGGTGTTCCAATTATAGGGGTAGACTCTCTGCGTCGTATCCTCTCTCGGTCATGGATCCTTGTGCTGTCTGTTGCATAACAGTTTATACGTTTAGGGACTGATAACGCCGCATTTTAAGTCCCTTAAGCGTGACAAACATTTTCCTGTATCGTACAAAGAAATGACAGAAAATCGTGAAATTCGCCTCACTCGTGAGAAGACCCGGTAGAGCAGGCAGCACCCAGGCTACAGGGTCATCAAGAACCTGTTAGCCGAAGCAGTAGCTCTCGGCTGCTATACCTGCGACGACTTTCTGCGGATGTTAAGCAGACCCATAGTTTTCCACGTGCTACGATGCGCTACTGCGGTTATTTCGCACTTGCGTGTGAAGGTAACCATTTCAGCTAACAAGGGGAAGGCCTCAGACACAGCCAGGTCGTTTGTGTACAATCTAAAACGAAGGAATCAAAGACATTTTTGGTCAACGCCCCCGCGTTTTTGACAAAATCGCCCCTAAAGGTTATGACGCACAATCGACTCAAAATTGGAGGGCCTGCCGCGGTGGCCGAGGGGACTGAGGCGCTCCAGTCACGGTCACTACGGTCGGGGGTTCGAATCCTCCCTCGGGCATGGATATTTGTGCCGACCTTAGTCTTAGCTAGTTCATAAGTAGTTTGTAAGCTTAGGGACTGATGGTGGCCGAGGGGACTGAGGCGCTCCAGTCACGGTCTGCACGGCCACTACGGTCGGGGGTCCGAATCCCCCCTCGGGCATGGATATTTGTGCCGACCTTAGTATTAGCTAGTTCATAAGTAGTTTGTAAGCTTAGGGACTGATGGTGGCCGAGGGGACTGAGGCGCTCCAGTCACGGTCTGCACGGCCACTACGGTCGGGGGTCCGAATCCCCCCTCGGGCATGGATATTTGTGCCGACCTTAGTCTTAGCTAGTTCATAAGTAGTTTGTAAGCTTAGGGACTGATGGTGGCCGAGGGGACTGAGGCGCTCCAGTCACGTTCTGCACGGCCACTACGGTCGGGGGTTCGAATCATCCCTCGGGCATGGATATTTGTGCCGTCCTTAGTCTTAGCTAGTTCATAAGTAGTTTGTAAGCTTAGGGACTGATGGTGGCCGAGGGGACTGAGGCGCTCCAGTCACGGTCTGCACGGCCACTACGGTCGGGGGTTCGAATCCCCCCTCGGGCATGGATATTTGTGCCGACCTTAGTCTTAGCTAGTTCATAAGTAGTTTGTAAGCTTAGGGACTGATGGTGGCCGAGGGGACTGAGGCGCTCCAGTCACGGTCTGCACGGCCACTACGGTCGGGGGTCCGAATCCCCCCTCGGGCATGGATATTTGTGCCGACCTTAGTCTTAGCTAGTTCATAAGTAGTTTGTAAGCTTAGGGACTGATGGTGGCCGAGGGGACTGAGGCGCTCCAGTCACGTTCTGCACGGCCACTACGGTCGGGGGTTCGAATCATCCCTCGGGCATGGATATTTGTGCCGTCCTTAGTCTTAGCTAGTTCATAAGTAGTTTGTAAGCTTAAGGACTGATGGTGGCCGAGGGGACTGAGGCGCTCCAGTCACGGTCTGCACGGCCACTACGGTCGGGGGTTCGAATCCCCCCTCGGGCATGGATATTTGTGCCGACCTTAGTCTTAGCTAGTTCATAAGTAGTTTGTAAGCTTAGGGACTGATGGTGGCCGAGGGGACTGAGGCGCTACAGTCACGTTCTGCACGGCCACTACGGTCGGGGCTTCGAATCATCCCTCGGGCATGGATATTTATGCCGTCCTTAGTCTTAGCTAGTTCATAAATAGTTTGTAAGCTTAGGGACTGATGGTGGCCGAGGGGACTGAGGCGCTCCAGTCACGGTCTGCACGGCCACTACGGTCGGGGGTTCGAAACCCCCCTCGGGCATGGATATTTGTGCCGTCCTAGTTCGTAAGTAGTTTGTAAGTTTAGGGACTGATGACCCCGTAGTTAAGTCCCATACACTATACAAACATTTGAACATTTGAACAAAATTGGAGGAATCGATACATAATTGTAAATGGAGCATTTTTCATCATCAAGTACGGGGTCCGCAAACGCACACTTTTCCAGAAATCGAGGGAAGATACTTTTACAACTGCCGCTTCTGTACTAGACTTGTGTAGTTCGCGAACGAATCAGTTCTGACAAGGCGAAATAGTTCGCAGATCCCTCGCCTCTTAGTTCGTCCGCTCCTTTTCCGAAGACTGACGGGGAACAGCGAGAGGACGCGAGAGCGCGCAGAATCGCGCGATTCCCTTCTGCCAGTTGCTGTCATTTCGAGCTGAGATGCAGCTCAGCTATATTTTCATACTTCACTGCCACAAATTTTCTTTTCTAAGGTATTCAGCAGTGTCTAAATAATATTTACTACGAATACTCTGTATGCAAAGTAGTTGAATACCATTGTATCACCTGTTCGTGTAAATAACTGGTTTATTTGCCTAAGTATTTGACGTGTAATTGCCCAAAAATACGGGTAATAGCTCACGCTTGGGCAACAATGATCATTATATAAAAAAGCTGTCATAACAAAAGAAAGAACTCTTAGTAGCGGTAGGAAAAGCCAAAAATAGCGGACGAATTAAAAAGAGCGACCTACTTCGCGGCCGAGCTGCCAACTAAAAGGAGAGCTACCGGTCGCGAACTAAAATATGCGCGATTTGTCGCGAACAGAATTAAAAATCACGTGTTTGCCTTCTGCTGATGAGAGCCATTTCGAGGTGAGCGTCTGCCTGCTAGATTACATAGTTCAGTGCTACAAAATTTCTGCTTTGAAGTATTCTGCACTCTGCAATATTTGACTAATAAATTCCATAACGTCAAGATATAGAGATAAGCCTAAACTTAAACACGAGAAATTCTCCACAAACAGTTTCTTTTGGTTTGCGTGATGTCGTTAGCGGCTCAAGCAGCAAGCGCATAAAGCAGCTAGGTGGGGGAACTTCTCCCTCCACCTGCACGCGCAGACCACGCCGCTCAGCCGTCGCAGCAGAGCCGCGAACTAAAGTGAGCCCTCCCGATCGCGAACTATGCTGTACCCACATGGTAAATGCTTTTCGCCGTTAGCGACGAAAGCGCAACGACCAAGTTAACTGGTTGGGAATCGGAGAACCTAGGTTCGAATCTCGAAAAAACCTATTGTATGTTATTTGTCTCGTTTGTATTCTTCCACATCTCAACTGATAGGGATAGGAAGGTTAATAAGTGCACCGAAGATTTAATAACCGGCAAACTGTACATCTTCGTGCCAGCCGATTGCCAGGTTAAAAACTCTATTTCCAGGCTGCAGAATTGCAGTGTTGTTTCTGGAAACCCAGCGTGAATTGGACAACCGCACGTATGTAATATCTGTTCACAGCATAATTCATAACCAAATTTCAGCACCGATTTTTTCAGGCAATGATATCGTATGCGTGATACGCATCAAAATTAATTCCCGATAAAGACATATTTTTAAATACAGGGTGTTACAAAAGGGTACGGCCAAACTTTCAGGAAACATTCCTCACACACAAAGAAAGAAAATACGTTATGTGACATGTGTCTGGAAACGCTTAATTTCCATGTTAGCGCTCATTTCAGTATTTACGGATGAGGCTTCATTCCAACGTGATCAAATTGTAAATTTCCACAATCAACATGTGTATGCTGGGGAGAATCCGCACGCAATTGTCCAATCACCTCATCAACACAGATTTTCTGTGAACGTTTGGGCAGGAATTGTTGGTGATGTCTTCATTGGGCCTCATATTCTTCCACTACGCTCACTGGAGCACGTTATCATTATTTCATATGGATACTCTACCTGTGTTGCTAGAACATGTGCCTTTACAAGTACGACACAACATGTGGTTCATGCACGATGGAGCTCCTGCACATTTCAGTCGACGTGTTCGTACGATTCGGTGACCGATGGATTGGTAGAGGCGGACCAATTCCATGGCCTCCACGCTCTCCTGACCTCAACCCTCTTGACTTTCATTTATGGGGGCATTTGAAAGCTCTTGTCTACGCAACCCCGGTACCAAATGTAGAGACTCTTCGTGCTCGCATTGTGGACGGCTGTGATACAATACGCCATTCTCCAGGGCTGCATCAGCGCATCAGGGATTCCATGCGACGGAGGGTGGATGCATGTATCCTCGCTAACGGAGGACATTTTGAACATTTCCTGTAACAAAGTGTTTGAAGTCACGCTGGTACGTTCTGTTGCTGTGTGTCCACATAACATATTTTCTTTCTTTTGTGTGTGAGGAATATTTCCTGAAAGTTTGGCCGTACCTTTCTGTAACAATATATACCTACAGTGAACTTCCCTAGCTCTTTAAATTAGAGTCTGCAGGATGAACTTGGGTGGGCTCCAGCAATTATTCTGTTACACTCCTGATAAGTGGCAACCCAGATCCTGCAGAACGGTAAAATAACAGGAAGGACAACCAAAGAAGCTCTTCAGCGCGTCCTAGAAACAGAACATGACTGAACTCGAAGCTGCCATCTCGAGCCTGAATATGCAAAAGGCTCCAGGTGTCGATGACCTTAGAGTCGAGCAGATGAAGAACTTCGACTGTAAAACGATGGAGTGCCTACTAAGCGTAATGAACAAATGTGTCGCGAAGTTACACATCCCCAAAATGTGGCGGAACTCTCGAGTCATTGCAATACTTAAGCCTGGGGAGGAACCAACTGACCCGAAAAACTTTCGACCTATCTCCCTTTTATGCCACACCTTCAAGATATTAGAACGGCTAACCGATCACATCGAGGACGGTTTTGATCGTGGTGAGATTTCTGGAGTCGCTTTTGTTGACCTAACAGCTGCATACGACACCGTGAACCACAGGAAACTGTTAAAGAAAGTGTATGGCCTTACTAAGGACTACCAACTAACTTCCGTTATTAGCACCTTCCTCCAGAACAGAAGATTCCAAGTTTCATTACAGGGTAAAAGAAGCAGATGACGAACGGAGAAGAACGGTCTCCATCAAGGCAGTGTGCTTGCCCCGGCACTGTACAACATCTACACAAATGATCAGCCAATACCAGCAAACACTAGGCTCTTCATCTATGCCGATGACACTGCAGTATCTGTGTATCTGTTCAGGGACCAACCTTTAAAGAAGTAGAGAAGAAGCTGTCTCTAGTAATGGAGGGACTCTCCAAGTATTATGATGCCAACCACTTGAAGCCCAATCCCAGTAAAACTCAAGTGAGCGCCATCCACTTACGAAACAGAGGAGCGGAGCACAAACTGGACATCACATGGCGAGGAGGACAACCGAAACATTGCCCAACACCAGTCTAACCAGGTGTCACTCTGGACAGGGCTCTGACGTACAGGCAGCAATTTCTGAACGTGAAACAAAAAGTCAGTGCTCGTAATGAGGTACTTAAGAAGCTGGTTGGCAGCCAACCCGCACCCCTTAAGGACTTCTGCACTGTGTATCAGCCGCTGAATATGCTGCTCCTGTGTGGGTCGCTTCAGCACACGCTAAGCACGTTGATATTGTGGTCACTGATACAGCAAGGATCATTTCAGGATGCTTGAAGCCAACACCAGTGCAGAAACTATTTCCAGATGTTGGAATAGCCGCACCCAATATCCGGAGGGCCATTGCTGTAAACTATGAAAGAACAAAGCAGGAGACTGACCACAGACATCCTCTGTATGGTCACCAGGCAGCAAGACACCGCTTTAAACCCCGGAAGAGTTTCCTCGCTAGGACTGCGCCACTAGAGGGAGCACCAGAGGCAAATCGTCTCTCAACATGGAAGAGCTCACTGCCCGCAGACATATCGCCGACGGAAGAAACAGCTCCTGGCCGCAAACCTACAGTACCCTGTGTGGAGGTCCCTCAACCGCCTAAGAGTGGGCGTTCCTCGATGCGAAAGCAACCTGAAGAGATTGGGAATCCTTCCAGCGATGCAGACACCTCTTGCGACTGTGGGGCTGATGAAGATGCAAGTATGCTGCCTCCTGGACAACTCGTGTACAGCACAAGATGTTCACGAAGGAAATGACAAAGCTATCGCAGCTGCTATTTTTTGGAAATGCTGACCGACCGGACACGGAAATGAAATGAATGAATGACCATATATCGTTTACATTGTAAGTTAACCACCCTCCGCTTCCTACCAGTTGCCGCCTTGGTCAGTGATTATTTACGGTGTTAAAAGCAGATGTTATTGCCCTGATAAAATTGTATTGCAACGGATAACGACTTTTTACACACAAAAGACTGCAGCAACTGATAGCATACCGGTGTCAGTTCCCTTACTAGATGAAATTTCCCTACTTATATTCTCGCAATTCCCCATTAAATATTCCCACTCTCTTTTTAATTATTAATTAAGCATAAATGGGACTCAGAATTTCATAAAAACAACTAGAGACGAAATGTTTAACTATTTACACAAGTGTATTAACAAATTCACTGTACATCTCCCTATCATCATTTTAAGACCCAAAATACAAAATATTGCTTCATTAAATGTGTCAGCTATGGATTGAGACTAGGATCGTAACATTACATTGTTACCGTACATTCTTTACTCTCACAAACTGCACCCACGTGGCTATGCACAACATTCCCAAGTCTCGACAAAGAAAAATTCCCCTGAAATTATCCAAATACCGATATTCAAACATCGCCCTCACCCATACAACATTTCTAAGCAGTTCCCTTCACATAATTTGGATTAGGGCTGTTTAACTACGATATCCCTTTGTGCACTGCCTCTCCCTGTGATCAGCATATCTCACGTGAGCCAAACTCATGTTAATCTATTTAAAAAACCCATAAAATTTACTAAAAACCACTTCTGATAAGCTTCCCATTATACAAAATCATTTCTCCGCTGAAATAGAGACAGAATAAAACACAACCAACACAGTTCCTGATACTTTACCACGGAGGCCACCATACTCACATCCTTCCTCTTCGACAGTCGGAAACGTTCTCTCTCTTGTGGCCGCTCCCCGTCCTAACCGATCCCCCCGTTCCAGTTCGCGAGTAGCCGCGCCCTCATTGGCTTGTGATCTAACGGGACCTTGTGCCAACCTCCGAATTCTGAAGGAACTCGCAAGTCGCAGCCACTTGACCATCTCATCCCCAAGGAAACCTCTCTGCCACACCCCAGAACTAAAGTCGGCAAACCTGCCGAGTGTTCTGCATCTCTGGCTTCCCAGCCGCGGTTTCATGCACACTTACAGACCCTCACACACACAATCACATAAGGTATGAGTTGGGTACTGTGGAGCAAAGCTCCTTATGTGAGCGGCGCTCACTTATTTGTCCTGCAATAACAATTTTAATACATAATAAAGCATTCTTGTCTCCACCTAGTACATCCCCCATTACAGTGGCACTAAAGGCCAAGCACACTTTTACGAAATGATAATCAGACGAAAGTAACGTACACTGCAGTATACAAGGATTTAATGGAATGATACTACAGTATCGTTTCAACATTATCAGATGATGCCTCAAAAGAATAAACAAAATTTTGCAACTGACACTGTCTTTCGGGATAAATTCACAACCTGTTGCTGTAGCTGTCGCCAGCATTGAACGGAACCAGTTTTATGTTGTTAGAACTTTAGTCTTACATATGTGTGTCCAGGATTTCTCACAACTGTCTGCACATTCCATCTTCTCACAAGTGTCCAAACTCAGTTTTGGATAAGTAATATTAAGAATGGTTACTACAAGCGCGTCTTCTCTGTCAGCCGTAACCTTACAATTTGGAAGAAACGCTGCACAAAGTGTTTGCATAATTCACTGGCATTTGTCGGGAACTTGGCTTCCTGGCGTCCCTGCAGCGGAGTTTACTCCTCCCATTGTGCCAATAAACTGGCGCGCCCCTACTAACGCAGGACGCTTTGCTAGCGGCGAGCAACTTTGTTCCCCACGTGAAAGCCGGCGGCGGGTACTGCAGCGCCGCCGGTGGCAGTTAATTAAACTAATAACGAGGGCGCCGCGGGCGAGCATCTCTGGCGGGACGTGTGGGGGTGGGTGGGGGTGAGAAGCGGAGGGCGGGGCCAATCGCTGGGGATGTAGGAGACTCCACGCAAACACACCAGCGACACACACCTACATCTACATGAGCAAATTGGCAGTGCTGCGAAAAGCTGGTTAGGCGGCAAAGTTTTTTATTTCAGTCCACACTTCTTGTACAGTGCTACTTCAATGAAGAGTTTCGGTATTACCAGCATCTCATTAGTATCTCCCTTGTGACGTAGCCACACGTACGTAAATACACGCAGTTAAGGGGAGTCGTAAGGTCACTTGGGGTACCTGGGCCCAGAGGGTAACTGGCCATCTGCTTCTTTCATAAAAGTTGTGAGAATAATTTCACTGCAAGTGGTTGGCAGCATTGAAGAACAATGGCTTCCCTCTTGTCCAAGCAGTCTCAAATATCTAACAAGGGGAACACCAAGTATGGTAGCAACGAATTTTGAGTCGTAGTTATATTATGCGGGAACTCCTGCACACCGCCAAGCTAAAAGGATTTGTTCCAGTGCGCCTTGGTTTCCACGAAAATCGCGATCAAAGTCCAGCGCGTAACAGCTGTGCCTGTCCTGAGTCACCAGGAGCGCGTGAGTCAGCGTGGTGTAATTAGCAAGGAGCTACCCTGTCACGCGTACGACCCGAGCTCAAATCCTGCTCTCTTTTTTACAGTTGTCCGGCGATTAACTGTGTGTAATTATATTCCTTATTTCTTACTGCAAAGATAAGCTTGTATCAGGTAATTACAGTTACATGTGAACGATGCGCTACGAATGACTACCCACGTCAGGGCCGGCGCAAGGCACGTGCGAAACGTGCGGCCGCACGGGGCGGCACTTTCCGAGGGGGAGGGGGAGGGGGAGGGGCGGCAAATCTGCCGCCACCCCTTTTTTTTATTTTTGTAGGACAAACTCAACATTCATTCCCAAGAGGGGATTCGAAACCAAACCTCGGATGGAGCGGCTTCGGGAACTTTGGCAATGCGTCTCGACTACCTGCCGGCCGCCCCTGTAGAGCAAGGGGAGGGATGAGGGCTGATTTCTTGCTCACCACTGCGGCAGCGCCGTCGTGTTTATTCCGCAAGCACAGAGAGAGGGATGCAGTCTGGCCAACTCGCCGACGCCAGTATTCTTATGAGTGGAGCGCTGACAGCCTGTTACGCGCCGTGCGTTTACTCGCAACTAATTTTGCAGAAGAGGAAATGTAATTTGGACATTCGAATGCAATGTTCGATACTGCGATTACATGTTAAGCCTGAAGCAATTTTGCTAAGCCCTTCAATGGTAGCTGAGTGTTTTATTCTTAGCCGCGAAATGGAAAAAAAAATTGTTGAACATTAGCACATGACAAGGGATAAAGACATTGATAGTAAGCATGAAATACGTTCCGTTTCGACGTATTTTTGAAAATGTTTGCTATCCGTTTCTGAGTGATAGTCGGACCTTTTGGTTTTTGAGCCCTGAAACACCTGTCTCCACCTGCATGAACACAATTAAACTCTGACCAGCACTTCTGTGTGAGAATACTACTCACACACTATCACTTTGCCAACATTTATTTACTGTACAATGCGTGTGAATCCATGTTTCGTCTAAGTAAACTACTGGCCGCTTTGATTCTGATGAAAACCTGAGAAAGTATGGTCTTTTAGCAACACTGCCTTCTCGTCCAAGCGAAACAAAACGTTAACTTTGACACCTTGTAAAACGAAAATCCATAGACAGAACGTTGCTTCTAAGGGTTTTCTTGCTAGGTTTGAAGCTCATTTCTGTTTGGAAAAAGTTGTGCATTTTTGCGAAGTTCTTTTTCTTTCTATTGTTCGTAATGCTATCAAAGTTACTGCCTGATAATTCATTTATTCATATCATCGGTCACATACTTATTGTGAGCTTCTTGCTTCATCTTCTTGGGCGCTAGTTTAACCGTAGCCTCGCTGTACCGCATCACGTGATCTAGTTCCTGGCACTGCCGCGTCACCAATTCGCCTTTCCTGACAATACGTATTGTTGCGCTCTCTACAACGAAAACTGCATAAATCGTTTCGATAGTTGGCCGAGAGAGTCAAGATTGGTCAGAAGCACTTTCATTGCGTTTCACAAGAACAGAAGAATTGGTGCGTCCGAATTTCTTGCAACTTGGGATGTAATGGATAAGTGCTTTTGATATAACGTACAATTAGTATTGCGCATGCACGTTACTCATAGTCCGCCTCCGTAGTCCAGTAGACAGCGTGTTTGGTTGCCACGCATGGGGCCCGGGTTCGATTCCCGGTCGGGTAGGAGATTTTCTCCAGTCGGGGACTGGGTGTTGTGTCGTCCTCATCATCATTGACATGCAAGTCGCCGAAGTGGCGTCAGATAAAGAGACTTGCACCAGGCAGGCTGAACACGACCCCAGTTGGGGTCTAACGGTCATAAATGCCACACGATCATCATCATCACGTTACTCATAAGTTTGAATTTTTCTGCTTCAAGAATGCAGAATACGAAAATTTATTTTTCTTATGATCTGTTACTTAACAAATTGGCAACTCGGCAAATAAGCACACGTCACCCCAATAGCTAGAATGAAAATAAGCGCAGAAAAGGGACGTGATACGGGGATGACTAATTTGTTACCCCTTATTCCATAATCAGACACGACAGAACTGACACATGCAAATTACGACACATGTCGAGTGTCAGTTCTTTGAAATGGATAACCGAAGTGCAGTGAGTTAATATATTTCGACAAGCATTAGTACCCGTCGGTGGCCGGGTGTGTACTTATTGCACTATTGTGTTACGCCATCTCCTTATCCTTCCTCTCTCCATTGTCTTCCGTCCCACTCTTTGGCCCTTTCAACTGTTTTTATTTTCCACATCCTCATAGATTTCTGGCACAGAGTGGCTATTCTCAATGCTTTGAGTTATGTTTACATCTATACCGTCGTGCTGAACGTAACTGGCACCATGACGGTTTATATGTAAGCACATATTAAAAGCTTTGAAACACTGGTCACTCAGTGGCCGAAACCTAGGTAGACCTGAAAAGTAAAAACAAAAATTGCGATTGATTGCTGACTTTTCCTACAGATTTGTAGATTTGTTTGAATAAAATTTCACAAACGTTTTGTAAAAACGGCCTGGGGGGGGGGGCGGCTATTAAGCAGCTCGCACGGGGCGGCTCAAAAAGATGTTCAAATGTTTGTATAGTCTATGGGACTTAACTACGGGGTCACCAGTCCCTAAACTTACAAACTACTTATGAACTACTTACGAAGTAGGACGGCACAAATATCCATGCCCGAGGGGGGATTCGAACCCCCGACCACGGGGCGGCACTTGGGCCTGCGCCGGCCCTGACCCACGTGGCCGCAGCATAATAAGCCGCTGGTCCGTGCCAAGTGGACACACACTGCATTCGACGGTGTAACAACACTGGGGCCGGGGACTGTAAACGCAGCTAGCAAATGCTGCACAAATGTTACAGCTGATAACTACAGGCGTTCTACTGGTCTTTCAGTCGCCGTAGAAGTATGCTTCGAAATAACGAATTAAATAAAACTATCGTGTGCAATACAGAACATATTGAGGAATTAACATAAGCTATTATCACGACCAATTACTCAAGCATTAACATAAGAGTGGCTATTGAAGCATATAATTATGCACAATCAATCGTCGGACAAGTGAAAAAAATTGATTGCTATCAGGTTTTGAGCTCGGGTCGTACGCGTGACAGGGTAGGTCCTTGCTAATTACTCCACGCTGGCTCACGTGCTCACGCTTACTGTCAGTATAATCACTGTGGCGGGTATTTTAGCATAAAGTAGAAGCACAGCGTCACTTGAAACGTAGTGTTATTGGTCTTCTGCTATTCCTTATTTACATAAACGATTTAGGGGAAAATCTAAGTAGCTCTCTTAGGTTGTTTGCAGATGACGCCGTCATTTGCCGTCTAGTAAAATCATCTGAAGATCAAAACCAACTGCAGAACGATCTGAATAAGATATCAGTATGGTGTAAAAATTGGCAATTGACTCTAAATAATGTGAAGTGTGAAGTCGTCCACATGAGTACGAAAAGAAATCCGTTAAACTTTGTTTACAACATAAATCAATCAAATGTGAAGGCCGTAAACTCCACAAAATACCTAGGAATCACTATTACTTCAGACTTAAACTGGAAAGAACACGTAGATAATATCGTGGGAAAGGCGAACCAGAGACTGCGTTTTATTGGTAGAACGCTGAAAAGATGCAACAGAACTACTAAAGAAACTATATACACTACGCTTGTCCGTCCATTTTTGGAGTATTGCAGCCCAGTGTGGGATCCTTATCAGGTGGGTTTGACGGAGGACATCGAAAGAGTCCAAAGAAGGGCAGCTCGTTTCGTATTGTCGCGATACAGGGGAGACAGCGTTACGGAAATGATACAGGATCTGGGATGGGAATCATTACAACAACGGCGCTTATCGCTGAGGCGTGGGTTACTTGCGAAACTCCAATCGCCAACATTCTTACATAGGTAGAAATGATCATCAGAATAAAATAAGAGAAATCAGAGCTCGAACAGAGCTCGAACAGATGTTCTTTCTTCCCGCGGGCTATTCGAGAATGGAATGGGAGATAAATAGTATAATTGTGGTTCGATGAACCCTCTGCCAGGCACTTAAATGTGATTTGCAGAGTATCCCATGTAGATGTAGATGTAGAAACATTACAAGCAACAAGTGTTCTCCTTTATTTTATTAGTTTGTGGTGGTGGCCCAGTTACCTCCAAACGTTTTCGAAACTGGGGTAAGTGTGCCAGGTACTTGGGGCATCTCGGCCCACCTAGGTCCCATTTACCCCTAGTACACCCATTTACCCCAAGTATATTATCATTATTGCTTCTTTTTAATTCATTACTGAAATCAATTTATTTTTTCCTTTGTGAATTATGTTAATTTTATCTAGTGTAAAATTCTTGAATATCCGTCTGCAGGTAGCTTTTATTTTGTATAACATGACCGAAATAATTGAAAAATATGTGAATTCAATACAAGTGGGTGAATATTGTGTTGTGAGAGTCTACGGAAAATCAGTAAATTTCATGCTTTACCTTGCAAAAGTGACAAACCAATCAATGCTGGATATTAAGTCATGTTTTTCAAACGACACTTCAAATATCGTGAATTTTATGGAAACAGGAGAAGAAGCCTCTTAAAAGCAGCTCTGCTGGATTCAAAGGCGAGATCAGCTTCACTGATGATATTAGTGACTTAACGGACATTTTGGAACTTTTGTTTAGCAAGATGTAATTAAGACTTGATGACTGAATCTGGGCTTATTAACTTTACTTGTGTAATTGCAACTCTTGTTTCATATTAAAAGTTGAGTTATTAAAAAATTTGAATTAAGTTCACACCCAGTCATTCTGTAGAGGTTCACTTGCATTGTCAGTAACTCGACTACAGTGTCATTGAAATGACCTGTTTTAATGTTCTCGTGGAGTTTACATCTTACCCAACATATCCAATACCTCAATTGAGGCAACAATAATTTTTTTTTTAATTTTAGACTGAAAGTCTCGGTAGAGGTATGCAACCTTCATCGTAACATTTTAATGATGACTTTAAAATTGCTGGAGATTGCTTGAATAATCAAAAGATGTTATCATTAGATTATTTATTTTCAATTCACAACTGCTTAACGAACAAATTTGTGGTTTTCCCAAATTTTCGAAGCAACGTTTTTCAGTAATTAATTTTGAGGATTTCACTTTTTTTTAAAAATATCTTATTTATTTTATTTTTGATATTTGTTTAAAATGATGTGCTTTATATTGACCTTGTATTTTGAATAAATAAGGCAACTGTTCAGCCTCTACTCTAACTTCCATGTTACTCACATTCGCCATAGAACCTTTATTTTCTAATATATATATATATATATATTATCTTAATAACAACTTCTGTTTATTCTTATTTGTCAATACATAACAACAGTATTTTATATGACTAATTTGAATACATCAAATATAAATTTATATAATATCGGTATGTAATTCCAAATTATGTAAAACTATAACAACATTATAAACTGAAAATAATTTTTTTTTGTATACTTAATTGGCTGTATGTATCTTATTGACAGATCACAGGATGTTGGGCTACGCCCAAAACATGTTGTGAATTGAAAATAAATAATTTACTGATAACTTCCTTTGATTATCAATCTTCAGCAATTTTAAAATCATTGTTTTAAAAAAAGCAACAATAATTAGTATGCAACTAAGATCCCGTATGGTCCAGTTACCCCACTCTATACGGGTATCTGGGCCCATTGGGCATATTTTTTCTTTTCCCCTTCTCAAGTACAAATATAATGCAGATTACATTCTGTTATAACATATTTATATGTAGAATGTTGTATCATAAGGAAATATATTTTACATGGTAATTTAACGTATTAATACTCCCTAGACTAGTATTAAGCTAGGAACTGCGCACTCACGTTGTAAGTTCACGGCCCAAATGCCCCAACTGACCTTAAATTTCACATTTTTGCTTTTTATGCAAATTATAAAAATATGGATGTTTTTGTTTAATTTGGGGTTGGTTTTATTCAAATATTCGATAATTTACTATTTTCAATAAATATTTAAAAATAATCCTGCACTGGCATTTTTGAGAATTCCTTTTCCATAATTTCGCATATTGGAATTTTTTCGTGGTAATATATTGTCTAGAAGGGTGTGGTTTGTTTTGTTTTGTAGAGAACTGTCCGTTTCGTAAATTGCCTACACTAGCGGTACTTCGCAGAAACCTGAGGTTTATTTTATTGGTGTTCTGTTTTGGGACCATTGCTGTTTCTTAAATGATATGCTTCGAATATAAGAGGTAACTGTAAAGTATTTTTGTTTGCTTATGATACCAGCTTGGTAGTGATGTTGCTCGTAATATTGACACAGTATCAAATAATGCAGTTCAAGAGATAAGTTCATGGCTTGTAGAAAACAAGTTGATGTTAAATCACAGTAAAACTCAGGTTTTACAATTTCTAACACATAATTTGACGAAAGCTGACATTTTGATAACACATAATGGCCATATGATAAGGTGTTGGTACAGATAGTAAGCTGTCATGGAAAGCCCATGTTCAGGATCTTGTTCCAAAATTAAATTCTGCCATATTTACCATTAGAACAATATCTGAAATAAGTTATTTTTCAACAAGAAAAGTAGTCTATTACGCTTACTTTCACTAACTTATGACGTACGGCATAATTTTTTGGGGTAACTCGCCTGATGCAAAAAGGATATTTCTGGCTCAAAAACGGGCGGTTCGAGCAATATCTGGTGTAAGTTCGCGAACGTCATGTCGACCCCTTTTCAGTAGTCTGGAAATTTTGACACTGGCGTCACAATACGTATTTTCTTTAATGTCGTTTGTTGTTAATAATATCAGCTTATTCCCACGAGTTAGTAGCTTTCACTCGGTGAATACTAGACAGAAGTCGAATCTACATTTGTATCAGACCACCTTGACACAAATGCAGAAAGATGTACAGTATTCTGCAGCATCCAGTTTCAGTAAGCTGCCACAAGAACTAAAGAATCTTACCACTAAGCCACACGCTTTCAAATCCAAATTGAAGAGTTACCTCATGGCTCACTCCTTTTATTCTGTCGAGGAACTCCTAGAAAAGTTAAAAAATTAAGCTAAATATTTTTTTTCCTTTATTGATTCTTTTCACTTTGTCTTAAGATTGTCGTGTGCATAGGACTACTTAAAAATTCTGTATTACCATTCTTGTGTAAAAATTCATGTATTGACTTGTTCCATGACCATGGAGTCTCACTTCTCAATTGGGTCCTATTGAACAGAATATTAAAAATAAAAAAAAAAAATAAACTAAAAAAAAGTTGAGTGATGTCACTTTTTGAGGTTTAATTAGATAGGAATGATGAGGAGAAACATCTACATCTAGATGTACATCTACATGGGATACTCTGCAAATCACATTTAAGTGCCTGGCAGAGGGTTCATTGAACCACAATTATACTATTTATCTTCCATTCCATTCTCGAATAGCGCGCGGGAAGAAAGAACACCTGAATCTCTTTGTTCGAGCTCTGATTTCTCGTATTTTATTCTGATGATCATTTCTACCTATGTAAGTGGGAGTCAACAATATATTTTCGCATTCGGAGGAGAAGGTTGGTGATTGGAGTTTCGTAAGTAGCCCACGCCGCAGCGATAAGCGCCGTTGGTGTAGTGATTCCCAACCGAGATCCTGTATCATTTCCGTAACGCTGTCTCCCCTATATCGTGACAATACGAAACGAGCTGCACTTCTTTGGACTCTTTCGATGTCCTCCGTCAAACCCACGTGATAAGGATCCCACACTGGGCAGCAGTACTCCAAAAATGGACGGACAAGCGCAGTGTATGCAGTTTCTTTAGTAGTTCTGTTACATCTTTTAAGGGTTCTGCCAATAAAACGTAGTCTCTGGTTCGCCTTTCCCTCGATATTATCTACGTGTTCTTTCCAGTTTAGGTCTGAAGTAATAGTAATTCCTAGGTATTTTGTGGAGTTTACGGCCTTCACATTTGATTAATGTTGTAAACAACATATCTGAAGAAGTGAGAGAATGGTCTAATAGATTGCAGTGCAACACAGCTCGGACAGGAAGCCCTTGTACTTAGCCGGTATTCCGCCGTCGTACTCCCTGCTGTCGCGTGTACTGCCACACTCCCGTACAGCACAGCAGCACCCTTCAAACGCTACACGCCGCATCGTAAGTCGCTCCCAGACTCGCCCAGAAGTGAGATTCCCGCTTGATAGAGCCCGCATTAGCCGTGGAGACGCCGCAATAAATCCCCCTAACCACCGCCAGCCTGCTGCCTAACTCGCCCCTCTTCCCCACACACCGCTTCTCTCTCTCTCACTCACCTGTTATTCCGCCCCCGCACTACGTCACAGGCGCCACTTGACTCCTCCCCCTCCCTCCCTCCCCCCACCCCTTGGCAGAATTTATTTCCCTCTGTTTCCGGCGCCCTCCATTTGCCTCTTAATGGCTTTTATTTAACTTCCCCTCGCGTCACGAGCCTTGAAACACTACCCACTGCTCCGCCGGCGCCTTGCGACGACTTCCGTCCAGATTTTCCTCTCTGCCGCCTGTCGTTTCAAACGGTTACACCCACTATACAGCCCTGAATGGATTACTGCCACTGGAGTAAACGCAGATGGACGTTTCTACACCGTGAATGCTGTGTCAACACGTACATTAACCCTCGCATGGTATCAGCTCTAGAAAGACGTATCGTATGCCTGGGGTCTTTTTTGACCCCAACAGTGATTCAAGCGACTTTATGGAGATAATTTTTGTGTCCCAGCCTCGTCGCCGCTTTTGTGTCTCGTTTCCGTCGTAGGTGTCGGTGGCCGAGTAGAATGAGACCGACACAGGAATAAAGGATGCTGGTAGGAGGTAACCAGCCAGTGGGACAGCAGAAACTAGAAACACTAGAGTAAATTAGCATGAGATATATATTTCTTAGAGACTTAGTAATACTTAACTTTTACATAGCTCAGTACTGCAGAATGCTGATATATAGTTGAGCTAGAGGCCTGCCTAGTGCCTATCCGATAGCCAAGTCTTCACTGGTGCCTATCTGATTCCGAAGTGTTAGCTGGTTCCTATCTCAGTCCCAAGTGAACGATGTCGTTCAGTGGTGGCCACGAGCGGAGTTGCAGCAGAGGGCGCTCGTGGCTGACGTCGTAAGAATGCCGCGCCGTGCGTGCATGGCGGCGCGCGGCGAAAGTAGGTGGCGCGCACTTTAGAATTGTGCGACACCACAATAATATTTGAAAGATGTCCATAAAAAGTAAATATAATTTATTGAGAAACATATGCACAAAATTAATCTTACAACTTCATAATTTCTTCATATAATTAAGTTAGCCGCGGTGGAGTAGCCGAGCGGTCTAAAGCGTCTCGCTGCGGAGCGCGCGGTTGCTCGCCGTGGAGGTTCGAGTCCTCCCTGGGGCATGGGTGTGTGTGTTTGTCCGTAGGTTAGTTTACCTAGGTTTGAGTAGTTTGTAAGCTACGGACTGATGACCACGCAGTTTGGTCCGATAGATTTACAAACATTTGATTTTGTAAAAGCAGTCACAATTGTCCACTGACTAAAGCTATTTGGTAGCGATGTTTAGTATGGAGTATGGCCGGGTGATTAACGGAGAGTAGTATTTTAAATGCAGTGATCGTTGCTTAGAACCCTGGTATGCGTTAATATTTTTTTCTCTCAGTTTCCTGTATGGGACCAGAAATGACATTCCTATTCTCATTTGTCACAAATATTTATCAATTTTTTTTCGAAAATGTCGGGACTTCCGAGGTCGTGGTGAAGCAAGAACCTAACAATAGAACTTAAGTAATAATTCATCATTTGTCATATTTACAGACACTTGAACATTTTTAATTAAGTTACATTTGTTTCAAATATAAAAACATGTTTAGTTTAGTTTGTTTGGTTCCAAAAATTATTTTAACACAAAATATTCATAACCCACAGATTATGTACTAATACTGTAATTTATTAGTATTATATGTAATATCATTTACATGGAATTTTATTAGAAATACACTCCTACACGCTCTCAGTGTCAATACAGTTCAATCCAGCTTTCAAGAATTGGGCACATAATTTTATTATCTTTTGCATGACTATTGGTATGCATTACTATTACACTCAGCATGTGATTGCTGACAAAAAGCTTGAAACAGTCTGCCCTTGGCTGTAATTGTGGTCTAAGGTGACGTGGAATATGCGCAGTTTGCCGCGGTGGAGTAGCCGAGCGTTCTAAAGCCCCTCGCTACGGAGCGCGCGGTTGCTCGCCGTGGAGGTTCGAGTCCTCCCTGGGGCATGTGTGTGTGTGTGTTGTCCGTAGGTTAGTTTACCTAGGTTTCAGTAGTTTGTAAGCTACGGACTGATGACCACGCAGTTTGGTCCGATAGATTTACAAACATTTGAACATTTATGCGCAGTTTCACGTGTTACATTCGTTGAAACCTGCTTGCGCACATCAGGTGGTACTGTGTTATATGTTATCTGTCCACTTCTAGACACAAAAGTAGATGCACTAGTTACCTAAATGCCATTACCTTCTTCACAGTCACACACATACACTTCACCTCCGACGTGTACATCTTCCTCTATCATATCTCCATCAGAATCACTATCATCCTCGTTTCCAAAAATTGATTCATTATCACTGTCAGTCTTCTGTAAATCTGCCAAAGCCTGTTTGAGACTGTAGCCCATTGCAAAACTTACATCACCATCCATTGCGAGTAAACTATAACACCACGTCTTCTTTGCACAGAGCTCAATTCGACACTGTGAATTTGTCGTAACGGGGCACATAAATGTATTCTCTATTCATTGTTTACAACAATGAACAAATGAATGTCAGTTTATAAAATACGTTGTTGCCAAGAAATATTTTCGTAACAAAAATTATAAATGACACTGAAAATCACTTATTGTATACCTGGGGTATTTTCTGACCCCACCGCAAAAATTTCAAATGGTTGTACTGCAAAGTGAGATATAATCATAACTGAGTTATAATAAGAAGTCTGTGGATAACATATCTGAAGGATGAGTTGTCTACACTCACATTAAAACTGTTTATTTATAGTTAAATGAGTCTTTGGGTATAAAAAGACCCCACGCATCATGCGAGGGTTAAATAATTGTACTCGAGTTGGGACCTTTCCATGTCAAATCACCAAATTTTCGAAAATGTTGAACATCGACCATTTTCAGTTTTGTTCATATTTTAACGGAATGTTATTAAAGATCGTACAGGATTTTAAGCCGCAGTGGAGTGGTCCAACTTGCGACCTTCCTATTGGTACTCATTGTACAGGGTGTTACAAAAAGGTACGGCCAAACTGTCAGGAAACATTCCTCACACACAATGAAAGAAAATATGTTATGTGGACATGTGTCCGGAAACGCTTAATTTCCATGTTAGAGCTCATTTTATTACTTCTCTTCAAACCACATTAATCATGGAATGGAAACACACGGCAACAGAACGTACCAGCGTGACTTCAAACACTTTGTTACAGGAAATGTTCAAAATGTCCTCCGTTAGCGAGGATACATGCATCCACCCTCCGTCGCACGGAATCCGTGATGCGCTGATGCAGCCCTGGAGAATGGCGTATTGTATCACAGCCGTCCACAATACGAGCACGAAGAGTCTCTTTATTTGGTACCGGGGTTGCGTAGACAAGAGTTTTCAAATGCCCCCATAAATGAAAGTCGAGAGGGTTGAGGTCAGGAGAGCGTGGAGGCCATGGAATTGGTCCGCCTCTACCCATCCATCGGTCACCGAATCTGTTGTTGAGAAGCGTACGAACACGTCGACTGAAATGTGCAGGAGCTCCATCGTGCATGAACCACATGTTGTGTCGTACTTGTAAAGGCACATGTTCTAGCAGCACAGGTAGAGTATCCCGCATGAAATCATGATAACGTGCTCCAGTGATCGTAGGTGGAAGAACATGAGGTCCAATCAAGACATCACCAACAATTCCTGCCAAAACGTTCACAGAATATTTGTGTTGATGAGGAAGTACAGTACATTTTTACATTTAAAGAGAAATACTAAAATGAGCTCTAACATGAAAATTAAGCGTTTCCGGTCACTTGTCCACATAACATATTTTCATTCTTTGTGTGTGAGGAATGTTTCCTGAAAGTTTGGCCGTACCTTTTTGTAACACGCTGTATAACTCAGGGTAGTAAAACGTTAATGGCTCATTGTCTCTGTTCATAGGGGTGAGTTATGTACGTCAGATTCTACGCACTAACCCAAACTGTTTAAATAAAATCAACAATGAATCTGTAGTTCAGCCAGTCTATCAATCTGCAGATGATGATACGAAAAATATATTAAAACAAATATAAATTAAAGCTCTGAATAACCAACAAAATGGATTCTAAGATAATGTTTAGAAGAATGTCATTCAAGAAGTAAATTTTATGAATGGTGTTTATTACTCTTTTTGGACATGAAAATGCGGAGGTGGTCCTACTGTATACATCGGTAAATAACTGAATATTTTCCCAGCTATTGTTCATGGAGCCACAATAAGTATCACACGCACTCGAGAGTAAAAGTTCCAAATTATCACTCGAAAATGAATGAAGTCCATCGAACATTGCAGTTCCAAATTAATCCGCGATTAAAGTATTTGTTATAAAACACAGTTTGTCATCACAGGAGTACACGTTTGCTGAATTATCACAGTTCCACAGCCCTACTATTGTCCACAATTTACAACTTTTCAACCAGAGACTAAGTTCTGCAGTCACAGTCCCGTAAATTTTCCAAGTCCACACATGCCTCTACCTCTTCAAATCACAAGTTCGTAACGCGGCTTCAGACCGCCCAGCGTCACAACCTTTCACCACCACGTCCAAGTTACGAGTCTCTTCCCAAGCGTTCGAAAGCGTCCTCTACCTGCTCCCAAAATTGTATCCTTCCGCTCATCCTAACGCCTCATCTTTAAAATATAATTTATCTTCCACAATATTATACATTTGAATATCACAGAATTAAATGCGTTGACCACCTCCCTACAACTGTTGTTTACATTTAACAAACAAATATATATTTAACAATATTAAAAATCGGTTGAGACTGAAGATCTTTGCTCAGGTAGCCATTAAGCGTGGCGTCTCATGTTCAAAATACTGCCGCCGTCGAAATATAGTTACTCAATTAATTTTTAATTTATCATTGCTTTTTATACAAATATTTTCAGTTCTTGTACACAAATACATATAATGGTTTATGTATAAATTATCTGCTGGATATCTACTATTTTTAGTCGGCCATGAAATATTTAAGAGGCAATCTACAACGTAAAACGAACGTTACTAAGAATAATATTAAATATAACAATATACATATATAAATGTAATGCGCTTTGCTGGGTTCATGTTTTGTGTTTCTGTGGTGGAATCTATGTTCTGACACAATAATATTACTACCTCAACGAAAAGCAGAAAAAGGGAGGAAAATAAAGTTTATTGAAAGAATATGGAAATAACGTGGTATGTCTTTTAAGATAGATAGTGTGGTGTAATGCTGTCCATTTGCTTCTTCAACTTTTACGGTAAACACTACAAATCAATAATTGTGAATATAAGTGTTATATTATTATTGTTCTAGTACTGAAATTAGTCTGCTTTTTATCTGTAAGGAATATTTAAATTGTAATTACGGCGTTAGATTCTTACAAGTCTTTTGAATCCATTGATATAATTATATTAGCTGCATGATCATTTACTGATTTTATATGGATTTTTAGAATAATGTGTATGGCTATATTGTATTTCAGTTGCAATCTAGGTTAGTCACCCTCGCTTATCCAAGACAGTTACTTTGTTTCCGAGCACGTTAGGGAAACCCTGACTACCTGCTGTATCCCATTCACTAGGTACAAACTGGTAGCCGGCTGGTTGGGAACCGAACCGCCTGACAAAACCCGCCTTTCACATGGAAACAATCAGCTTCCCCCTGTATCTGTAATGTCACAAGCTCTATAAGGCGCCTTTTTATGGTGCACACAGTTGATTGCCGTCAGAGGTTTGAGTCCTCCCTCGGGCATGGGTCTGCGTGTGTTGTCATTAGGTTACTTTAACTTAAAGTAGTTTGTAAGCTTAGGGACTAATAACCACAGAAGTTAAGTCCCTTAGATTTATAAACATTTGAACAAAATTTTAGGCCATTATTTAATGTGGTTGAGAATACAGGTTTCCTTTAGTGCAGTGTTTTTCAACCTGTTCGTCTCTACCCCCAGGGGTGACATAGACTTACTCGGGGGGTCGACATCACAGGAAGAATTGGTGGCACCATAAAATAACTCTAGATTCAGTAACACAAAAACTATGCTCGAGTGAAATTTATTAAATGTTAAAATTGCAGAATTACTTGTGTAACATTCATTATTGAATAGATCATATATTGCTTTACAATGTTATTGCTAATGATGAAAAGTACAAAGCGTGTAAACCGTTTTCAGGAACCAATCGATAGGTAAAAGAACATGACACACTAAGTAATTCTGAAAAAAATCGAAAAAAAAACAATAGAATAATGTGTTCCATTCAGAAAAATACACAATATACTTTCGCACAACAATATCAAATAGAGCTTAACTAAAAGAAAGACGGTTAAATTAGTCTCTTTTGAGACAATATAGTTTATTTACAGTTCCCCAGAATATTTGTATTTGGAAGGGGGTCGCCAGAATATTTTTACTTGGAAGGGGTCGCATATTCCAAAAGGTTGAAAAAAGGTGGAAACGCCTGTGGACGTACCAGTTGAGGAAAAAAAAGAAAGCCTTGTTTGAAGAGTGAAGCCATGTGTCCAAGACTTTTTGGACTACCCAAGGTTCATAAAATTAATATTCCTCTTACAGGGAAAGTACATGGGCTCGAACAAACATATATGTATGAACATTTGCTCACAGGATCTCTACGTACACCTCAACGTGCTGGTGGGTGTCGTTTTTCTGCAAAGCTCTGCAACCATGCTCTAGATAGCGCTGTAGATGTAATTGTAAACGCCATACGTAATGCCGATATCTTAACTATAACTTAGGTAATAATCGTCGTACATGTTCCCTAGCGAATTGTCATCAAACGCCGTGATGATAGTTGCAATTTTAACCTTCTTCTCGGAAGACTGTTGGTATTCACTGCCACTGCTTCCGTCGCCTCTTCCCGCACTTACCGTAGCACTACCGCTAGCAATGAGTTCTTCGTCATTATCATCCCTATTATCATTATTATGAGTTTGAAACAACAGTATCTAACTTATGCTCATATTTCTGTACCATAACATGTACGAGAAAGCATGCGAATGATTCATCTTCTACACTAATACCATCTTCACGAAGAATGGTTCTTCGTAACTTCATCTCAATCAATCGCAATACATTAGCAGGATTGATTAGCAATCGCCGCCCCATCTGACGTTTCACCACACAAATAACGTCACAAAACGCAACTTCGGAGGCACACTGCACCGTCCCTACTGGCGAACCGACAGGTCAAAGTGCAATGCGGCATGCCACACGCAGAGGCCTCTAACGGACGACTGCAGAGTTTTGCAGATGCGGGAGTGTCACTAGTGCAATAAGGGACCTTTACATTATCTCTCATACGATTTTGGTTGATATGTGTTTGTTCGAGCCCAAGTACTTTCCTTATTAGACCAATTGTTAGTGCCATCAACTCCCAACGTATGAAATAGCAAGATACCTGGCAACTTGTCTACAGCGATACATTGGTCAAACAGACTCTTATATAAAAGATTCAAGTCATTTTACCGGAAAACTTGAAGGACTAACTTCACGTCCTGAAGACATGCTTGTAAGTTTTAACGTGGTGTCATTATTCACCATGATACCAGTTAACGAAGTTATGACGTTTACAATGGATATTTTCCCAAGAGATCTAACTACTCTTTTTAGACATTGCTTGACTTCTAGTCAGTTCCAGGGCAGCGATTTTTATGAACAAGTTGATGGCGTTGCCATGGGTAACCCATTGGGTCCTGCGATCGCTAATTTTTATATGGAAAAATTCGAACAATCAGCTTTAGGAACAGCAAAAACGAAACCAGTTCTATGCTATCGGTATGTAAACGATACATTCGTCGTATGGACTCACGGTAAAGAAGCATTGAATGAATTATTTTCTCATCTGAATATCATAAATAAAAAATGCAGTTTTCGATGGGAGTGGAAAAAGAGAACGCAATATCCTTATTGGATCTTTTAGTTATGAGAGACATGGATGGAAAACTGAAAGTTTTTCGAAAAGATACACACACACACACACACACACACACACACACACGGATATTTACATAAGGACTCTAATCATCACTCACAGCAGAAGAGAGGTGTATCAAGAGTCTCGTTGACAGGGCCAAGACAAGTTGCACTCTGGAACACCTGGATGCTGAATTAAAACACCTGAAGCAAACGTTCACGAAAAATGGCTGTTCAGATGAAGAAATAAACAGGGTTCTGCGACCAAATAACAATACTCTAAGAACGAGTGATCAAACAGAGCGATGGAAGAACACTGATCACATAGGAAAAATATTGCGCAAACACAACATCAGACAAGTTCTCAGACCAGCTACGAAAATATGTCAAGTACTCCGTTCTGTGAAAGATAAACGACCTCCAGTTTCTGCTTGTGGCGTTTATAAAATTCCATGTACATGTGTTAAAGTTTATATTGGAACCATAAAAAGAAGTATAGGAACTAGGCTGAAGGAACACAAAAGTCTTTGCCGACTAGGAAAAACAGAGAAATCGACTGTGACAGAGCAAGCAAGCTCTTCAGTCTGGAAGTCATATAGTGAGGTTTTCCGAAACGACAGTTTTATCTACAATGACGAATTATTATCCACGGCAATACAGGGAAGCTATTAAAGTATGTAAACGTAAGGAAAATTTTAACAGGAAAGAAGAAGGTATGAATCTTAGCGACATATGAAAAGTAACTTTAAAAGATCGACAGGTTTTAACTCTGATCGATTGCAATCGATAGTGATGTTTTATCTCTGACAAAATCTCTGGTGATAACGTCTCAGCTTGGCCACGCCCACTTTCCACAGTATATATATGTCGCTCTCGACACCTGACTCATCAGTCGGCAAGACTCAGCGGAAGTAGGAAGACCTCCGAAGATGTCCTTCGCAGCTCTGGACGAAACGTCAGGAAAAACTGGAAAGTTTTGTGGACCATGCCCTTATAATCCGGCGGTTCTACCAGCATCTATGACATTCGGTCCTGAAAGCCTTCAAAACAAATGTTCAAATGTTTGTAAATCTATCGGACCAAACTGCGTGGTCATCAGTCCGTAACTTACAAACTACTTAAACTAACTTAAACTGACCTAAGGACAAACACACACACACACGCCCCAGGGAGGACTCGAATCTCCGACGATGAGCAACCGCACGCTCCGCAGCGAGGCACCTTAGACCGCTCAGCTAAACCGCGGCTGAAAGCCTTCATTGCAAGATTTATGTCGTTGTTGCACGATCCGGATATGACAAAACACAGGACAACAGAAGTCAAGTCTCAACAAGAGCGCAGTCCAAACGAGAGTGACAAAACACTGCTCACCACCGAAACTGCATAATAATATTAATGGCAAAATTTTTGCAGTCCTTAATGAAGCAACACATTTATTCTTGAAATAGGCCAAAATATATGAATTAACTTGTTACATTTAGGTTTTAACTATTAAGCTCAATGTGTTTACGTGTTTATTGAAACTGATACATAATTGATTAGTGTCGTAGTAACTTGTTTATTTATGCAATAATTTATCAGTATCAATCGGATAGTTAAAATGACTGACAAAATGGTAATATTCATTGTATTTAGGATCTGGTGATATATAAAACATGGTGTACCCTAATTTATTTAAAAACGAGGTAAATATGTGATAATGTTCTCCAGGGATATGCAATAGTTACAGTGTTGCCATATGTGTATTGGCAAGTGAATTTATATGAACAACAAATTCTGTAACCGTGTGTAATGTATTCTTCGTAGTTGTGATTATTTGCGAATGTATAAAAGCCCAATATTTAGTAGCGAGATAGAAAAGATTAACTGGTTCTTTAAATAAACTCTTTGAGTTTCACAGTAGTCATAGTAGTTCAAATACAGTACCAGATTATTACAAATTACTCTTCCCGTGGTAGACTTTTACTTAAGGATTGTACAGTTTTCGTTAGTAATGTTGGCAATGCTGAATGTATACTCGCGATGTATTGAATGTGCAACATCAAGAAATGTTACAATCTCGAGTGAGTGCAGTATATACAGGGTATTACGAAAAGGTACGGCCAAACTTTCAGGAAACATTCCTCCACGTTCTCCTGACCTCAACCCTCTTGACTTTCATTTGTGGGGCCATTTGAAAGCTCTTGTCTACGCAACCCCGGTACCAAATGTAGAGACTCTTCGTGCTCGTATTGTGGACGGCTGTGATACAATACGCCATTCTCCAGGGCTGCATCAGCGCATCAGGGATTCCGTGCGACGGAGGGTGGATGCATGTATCCTCGCTAACGGAGGACATTTTGAACATTTCCTGTAACAAAGTGTTTGAAGTCACGCTGGTACGTTCTGTTGCTGTGTGTTTCAATTCCATGATTAATGTGATTTGAAGAGAAGTAATAAAATGAGCTCTAACATGGAAATTAAGCGTTTCCGGACACATGTCCACATAAGAAATTTCTTCCTTTGCGTGGAGGAATGTTTCCTGAAAGTTTGGCCGTACCTTTTTGTAACAAACTATATATATATATATATATATATATGCCATCCAGAGGGTGCCACTGTCAGTCACGTGACTTTGCCTGCTCTATGCGCTCTGGTATTGGCAACATTCTTGATTGAAAATAGTCTATACTCAAATGTTCAAATGTTTGTTAAGCTTAAGGGACTTAACTACGGGGTCATCAGTCTCTAAACTTACAAACTACTTATGAACTACCTACAACTAAGGACGACAGAAATATCCATGCCTGAGGGGGGATTCGAACCCCCGACCGTAGTGGCCGTGCTGACCGTGACTGAAGCGCCTCAGTCGTCTCGGCCACCGCGGCCGGCTAGTCTATACTGTCGTTGCAATGTTGATATCAAAATGTTATCCATTTTAACACGTTCCCCAATCATGTTAAAATTATTTCGGTGCCTGAAAACCGTTATGGCTTCTCTGTACATAATAATGTGATGTCTTTGCTATGACGCTCGTCTCATTAAACTTTATTTTATGATCACCTTTTTGATAAACATGTTTCGCTAGGGCCGATGTCCTAGGCGGCAGTTCCTTTTATGTTAGCCCAGACGGGTGTTAACACGTCTTTTTCTTGTACCGGTGTAAACCGGTCCACACCTGCAAGGAATTTTGTAAATACCCCGAGTAGACAGAGGAAGTGGCATATCTTTCGCTGATCTTACACGTTCTTTTATTTACCTAGTAGGTCTAAAACTGTTTCCACATAATATTTTCTTAACACTTTCTCAATGCGATCTGTGATCGTAAATAAAAAGCACCTGCAGTTTGCAGCTTCACCTCGGAAGATGCCTTCCGCAGTCGAAACGAAAAGCCAGAGGGAAAGCTTTACTTTTGGGCTACGGCAATCAGCCCGGAAGTTTAGCAAGCAGATTAAAATACCTGTTATGTTAGCAATGATTTCAGTCGTTGACGTAGATCATTTGGTACATCGTCTAATCAATATAGGGTCAGTGGTTCGAGTCCCGTAATCTTATTATTCTTATTTTCCGTTGTGACCCTGAACGATATATTGCTGTGTTATGAACACGGAAATGAAATACTTTGGCCCTAAACACTCTCACAGCTCGTTACACAGCTGTGAAATTTGCGTAATCTCTTTGCTCTACCAATTACTGGAATTTGCATTTAAACGAGATTTCCCTCTCCAGAAACGCTTCTGCATTGAGCACTACCTCGATCACATATTAATTAATAAATTTGTGAATTACCAAAAAAGGGGGAATAAATAAAACTACTGAAATGGTAAAGGGGTTCCTGATCAGCTATATACCTTATTTTTCCCATTATTTTTCAAAATGATCAACATTTTACGACAAATTGATCTGTAGCTGGTTGTATACATAGTGTTACGTATGCTGGTAGTTCGTCCTAGAAATTATAAATTGCAGGCCGCGGTGGCCGAGGGGACTGAGGCGCTCCAGTCACGGTCTGCAAGGCCACTACGGTCGGGGTTCGAATCCCACCTAGGGCATGGATATTTGTGCCGTCCTAGTTCGTAAGTAGTTTGTAAGTTTAGGGACTGATGACCACGTAGTTAAGTCCCATAAACTATAATGTTCAAATGTTTGTTAAGCTTAAGGGACTTGACTACGGGGTCATCAGTCCCTAACTTACAAACTACTTATGAACTACCTACAACTAAGGACGGCACAAATATCCATGCCCGAGGGGGAATTCGAACCCCCGACCGTAGTGGCCGTGCAGACCGTGACTGAAGCGCCTCATTCTCCTCGGCCACCGCGGCCGGTTAAAAGTAGTCAATCACATACTACTGCTCCATTAAGAGAGGCATAATAGTGATATTTACTACATTGGATACGTCGTGGAAGCACTATATAGTTGACCAGGTATGATATTTTTGTTGCTAGTAGTGCACAATAATTTTAAGGACTTTTTAAATATTTTTCTATACATTCTATACATTAGCTGTGGTAGTTTTTACAGCTTCAAATAAGAAGTCAAACACAACAAGGTAGACATTGTAGACAAATGTCTATCTTGTTGTGTTTGCGTGTGTATATGTGAGAGTGCGCGCGCTTTTTGCCTTTCCTTTTTTCCCCTTAAGGTAAGTCCTTCCACTCCTGGGATTGGAATGACTCCTTTTCCACTTCCTTAAAGCCCGTATCCTTCCCTTTCTCCTCTCCTTCCTTCCTCTTTTCCTGAAGAAGCGACCAGCGGTGGCGAAAGCTTGAATGTTTGTGTGTGTTTTTATTTGTGTTTTTTTTTGTCTTTCGGCGCGCCTGTGAAGAAATCGTTAAAATATTGTCATGTATAGACACCATTTACTAAACTGACACGTTGCACGACATTACGAATCCAAATAATAAATGTATTTACCAACAGCCGTAAAGTTTGTTGTTTTATTGAACTACCGGTTTCGGTATTATAATAATACCATCCTCAGGTTATGTCATTATAGATATCCAAAAAAACTCTCGAAGTGACCTTTTATCTCGGTTTATTTAATATCTTACAGTTCCTGAATAAACGTGTGTTAATACACACTTGTGACAGCTACTGCTATTGAATCACAGCTACACGGGGTGGTTGGAAATGCCTATTACAACCTTCTGCGACTTTTAGAGGGTAGCGAGTGCCTAACATTTTGAACAGGTACCGTTTCCGTTCTACTACAGTTTCAGTTCAGATGGTTATCTCACCCACTCCTACTTCAAGAATGTAATTAGGCGTGACCCAGTACAATTGTAGCAATCAATTTGAAAAGAATACCGAATCGTTCCGTTATTACTTACGCATTTTCATTACAATGTACACCTCATGGTTCACGTTAGTCGACAACAACAAGAACCCAGCGTCTACGGCACCAGCCGCAACGTACTGATGCATTACAACAGCGGCTACGGGGTCATCAGTCCCTAAACTTATGAACTAGCTAAGACTAAGGACGGCACAAATATCCATGCCCGAGGGGGGATTCGAACCCCCGACCATAGTGGCCACACAGAACGTGACTGGAGCGCCTCAGTTCCCTTGGCCACCGCGGCCAGCTCGCATGTGCTCTATTCACTTATTCTGAATTAATTTCCTTTATAAATTATATGTAATTCACTGTGTTCACACACCACGTCAAAGAATAGTATGCCGCTGGTTGCCCACACATGAGTTCGGTTTGGTGCACAGTGTAATTTAAAATTTGTGATAGAGACGCCCGCCATCTCATGAAGACTCCGCTGACGCTTTGCTTCGCCACTGCTTTCATTTGTTCCAGGAGTGTAATGTACTGCCAAGCTTTATGCATGTGTCTGTGAATGAATGAATGTGCTTTCAGCTGTACATTGTGTATTTGAAAATATTCTCCGACATTACCTCCATGTTTATAAAGCGCAGAAACAATGTTAATACGGACAGTAATATTATGATTTAATTCACTTTTGTACAAGGTGTGTGCTTAATTTGGTCTCCCCACATTTATTTGCTTGTTATTTTACTGAATGGATTATGATTTTAAAGTATCAAACCTCTGCTTTACGATTTCATGCTCCGCATCACATGTTTAATTATCTATTCATTTATTTTTTAACGTTGATTTTGTGTTTGTTAAAACGTTGGCTGCTGTGTTAACGAGTGAGCAGTCATATAAATTTCCGTTGCGCACTCATAAAGTAATTTAGTGCAGCAGTGAGCGTTTTAACTTACATTTGCAGATAATTGCCCGAGATTTTGCTAATTTTAATAACAGGCTACTTTCAATGTGTCTCATAAATTAGGCTCTTTATACCACCCCACAAGAAGTAGTCCATAGGGGTTAAATCCAGCGATCGTAGCGATTGGACCACCAAGGCCTATCCATCTTTCGCCACATGGAATCGCTTTTTTTAATGTTGTAATGCACGGCTGTTGCCGTAGATGCTGGGTTCTTTTTGTTGACTAATGTAAACCATAAAGTGTAAACTGTAATGAAAATGCGTAAGTAATAACGGAATGATTCAGTATTCGTTTCAGATTGAATGCAAAATTTGTACTTGGTTTCGCCTGATAACATTCCTGAAGTAGGAGTAGATGAAATAATCATCTGAATTGAAAGTGTCGTGGTACGGAAACGATACGTTGCCGAGCGTGGGTTCCTATTCAAAAGTTATGTACTCACTACCCTCCACAAGTAATAGGACGGGAATTTCCAACCACGCTGTATTTACTGCCTGTTCCTGGGGAAGTAATCAGCGGTGTTGCTACATATTAGGAGGCCATCGTACAAAGGGGGAGTGGGGAGGGGCGGATTGGGAGGATTTGGAGGGGTGGGGGGGCGCATTGTGCCGGGAGTGCACGGCCGCTCAGCCCGGATTACCGCTGAATATTCATGGCGCCGCTGCATCCCCACTATCCACTGTGCCCGGCGGTGACGTCACCGACGCGTGAGGGTGAGGGGAGGGGGGAGGGGGCAGCACACCCTGGGGAAGGCCGATTATGAGTAACGAGCGACTAGTTGACAAATGCGATTCCTCGAACGACTCGATTAATTATCTCGATTTATCGCATCTTAATAACAGGGTAGGCAACTGGAACGGGGAATGCCATTAGGTCTCTGTTGAACCTCCTTACTGTTATATTCTATGATTTTGCGACGCCAGTCATCATGTTGTTCTTTCATCTACACCTACATGGGACACTCTGAAAATCACATTTAAGTGCCTGGCAGAGGGTTCATCGAACCACAATTATACTATTTATCTCCCATTCCATTCTGGAATAGCGCGCGTGAAGAAAGAACACCTGAATCTCTCTGTTCGAGCTCTGATTTCTCGTATTTTATTCTGATGATCATTTCTACCTATGTAAGTGGGAGTCAACAATATATTTTCCCATTCGGTGGAGAATGTTGGCGATTGCAGTTTCGCAAGTAGCCCACGCCGCAGCGATAAGCGCCGTTGTTGTAATGATTCCCATCCCAGATCCTGTATCATTTCCGTAACGCTGTCTCCCCTGTATCGTGACAATACGAAACGAGCTGCCCTTCTTTGGACTCTTTCGATGTCCTCCGTCAAACCCACCTGATAAGGATCCCACACTGGGCAGCAATACTCCAAAAATGGACGGACAAGCGTAGTATATGCAATTTCTTTTGTAGTTCTGTTGCACGTTTTGAGGGTTCTGCCAATAAAACGCAGTCTCTGGTTCGCCTTTCCCACGATATTATCTACGTGTTCTTTCCAATTTAAGTCTGAAGTAATAATAATTTCTAGCTATTTAGTGGAGTTTACGGCCTTCACTTTTAATTGATTTATCTTGCAAACAGAGTTTAACGGATTTCTTTTCGTACTTATGTGGACGACTTCATACGTCTCATTATTTAGAGTCAATTGCCAATTTTTACACAATACTGATATCTTATTCGGATCGTTCTGCAGTTGGTTTTGATCTTCAGATGATTTTACTAGACGTAAATGACGGCGTCATCTGCAAACAATCTAAGAGAGCTACTTAGATTTTCCCCTAAATCGTTTATGTAAATATGGAACAGCGGAGGACCAATAACACTACCCTGTGGAACGCCCGATATCACCTCTGTTTTAGTCGATGCCTTACCATCGATTACTACAAATTGTGTCCTCTCTGACAAGAAATCCCCTATCCAATCGCAAATTTGGGGCGATATTCCATAACCACGCAATTTGATTAAAAGCCGTTTGTGAAGTACGGTGTCAAAAGCTCTCTGGAAATCAAGAAATACGGAATCGATTTGCGTACCTTTGTCGATAGCACCCATCACTTCGTGTGAATATAGAGCTAGTTGTTTCACATGAACGATATTTTCTAAACCCGTGTTGACCTTGGGTAAATAGATCGTGCTGTTCGAGATAATTCATAACATTTGAATACAGCAGCAAATGCAGCAAATTGTAGTTTACCCTATTTTAACGGCCCAATGATGATGATGATTGCGTGGTCCATCGAAACTGGTTGCCACTAAATGACAAAATGAAAATACAGCTGGCGGTTTTATTATTGACTAGCTGATCCGCCCCGGCTTTGCACGGGTAATCAATCTTTAAACTACTTTTACTCGAGAACTGTAGAACATATCGTGATGCGGTTTCTTTCAATTTCTTTGGTATAATCCCGTGTTGAACGTAGGCTATATTAAATGCCAATACGAAAATGAGAAATAATTGAAATAATAATAATAACGTAGACCACTTCCGCACTATCATGACCTTTGTAGCACTGTGTGTAACTTTTACAGATCTCCCACAATCACTATATCTGTAGTCTGAAGCCATCTGCCGCCAGCGCCTTGTTAAAGACAAATGATAAATGTGGTTCACTCGCAGAAGTTAGACACATGCTCTCGCGTGTATTTTGTAGACGTTTGTGAGTTCTGCAAGTTTCTAGTAAGTTCACCGCCTAGCTATTATGGTTTAGGCACCAAAGCTGACTACAGTGAAGGAGCGGTAAAAGATTCTACGTTATGATTCTTATTTTAGTTTTTCTACATATATTCGTATTGACTTTAATTATAGCCTAAGATTATCCCAGGCTACTAAAGAAGAAATCAAAAGAAACCGCATGACGATACCCTCGGTAGTTCTCGAGTTATACAAAGTTAAAAGGGACAGACAGAGGAAAACATTTTTTTTTATCTATCGGACCAAACTGCGTGGTCATCAGTCCGTAGCTTACAAACTACTTAAACCTAGGTAAACTAACCTACGGACAAACACACACACCAATGCCCCAGGAAGGACTCGAACCTCCACGGCGAGCAACCGCGCGCTCCGCAACGAGGTGCTTTAGAACGCTCGGCTACTCCACCGCGGCAGAGGAAACCTGTTTCTATTTTATACTGTACAATGCAACCAATAACGCAATTTTCAAAGAGTAAATATAATTTTCAAAGAGTAATTATTGTTCCGCATTTCGCGTTATGTTCTTCAAATTACTAAATATCTTATCAGATCGCTATAAAACAGTGCCTAAAACCTTCCTCAGGTATAGATTAGTAACTGCACAAATATTTAAGTCTCTGCGTCTTGTCGTTCGGACGTGATAAGCGTACACCGAACAGACATTCACATTTATAAATATACATTATATTCAACGCCATTACGTCCACATGTTTCTGAGCTACGCTATGCATAACTTCCTCGTGGGTTTAAAACATATACACTTACATACATAGTCAGCAATCCACCGAAAGTCGCATGGTGGAGGGTATACTGTACCACTAATAGGCATAGGCACTTTCCTATTCCACTTCCAAATAGAACGAGGGAAATGGAATATCTATATGCCTAGCTACCAGCCCTAATTTCTCTTATCAACCGTCTGCCAGGGACTTAAATGTCATTTGCAGAGCATCTATGTAGCTGTATATATTATGATCTTTACGCGAAATGTAAATAGGAAACAGGTAGATCGTACTACACTCAGCTTCAAATTCCGGCCCTCTAAATTTCCTCAACAGAAATTCACGAAAAGAACGTCGTCTTTCTTCCAGCGATCCCCAATTGAGTTGCCGGAGCATTTCCGTGACACTCGCGCATTGGTCGAACCTACCGGTAACAAATCTAGCTCCTCGCCTCTGAACCGCCTCTATGTCTTCCGTTAAACTGATCTGCTGCGGGTCTCAAACACTTGAGCAATACTCAAGACGTGGTCGTACAAACGTTTTATACGCGGTCTCCATTACAGGTGAAGTACATCTTCCCAAAATTCTCCCAATAACCGAAGTCGGCTACCACCTTACTCACAACTGTCCTTACATGTTCGTTCCATTTCATAACGTTCTGCAACGTTACGCCTAGATATTTGAACGACCCGACAGCATCAAGAAGCTCACTACTATAGCTGTATTCGAACATTATGGGATTGTTTTTTCTACTCATGCGCATCACCTTACATTTTTCTGCATTGAGACCTAGCTGCCATTCTTCGCACCAACTAGAAATTTCGTCTAAGTCATCCTGTATGCTATTACAGTCAGTTACAGACGACACCCTCCCATACACCACAGCATCATCAGCAAACAGCTGCAAATTACAACTTACTCTGTCCATCAGATCATTTATATGGATAGAAAATAATAGCGGTCCTATCACACTCCCCTGGGGCACGCCTGACGATACATTCGTCTCTGATGAACACTCGCCGTCGAGAACAACGTACTGCGTTCTATTACTTAGGAAGTCTTCCAGCCAGTCACAAATCTGTGAACCTATTCCATAAGCTCGTATCTTCGTAATATTCGTTTCTGCTGCACTATCTTAAACCACAACTGAGTAATAGGCTATCCTGGGCCGCCATATGGGACTAACATGCTTATATGTTAATAATTTTTGGAGAACATGCTAATGAATATGGACTTAGTGTCTCTTTTATCGGGTTTTGTTTTTTTGTGAACATGACAGTACCGTAGCTGAAATATGAGACGTGTGACATTCTAGAACTCAGTTTTCACTCTGCAGTGGAGTGTGCGCTGATACTAAATTTCCAAGAAAATTAAAACAAGTGTGCTGGGTTGGAACCGTATCCTCGACTCCTACGCCGCTAAACACAATCATACGGTGCACTGTCGTACGCTGTATTATAAGGTGCATGTGTAAAGTTCGTAGTATGTTCACATATTTTATAAACCGCGCTGGTGAGGATGAGGTGTCCTTGCACACTCACTGAGTGACATGTCGACAAGCGCCCCCCACCACTGCGGTGGAGCGGCGGCACAGCTGCGACCAGCTAACAGGGGCAGTGTGAGAACTCGTGTCATTGCAACGTGGAGCGCAGAATGGAGCAACGTGTCAACATCGAGTTCTGTTTCATATTAGGCAAAACGGCGGCGGAAAGCCATGGGATGTCAGTGCAAGTGTATCCTGTTGAAGTAGTGAGTAAGAAGTGTGTGTTTGAGTGGTTGCGCATAACCAACAACGCACCATCTCAGTGCTTCGAGCAATTCTACATGAAGCGCTTGCTGACAGTTTCCGACAACTGTAGCCAATGGTGATTGATCTGAAGGCCAGTAAAGGTTCTTGTTTGTAACTCTTGTTTCCTGTACGTCCTGAGACCATCCACCGAAGTTTTCGTTAACGTCGCGTTCTGGCGATCACGTAGTTAAGGGGTAAAGTGGAGAGCTCTTGGCCAAAAGATCAAGTTTTGGTTTTTGCATTACATGTGGGCTTTATACGGCTGACAAAAGCGCCATTTAGCCATGAGCGATTCCTGAGAAAATAATGATTTTTTTAATTTTTTGTTTATTTTAAATTACGTATTGTATGGAAAAGCTGGTAGAAGCCGACCTCGGGGAAGATCAGTTTGGATTCAGGAGAAATGTAGGAACTCCGGAGGCAATACTCACTTTACGGCTTGTCCTAGAAGATAGATTAATAAAAGGCAAACCTACATTTCTAGCTTTTGTAGATTTGGAGAAGGCTTTTGACCATGTTGATTGAATAAACTCTTTCAAGTTCTGAAGCAAGCAGGAGTAAAATATAGGGAGCGTAAGGTTATTTACAACTTGTACAAAAACCAGACAGCGGTTGTCAGAATTGAAGGGTATGAAAGGGATGCAGTGGTTGGGAAGGGAGTAAGACAGGGTTGTATCCAATGTTATTCAATTTGTACATCGAGCAAGCTGTAAAGGAAAGAAAGGGGAAATTTGGAAAAGAAATTAAAGTTCAGGGGGAAGAACTAAAAACATTGCGCTTTGCCAACGACATACTAATTCCGTCAGATACAGCAAAGGATCTGGAAGATCAGTTGAACGGAATGGAGAGTGTGCTGAAAGGTGCATATAAGATGAACGTTAACAAGAGTAAATCTAGGGTAATGCAGTCTATGAAGATCAGGTGATGCTGAAGGAATTAGATTAGGTAACGAAGCAATAAAGGAGGTAGATGAGTTTTGTTACTTGGGCAGTAAAATAACAAATGATTGTCGCAGTACAGAAGATATAAAATGCAGAATGGCAATGGGTAGAAAAGCGTTCTTGAAAAAGAGAAATTTGTTAACATCGAATGATGCCTTAGAAGGCATTTGTATGGAGTGTTGCCTTGTGTGGGAGTAAAACATGGACGATAAACAGTGCGGACAGGAAGAGGATTGAGGCTTTTGAAATGTGGTGTTCCAGAAGAATGCTGAAGATTAGGTGGGTGGATCGGGTAACTAATGAGATACTGAACAGAATTGGGCATACCTTGACTAAAAGAAGGGATAGATTGGTAGGGCACATTCTTA
This sequence comes from Locusta migratoria, assembly GCA_026315105.1. Taxonomy (NCBI): domain Eukaryota; kingdom Metazoa; phylum Arthropoda; class Insecta; order Orthoptera; family Acrididae; genus Locusta; species Locusta migratoria. Next base: position 909,778 of record CM048753.1, read on the forward strand.
GGCATCAAGGAATTGTGAATTTAGCGTTGGAGGGAAGTGTGTGGGGTAAAAACCGCAGAGGGAGACCAAAAGACGCGTATAGTAAACAGGTTCAAGTGGATGCGGGTTGCCGTCCTTATGTGGAGATGAAGAGGCTTGCTCACGATATGGTATTGTGGAGATCTGCATCAAACCAGTCTCCGGACTGAAGACCATAACAACAACAACAACAACAACAACAACAACACATGGATGAAAACATCGGCTGCGCGCAATGGCAGCGTAGTGTAAGGTATCGTGTGTGTGTGTGTGTGTGTGTGTGTGTGTGTGTGTGTGTGTGTGTGTGTGTGTGTGTATTTTATACTTCCTTTATAGTTACTTTAAGCAAGATATTTCTGAATTTTTCGATTACTTTTGGTTAGAAAGATAGTTTATTATATCTGTAACAGATGGATGAAACATAGATAAATTACTATACTCCTGAGACCAAAGAACGATCTAAACAATGGGTTAACAAGGGAAATGTGCACCGAAAAAGGCGATGACCGGTCCTTCCGCCGGGAAGGTTATGGCGACGGTGTTTCAGGATTCGCAAGGGATAATCTTCATCGACTATCTGGAACAGGGTGAAACTGTTACTGGTGCATATTGTTCATCGTTATTGGACCGCTTGAAAGCCGATCTGCAAGGAAAACGCTGGTGATTGGCCCACAAAAAAGTCCTTATTCATCACGACAATGCACCAGCATATACCTCAGCAGTTATGGTCGCAAAATTATTGTAAATAGGACTCGAACTCGTTTCACATCCCTCCTATTCCCCAGACTTGTCTCCCTCGGACTGCTATTTGTTCCCCAATCTGAAGAAATGGCTGGCGGGACGAGGATTTCATTCAAACGAGGAGGTGGTTGCAGAAAGTAATATCTATTTTGCAGGATTGGACAATTACTACTTTTCGAAGGGATCAACAAATTAGGACTGCCTTGGACGAAGTGTTTAAGTCTAAAAGGAGACTACGTCGAAAAATAAAAATGGTTTTCTCAAGACACGTTAGTATGTTATTATTTTTATATTTCCTTACTAATTGAATGGTTACCAGAACAACGTTGTAACCGACAAATTCCATGAATATGAGATGAATGTCGAACAACGTTTGACCTTCCATGGTGGACGCATGTGAGAAAACGTTGGGCCTGAGAACCATATATTGGCAGCACCACATGCATTTGAAAATAGCGTTGAGTCGAACAATGTAGTAACTGCACGCTGTATGGCGGATCAGCTAGATGTCTCCTATACATTAGCCGATGAGAAAAGGTGAAATAAAGGGAAAAGAAGGAAGATATCATCAACCTCAAGAAAAGAAAACGTTCGTAAAAGTCTACTGGATAGTGGATGTCCATATATCTCCAAAAGAAAGCATCCTGTACCTGGAAAACTGCGTCCGCATCCAGTGTGTGGAACAACGTTGCAGCTCACCTACGATATGTAATTTTTTGTGTACGACGGATGAAAGTTCTGTGGTCAGATAGATGCATAGGTCAAAATAATAACTGGCGAATTGTTGCTCTTTTGCAGCATTTAATAGTACAGAAGTATTTCACTTCTGTTGAACACAAATTTCTAATCCCTGTGACCGTCATTTTGCCTTGATGGAAAGGAAAAGGAAATCAGCTAAAACTTTATGAACCTATGGGCTGGGTAGAAGTCATAGCCAACGCTAGTTCTCAATTTTTCGTCTGTGTCATGAAAATGGAAGATTTTAAAGATATGAGTTTAGTTGAAAATTCTTTCTATGAAGGGTCATTTAAAGTAACAGAATACGTTTGGCTCCATATCATACATGATGACCCAACAACAGTTCGTGGAGGGAAGACCCACAATATTCTCCATCATTGGGTTAGAGTATTGCAAAGAAGATGAGAGGAATTGGTTACAACAATCCACCTCCAGTGAATGTCCACTATTTTTCAAATGCGTACTCAGAACCGCTACCCATAACAGCTGCAAAGAAGAAGGACCTACTGGATATGTGCAGATATATTCCAGTTGCACCTACAAAATTCTATGAGGACCTGCTCTCATTGAATTAAGTTTTCACTATCTTTAGTAGCACAAAGTTCATATTGTTTGTATGACTGATTAGTGACAAGAGTGCAATTATGTTTGTTTTTACCTTTGTTTCTAACATGCTCATTACACATATTTTGACTGAGAATTGTGACAGTGAAATACGAGATTTATATTACGAGCTGATAATGCAGCTGTATGAATATCAAGAACTCAGACGGAAAACCGGTACTAAGCAAAGAGGGAAAGCTGAATTGTGGAAGGAATATATAGAGGGCCTATACAAAGGAAATAAACTTGAAGGCAGTATTTTAGAAATGGAAGACGATGTGGAGGAAGATGAGATAGAAGATATGATACTGCGAGAAGACAGAACGCTGAAATACATGATACTCCCTTTGAACTGCTGATATCGTTAGGAGAACCAGTTGTTAAAAAATTGTATCACCTGGTATGCCAGATGTTTGAGGCAAGGGAAATACCCTCAGACTTCAAGAAGAATATCGTAATTACAATTCCAAAGAAAGCAAGTGCAGACAAGTCTGAAAATTACAGAACTATCAGTTTAATAAGTCACGGATGTAAAATACTAACAAGAATTATTTACAAATGAATGGAAAAACTTGTTGAATCCTACCTCGGGGAAGACCAGTTTGGATTTAGGAGAAATGTAGGAACACGGGAGGCAATACTCACAATACGACTTATCTCAGAAGATAGACTAAGGAAAGGGAAGCCTACGTTTTGGCGTTTGTCGATTTGGAGAAAACTTTTGAACAATGTCGACTGGAATACAGTCTTCCAAATTCTGAAGCTAGCAGGGGTAAAATATAGGGAGATAAGAGTTATATTCAACGTATACAAAAACCAGACAGCGGTTCTTAAGGTCGAAGGGCAAGAGAGGGACGCAGAGGTTGGGAAGGGAGTAAGACAGGGTTGTAGCCTTTCCCCAATGTTGTTCAATCTGTACATTGAGCAAGCTGTGAAGGAATGCAAGGAGAAGTTTTGAGAGGGAATTAAAGTTCAGGGAGAGGGATTAACAGCCGTGTGGTTTGCTGATGACATACTAATTCTGTCAGCGACAGCAAAGGGTATGGATGAGCAATTACACGAAATGGACAGTGTCTTGAAAGGAAGATACAAGATGAACATTAACAAGAGTAAAACGAAAGTAATGGAATGCAATGTCAGAAAATCAGACGATGCTGAAGGAATTAGATTAGGTAGTGAGACAATAAAAGTAGTAGATGAATTTTGTTATTTGGGTAGCAAGATAACTTCTGATGGCTGCAGAAAAGAAGATATAAAATGCAGAATGACTATAGGAACAAAAGCATTTCTAAAGAAGCGAAGCTTGTTAACATCCAATATTAATTTAAATGTTAGGAAGTTCTTTCTGAAAGCATTTGTCTAGAGTGTAGCATTGTATGGGAGTGAAACGTGGACGATAAGGAGTTCAGATAAAAAGTTGATAGAAGATTTTGAAGTGTGGTGCTACAGATGAATGATGGAAATTAAATGGGTAGATCAAGTGAGTAATGAGGAGGTGTTTAACCGAATCGGGGAGAAAAGGAGTTTGTGGCATATCCTGACTAAGAGAAGGGATCGATTGGTTGGACACATTCTGAGACATCAAGGAATTGTCAACTTAGCATTAGAAGGAAGTGTGTGGGGTAAAAATCGTAGAGGGAGATTGAGGGAGGAATACAGTAAGCAGATTCAAAAGGATGTAGGTTGTCGAACATATTCTCAGATGAAGAGACTTGCACAGGACAGGGTAGCGTGGAGAGCTGCATCAAACCAGTCTGCGGACTGAAGACCACCACCACCACCACCACCACAAGAACAACAACAACAACAACAACAACAACAATGCTCATAGTCAGTTACAGCGTAGTTCCAATTTAAAACTGTTTAATACTCAATTATTTCGAATGAATTTGTTCTGCTCATAGAATAAGTAGCCTACAACCTTTATACGGTAATAAAGTATAGTTAACATAAGCATCAAATAATTTGGAACTTTTTTCATATCACTACCCTAGAAATGTTTTTCCACTTCCTGTATTATTTAGCTTTTGTCAGTTACAACGTTGTTCGGGTTAACCATTCAATTCTCATTTGTTGTTGTGGTTGTGAACTGAACTAGGCAGAGATCTCGACAGCATTATTGAACGCCGGCCGCGGTGGCCGAGGGGACTGACGCGCTCCAGTCGCGGTCTGCACGGCCACTACGGTTGGGGGTTCGAATCCCCACCCCGGGCATAGATATTTGTGCCGTCCTTAGTCTTAGCTAGTTCATAAGTAGTTTGTAAGTTTAGGGACTGATGACTCCGTAGTTAAGTCCCATAAGCTATACAAACATTTGAACGTTATTAAACCACTGTGCATGCCGTCGCAGCGTGGGAGAAGTCCACTTCGGTGGATTGGCTGGAGGCTGATCCTGGTCGGTGCGGTCCCGCGTCACTTGTCGACGACTGCGATGACGTCACGCGGGGACAGGCGCTGAGGTGCGAGAGAAGAGAGCCACTGGCGAGGAGTCGGGAATTAAGGGATGAGGGGTGGCCACCCTCTCCCCCTCTCCTCTGCTCCCTCGCTCCCTCCATCCATCCACTCCCCCTGCCACCATGTCCCGACCCACCTCCTTCTCGACCTTGGGCCTCTATATATATATATTTTTTTTTTTTTTTTTTTTTTTTTTTTTTTTTTTTTTTTCTTTTCATCCCATTCCTTTACCGCGGGCTCAGATAAAACGGCCCGAGCACAGTGTCTAGTCCCGACAGCGGCCGCCGGCGGCGCTAGCGTCGCTTCCAGACGGGGCGGCCGTCATTTGTAGGCCGGTAGGCATGGCTGCGCGTTAGAGAGAGAAAGAGAACGAGAGAGAGGGGAGAGAGAGAGAGAGAGGGGGGGGGGAAGAGAGAGAGGGGGGGAGGGAGGGAGGGAGGAGAGGAGGCAGGAATTCGCCGCGGCGCGCGGAAACTTGGGCAAAAGTTTGGCGCGGCGTGGCTTGCGAGAGACCGAATTTAATGGAAATGGAGACGCAGGGCGGGCCGGGATACGGTTAAGCGAGTCGGTTGGAGGGTTGGTGAGGGGTGAGGAGGAGAGGGGGTAGCGGGGTGGCAGAGGGCGGCTGAGCAGTGTGGGATGCGCGGGCACGCTAGGTGGAGAACAGCGAGGGGTGGGGAGAGAACGCGCTGTAAACACAGCCAGGTTCAGTGGCGGCCAGAGCTAACTGCTGCTGCCGTCTGTATCCACACCTGGGACGTTGTAGAGCAGGGGTGATCACTAGCCGCGAACTTACCGTGCTGTTCAGAAGGGGGCCACACGTTTCATCAAACTCGACGATATAAAAATCCTATTTTCGGTGTCCTGAATTTTTCGTGTAATTATTGACAGAATTAAATTTTTTTATATGCAGTCGAAATTAGCTCTTTAAAACTCCCATGAACCACAGAGATTGCCAATGTGTGGTGGCTTGCGATGCAGATAGCCGTACCGTAGGTGCAACCACAGCGGAGGGGTATCTGTGGAGAGGCCAGACAAACGTGTGGTTCCTGAAGAGGGGCAGCAGCCTTTTCAGTAGTTATAGGGGCAACAGTCTGGATGATTGACTGAGCTGGCCTTGTAACATCAGCTAATGTGGCTTTGCTACACAGTTACTGCGAACGGCTGAAAGCAAGGGGAAACTACAGCCGTTATTTCTCCCGAGGACATGCAGCCCTACTGTATGAACATATGATGATGGCATCCTCTCGGGTAAAATATTCCGGAGGTAAAATAGTCCCCCATTCGGATCTCCGGGCGAGGACTACTCAGGAGGATGGCATCATCAGGAAAGACAATACTGGCATTCTACGGGTCGGAGCGTGGAATGTTAGATCCCTTAATCGGGTAGGGAAGCTAGAAAATTTAAAAAGAGAAATGGATATGTTGGAGTTAGATATAGTGGGGATTAGTGAAGTTCGGTGGAAAGAGGAACAGGATTTCTTGTCAGGTGAGTAAAGGATTATAAATACAAAGTTGTAGGCCTGATAATGAATAAGAAAACAGGAATGCGGGTAAACTACTATAAGCAACACAGTGACCGCATTATCGTAGTCACGGTTGATACGAAGCCAACACCGAGCACAGTAGTGCAAGTTTATGTGCCAACTAGCTATGCCAATGATGAGGAGTTTGAAGAAATATATGAGAAGCTAAAGGAAATTACTCGGACAATTAAGGGAGACGAAAACTTAATTGTTATGGGAGACTGGAATTTGGTAGTAGTACAAGGAAGGGAAGGGAAGATAGTAGGTGAATATGGTCTGGGCAAAAGGAATTAAAGAGGAAGCAGCCTGGTAGAATTTTTGCATGGAACATAATTTAATCATAACAATTACTTGCTTCAAGAATCATGTAAGAAGGTTGTATACGTGAAAAAGACCAGGAGACACTCAAAGGTATCAGATAGATTTTATAATGGTAAGACATAGATTTCGGAACAAGGTTTTAAATTGTAAGACAAACCCAGGGACAGATATAAACTCTGACCATAACTTATTAGTCATGAACTGTAGGCTGGAACTGAAAAAACTGCAAAAAGGCAGAAAAGAAGGAGATGGGACTTGGATGAATCGAGGGAAGTTCTTAAGAATTTCCGAGGGAGCTTTAGGCAACAATTGACAGAAACGGTGGGAAATAAAACAGTAGAAGAGGAATGGGTAGCACTGAGAGATGAAATAGTAAAGGCAGCAGAGTACAAAATAGGTAGAAAGGCAGGATCCACAAAAAATCCTTGAATATCACACGAAATACTAAATTTAATCGACGAAATGCGAAAATATAAAAATGCAGTAAATGAAACAGGCAAAATGGAGTACAGACGACTAAGAAATGAGATTGACAGGAAGTGCAAAATGGCTAAGCAGGAGTGGCTATAAGCCAAATGCAAATCTGTAGAAGAATGTATAACAAGGGGAAAAGTAGATACTGCCTACAGGAAAATAAAACAAATTTGGGGACAAGAAAAGCAGCTCTACGAATATCAAGATCTCAGATGGAAAACCAGTTCTCAGCAACGAAGGGAAAGCCGAAAGGAGGAAAAAGAACGTAGAGCAGCTAAAATGTTCAAATGTTTGTAAATCTATCGGACCAAACTGCGTGGTCATCAGTCCGTAGCTTACAAACTACTTAAACCTAGATAAACTAACCTACGGACAAACACACACACCCATGCCCCAGGGAGGACTCGAACCTCCACGGCGAGCAACCGCGCGCTCCGCAGCGAGACGCTTTAGACCGCTCGGCTACTCCACTGCGGCATAGAGCATCTCTACGAAGGAAATGAACTTAGAGACAATGTTGTAGGAAGGGAAGAGGAAGTAGATCAAAATAAAATAGGAGATACTATACTGACAGATAAATTTGGCAGAGCCCTGAAAGACCTAGGTCGGGCCTGCCGCGGTGGCCGCGGGTACTGAGGCGCTCCAGTCACGGTCTGCACGGCCACTACGGTCGGGGGTTCGAATCCCCCCTCGGGCATGGATATTTGTGCCGTCCTTAGTATAAGGTAGTTCGTAAGTAGTTTATAAGTTTAGGGACTGATGACCCCGTAGTTAAGACCCATAAGCTTAACAAACATATGAACATTTGAACCTAGGTCGGAACAAGGCCCCGGGAGATGTCATTCCCTCAGAGCTACTAAAGTCTCTGGGAGAACCAGCCATGACAAAACTATTTCACCTGGCGTGTAAGATGTATGAGACAGGCGAAATACCCTCAGAATTTAAGAAAAATGTAATAATCCCCATTCCAAAGAAATCAGGCGCAGACAGGTGTGAAAATTACAGAACCATCAGTTTGATAAGTCATAGTTGCAAAATTTTAACACGAATTATCTGCAGGAGAATGGAAAAGCTGGTAGAAGCTGACCTCGGGGAAGATCAGTTTGGATTCAGCAGGAACGTAGGAACCCGGGAGGCAATACTCACTTTACAACTTATCTTAGAAAATAGATTAAGGAAAGGCAAACGTACATTTTTAGCTTTTGTAGATTTGGTGGAAGCTTTTGACAATGTTGACTGGAATACACTCTTTCAAATTCTGAAGTCAGCAGGAGTAAAATACTGGAAAAGGAGAGTTATTTACAACTTGTACAAAAGCCAGACCACAGTTATTAGACTCGAAGGGCATGAAAGGACAGCATTAGTTGGTAAGGGAGTAAGACAGGGTTGTAGCCTTTCTCCGATGTTATACAATTTGTACATCGAGCAGGTGGTGAAGGAAAGCAAGGAAAAATTTGGAATAGGATTGTTGTTGATGTTGGCAATGTCCGTTGACTGCTGTTTGAACACGCAACCACATAAAAAAGGCGATTTTATAATCATGAAGATTTAGCTTTCCTCGATTGAGAACGAACAGCAAATTCTTTCGGGAAACCTCTATGGTTTGCGTCTTAATACTGTTTGACATTACTGTTTTTCTACTGTGACAACGTCATTTGACTCAAAAGACACATTGGTTTAACGTTTCTCTCTACAAAATAAATAAATAAAAAAAAAAGGGCCTCCCACTAGTTATTACTCAGTTGTCTTCTTAATATTTACTCTTCTTACGCGAAGTTTTAACTGTTAGGACACCAACAAAATCATAAGTTTGAAAGTAGCTTGTTATGTCTTCTGAGCAAGATCTTGGGCAGTGGAGATCTGCAAATGCAAGTTTAAACGCTCACTGCTGCTCCAAAAATTACTTTACGAGTGGCCGCAATACTTGCGCAACGGAAATTTATCTAACTGCTCATTGATTAAGGGAGCATCCAACGAATTAAATTAATTTTAACAAATAAAGGAATTGATAATTAGATATGGGAGGGGAGCATGAAACCATAAAGCAGATGTTTGATACTTTAAAATCATAATTTATTCAGTAAAGTGAAAAAGCAAATAAATGTGGGGAGACCAAATTAAGCACACACCTTCTACAAAAGTGAATTATGCATTCATTCACAGACACATGCATAATGCTTGCAGTACATTACGATTTGCTGCTGCTGTGAAGTATTCCCACGTGAGGAAGTGTTGCAAGCATTATGGGCGTGTCTGCGAGTGAATGAATGTGCCTTCCTTTATCTACTGTGTATTTGCAAATTTCCTGCCACATTACCTCCATATTCATAAAGGGCAGAAACAATTTTATTATGGGCAGTAACTGTATGATTTAATTGTGCTTAATTTGCTCTCCCCAAATTCATTTCCTTCATTTTATTGAGTAGATAATAATTTAAAGTATCAAAACTCTGCTTTATAATTTCATGCTCCCCATACCATGTTTAATTATTTCTTCCTTTTTTAAACATTAATTTTGTGTTTGTTAAAACGTTGGCTGCTCTCTTACGGAGCGAGCAGTTCGATAAATTTCCGTTGCGAAAGTACTGTGGCCACCTGTAAAGCAATTTAGAGCAGCAGTGATAGCGTTTTAACTTGCAGTTACAGATCTTTACTGTGCTATACCTTACATAGAAAATTTAATAAGCTAGTTTCAACTTCTTTCCTATATTACAATTATACTGTATTTGATATTAGTTTTTAGTTACTCAATTACTATATTGTACCATTGAATCCTGGATACAGTGTTCGGTCTATATTTTATCCTATTATTTATTATAAAGTGATCGTATCCTAATTTGATGCGGCAACTGAACCGAGAACTTTTTATGCAAGTGATGATTAGGTTGCGGGAATGTGATACATAGTTATTTCCTTCGAATGAGTTATTTAACGTTTTACACATTACTCTATGTTTACAGCTACATATATACTGTGCAAGTCACATGCCAGAGGGTTCATAGAACCACTTTTACGACATTTCTCCACAGTTCCATTCTCTAGTAGCTCGCGGAATAAAGGAGCACCTACATCATTTCGTTTTCGATCTGAGTTCTCTTCTTTTTTCTGATGATCAGGTGGGGTGGGTGGTAACAAAATATGTTCGTATTCGGAAGACAAAGTTGGTGATGAAATTTCCGTGACACTGTCCCCCGTATATCGCGATAATACAAAACGAGCTGCCCTTTTTTTTAACTTCGTCGAACTCGTCTGTCAATCCCACTTGGTAGGGACCCCATAATGCACAGTAATACTCAAAAATATGACTCACAAGTGTAGTGTAGGCAGTTTCTTTAGTACAACTGATGCTACTTTTGAATTTTCTGCCAACGAAACATAGTCTTTGGTTCGCTTTCCCTGCAATATTTTCTGTGTCTTCTTCTCAGTTTAACTTGTAGGTATTTAATTAAACTTACGGCCTGTAGTTTTGATTGATTTATCCAGTAAATGAAGTTTAATTAATTTCGTTTAGTGGTCATATGGATGACTTTACATTTCTCACTATGAAGGGTTAATTGCCATTTTTTGCACCATGTTGATATATAAATCATTTTGCAGTTGCTTTTTATTTTCTGGTGAGTTTACTGAGTTTACAAAAATAAGGAACAGTAGGGGCCCTGTAACACTTTCCCAGACCGGCGGAGGATGTAAAGCAACGACAATAACGAACACAGCAGTTATATCAATTCATATTTTTATACATACGTCACTATCGTCTTCCTCGGACTCGGAACTGGTATTGGGCTACGGAAATTACCACCTCTTCAGTTTGTTCTTCGAGTAATCCTTCATGAGTCCATGTTTCCTCAACAATCTTTTTTATATGGCTGAGAACACGAGACCAGTCATGTGCGGTGACATTTTTGATGGCTTCTTTTGTCAGCAATTCAACCTCACTGAACGTAAACTTCTTGTCGAATCACATTATTTTCTTTGTTTTTAGCTAATCCATCGAAGTGGTAGCGTGGAGATTATGGCTTGTACACTCGTACAAGTTCCATTAACTCCACCTTATTCATACCGGATTCTACTTTATCCGATGGAAAATTTCCTTCCACCCAGAGCAAAATAGCTGCTTTTTCCCACTGCATAGTGGGAGCTTTGTTCAGCAGAAAATAGTGGTACGGTTCATTGTCCAAAACTATTGTGGAATTCGGGGGTATATTTTGCAACAGGACATCAGCCAACCAGTTCCTGAAAACTTTTGCGTTCATGTCCTCGTGATAGTCACCTTGCTTCCTGGAACGGAACAGCAATGAACAGTTGGGAATGAAGCCACGGGCAGAGCCAGCGTTGAGGCCGGTGTCCGCCATGTTTTTACCAGACAGCAAGCAGGACGTGCATTACACAGCGACCCAGGCAGAAATGCAGCCACTTGACGACTGAAATAAGCCATCACTTCCACCCACGACACAAAACACATCTTCCAGCTTACTAATCAGTACGTGGCCAAAGAAATACCATTCATCTATGTTCATACAGGCCTAATAAATTTCTAAGCAAATAAGTCCCGTGAAACACATTCTATGACTGTCGAATGTTAATATCATATTTTACCATATTCTGGTAATTTCGACAGTTGCTAGTTGATTAATACGAAAGAGAGAAACTCCATGTTATGTATTTCAAGGAAAAAATGCTATTTCAGAATTTTCTGTCTGAATATCCATCGCCGAAATTAGTACAATATTATCGCTTTCCGCGCCGGTATAATGCATTTTAAGTGTGCTGTCGATCTTATAACATTTTCCTACACTGGGAAATACCAAAAATGTCATTGTGTAGATACTATTAGGGACAGAGTATAACAGAAAATCGGAAAGTATATTGTCGCATTCGGAGGAGAATGTTGGCGATTGGAGTTTCGTTTGTAGCGCACGCCGCAGCGATAAACGCCGTTGTTTTAATGATTCCCATCCCACATCCTGTATCATTTCCGTAACGCTGTCTCCCCTGTATCGTTCCAATACAAAACGAGCTTCCCTTCTTTGAACTCTATCGATGTTCTCCGTTAAACCCACCTGATAAGGATTCCACACTGGGCAGCAATACTCCAAATGAGTAGTTCTGTCGCATCTTTTAAGGGTTCTGCCAATAAAACGCAGTCTCCGGTTCGCCTTTCTTTCCAATATAAGTCTCAAGTAATAGTAATTCCTATGTATTTTGTGGAGTTTACGGCCTTCACTTTTAATTTATTTATCCTGTAAATAAAGTTTAATGGATTTCTTTCCGTACTCATATGGACGACTTCACACTTCTCATCATTTAGAGTGAATTGCCAATTTTTACACCATAAGGGATATCTTATTTAGATCGTTCTGCAGTTGGTTTTGATCTTCATATTATTTTGCTAGACGGTAAATGACGGCGTCATCTGCAAACATCCTAAGAGATCTGTTTAGATTTTCTCCCAAATCGTTTATGTAAATAAGGAACAGCAGAGGACCAATAACACTACCCTGTGGAACGCCCGACATCACCTCTGTTTTCGTCGATGCTTTACTGTCGATTACTACAAACTGTGTTCTCTCTGACAAAGTTTGATTGAAAGCCGTTTGTGAGGTACGGTGTCAAAAGCCTTCTGGAAATGAAGAAATACGGAATAAATTTGAGATACCTTGTCAATAGCACTCATCACTTCGTGTGAGTCAAGAGCTAGTTGTGTTTCACATGAACGATATTTTCTAAATCCGTGTTCACTTTGAGTGTATAGGTCATTGTAATCGACATAATTCATAACATTTGAATACAGGATATTTTCCAAAACCCTGCTGGAAATGGACGTGTATGAAATAGGGCTGTAGTTTAGTGGGTTACTCCTACTGTTTTTCTTGAATATAGGGTGTTAATTAAGCAGCTGACACATCAGCATAATCAGATAGAAATCTAATGATTATATAGTCCGGACCAGAAGACTTGTTCTTGTTAAGTGATTGAAGTCGCTTGACTACTCTAAGGATATCCACTCCAACGTTACTCATTCTGACCTCTATTTGTAATTCGAAATCTGGAATATTGGTTTCGTCTTCTTTAGTGCTTGTACAAAAACCAGACAGCAGTTATCAGAGTTGAAGGCCATGAAAGGGATGCAGAGTTTGGGAAGGGTGTAAGAAAGGGTTGTAGCCTTTCCCCAATGTTATTCAATGTGTACATTGGGCGAGCTATAAAGGAAAGAAAGGAGAAATTTGGAAAAGGTATTAAAGATCAGGTTGAAGAAATAAAAACATTGCGTTTAGCTGATGAGATTGTAATTCTGTCATAGGCACGAAAGGACCTGGAGGAACAATTGAATGGAATGAACCGTGAGCTGAAAGGAGCATATAAGATGAACATTAACAAGAGCAAAACTAGGGTAATGCAGTCTTAGAAAAATCAGGCGATGCTGAAGGAATTAAATTAGGTGACGATTCAATAACGGTGGTTATTGAGTTTTGTTACTTGGGCAGTAGAATAACATAGCCGGCCGCGGTGGCCGAGGAGACTGAGGCGCTCCAGTAACGGTCTGCACGGCCACTACGGGAGTGAAACATGGACGATAGACAGTGCGGACAGGAAGAGGATAGAGGCTTTTGAAATGTGGTGCTACAGAAGAATGCTGAAGATTAGGTGGGTGGATCGTAACTAATGACGAGGTACTGAACAGAATTGGTGAGACAAGGAATTTCTGGCATACCCTGACTAAAAGAAGGGATCGATTGGTAGGATACATTCTTAGACATCAAGGAATTGTGAATTTAGCGTTGGAGGGAAGTGTGTGGGGTAAAAACCGCAGAGGAAGACACGTCGTGGCACGAGTCACGCGATGCAGGCGACGACGTTCGCCGTGCCTCAAGCTGCCGCAGACAGTGCCACACGTCGTGGCACGAGTCACGCGACGCAGGCGACGACGTTCGCCGTGCCTCAAGCTGCCGCAGACAGTGCCACACGTCGTGGCACGAGTCACGCGACGCAGGCGACGACGTTCGCCGTGCCTCAAGCTGCCGCAGACAGTGCCACACGTCGTGGCACGAGTCACGCGATGCAGGCGACGACGTTCGCCGTGCCTCAAGCTGCCGCAGACAGTGCCACACGTCGTGGCACGAGTCACGCGACGCAGGCGACGACGTTCGCCGTGCCTCAAGCTGCCGCAGACAGTGCCACACGTCGTGGCACGAGTCACGCGACGCAGGCGACGACGTTCGCCGTGCCTCAAGCTGCCGCAGACAGCTCCGGAGCTGAGCGGGTCGTGTGCGGCAGTGTGTCGTTCGAAAACGTGGAGTGGTCGGTTCAGTATATGAAACTGCCGAGGCCACTGTAAAGAAGAGGTAAAAACTCTGAGAAGTGCATTTCATCGCGAGCACACATGTATGATGAAGTAACAAAAGCCACTCAGCACGTTATACGCAACGGAAATGGTTCGCATATGCATCATTGTAATTGATTCTAGACATGATGGATCCACGTGGCGGAATGGACAGTTCAATTGTAAGTGCCTCCATACTGAGTACTGTAGTATACTAATCAATGGCCATAGAATTATGAGTACGTATACTTGTACTTTAGGCAATTTTCTTCTGTTTATGCAGACTCCGAATTTGTTATATTTGCTACAAACAGCATCTTCTAACAAACCGATCAGAATAAATATAGAATTGCAGTTTCAGAACTAATTCTACTACAGCATACAATAAAATAAGTTTGTAGGGACAAAGTCATCCAAAAGTCTGAGTTCATTCATAGAATTACATATATTTACATAAAATAAAATACATTATAGTACATGGCACAACACTATTGGTATCTTTCTTGTGAGAATTGTAAATATTTGAAAGTGAAAGAACAATTGTTTCCGAGTTAAAAGGAAAGTTTTGTGACGAATATTTATAGTGTAGACTTTTATTCAAATGAAATTAAATATTATATAAAAAGCCAATGTTGGATGTTGCTTATTTACCTTTATGTAATTCTTCAACACTGATGTAAGAGCTTCACACACTTCTGGCACTATGAGGTAAATAGCTGAGTATGATACTTTGAATAAGTACATAAGTGACTATACGAATCACCTGTAGCTATAAATCTTAATGTCATAGCCGGTCGAATTCTTGGACAAATGCTATCTTGAAAATTGGTATTTTTTAAAATAAAAGTTGCAATTAACTACAGTAAATAATCCATGTCCTCATTTGACATTCTCGTAAAGTTACTAAATAAAGCACCATCATCTGCTGTTAGGTCTCCCAGTATACTATTCCGCGGGCCTTCTTTAAATATTTTCCTCTTGCATCATCGTTTTCCTTTCCGTTGATTTTCGTTTCCATTGCTGGCTGCACCTGCATCTGCAGTGACCAAGTAAGCCGCCACTGCACTCACTGGAGCACCCACTCCCCTACAAGACCGACTCCATGTGGCACGAGTTCTGTTGCTTTGGTATCAATTAGACTGCCGCATGCAACATACGCTGCAAGATGTTGCCTTTTGTAGCATCCTACAAGGCGACGCACGCCACATTAATGTAGCATGCCCCAATGTTGCAAGATGTTGCTCCAATGTAAACGAGGCTTTAGACGTCAAGAAACTGTGAATTTAGCGTTGGATGGAAGTGTGTAGGGTACAAATCGCAGAGGGAGACCAAAGAGATGAATATAGTAAGCACATTCAATTGATGTGGGTTGCCGTTCTTATGAAGAGTTGAAGAGGCTTGCTCAGGATAGGGTAGGGTGGAGAGCTGCATCAAACCAGGCTCCGGACTGAAGACCACAACGTAACACCAACTTCTTTGGTGAATGAGTTTCTGCAAGATTGCCATTACTGTCACGTAGTGAGGGCGTTTTTTGTGTTTTGCCCCTAGTATATTTAACATATAACCAAAATCTCTTTGGGTTTTCAGATTCTCATGATTAGAATACCATTACTTTATAAAATATTGAATACTTGTCCTTGAACAATCTGTACATTAGTCTTGTGTAGTTCGCAGTTCCCTGGCCTCTTAGTTCGTCCGCTCCTTTTCCGAAGACTAACGGGTATCAGCGAGAGGACGCGAGAGCGCGCAGAATCGCGTGATTCCCTTCTGCCAGTCACCTTCATTTCGAGCTGAGATACAGCTCAGTTGTAGTTTCATAGTTCACTGCCACAAAAATAAAGTACTAGGAGTACTCTGTATGCAAAATAGTTGTATACCATTGTATCACCAATTTGTGTAAATAACTGGTTTATTTACTTAAGTATTTGATGTTTAATTGCCCAAAAATACGAGTAATAGCACATGCTTTGGCAACACTGTTTCATTATATAAAAAAAAACTGTCATAACAAAAGAGAGCTCTTTTAGTACCGGTAGCAAAAGCCAAAAAGAGCAGACGAACTAAAAAGAGCGGACGAACTATAAAAAGCTGACGAACTATAAAAAGCTGACGAACTATAAAAAGCTGACTAACTAAAAAGAGCTGACGAACTTTAAGAGCTGACGATCAAAAAAGAGCTGACGAACTAAAAAGAGCTGACGAACTAAAAAGAGCTGACGAACTAAAAAGAGCTGACGAACTACGAGCAGCGGACGAACTACGAGCAGCGGACGAACTACGAGCAGCGGACGAACTAAGAAGAGCGACCTACTCGCGGCCGAACTGCAAAGGAGAGCTACTGGTCGCGAACTAAAATATGCGCGATCGGTCGCGAACTATTATGTCGAACGTAACTCGGTTCTTAGTTCGTTGGATTGTTTTCCGGAGAGCGACGGGAAATAGCGAGAGGGGGCGTAGCAAAATCACGTGTTTGCATTCTGCTGATGAGAGCCATTTTGAGGTTAGCGTCTGCCTGCTAGATTACTTAGTTGAGTGCTACAAAATTTCTTCTTTGAAGTAATCTGCACTTTGCAATATCTCACTAATAAATTCCATAATGCCAAGATATAGAGATACCTCTAAACTTAAACGCGAGAAATTATCCACAAACTGTTTCTTTTGGTCTGCGTGATATCGTTAGCGGCTCAAGCAGCAAGCGCATGAAGCAGCTAGGTGGGGGAACTTCTCCCTCCACCTGCATGCGCAGACCACGCCGCTCAGCCGTCACTGGGAGCGGACGAACTAAAACAACGAACTAGTTCGCGGCAGAGCCACGACTAAAGTAAGTGTTCCCGATCATGAACTATTATGCGCAATTTTGTTTTGTACCCAGATGGTAAATGCTTTTCGCCGTTAGCGCCGAGAGCGCAACGACCAAGGCAACTGGCTGAGAATCTATACATGTGTTTTGATTAGTAGCACAGTATGCAGTACCGGGGTATAGCGAGGGCGAGGGGATGGGCGATGCGGAGGGAGAACGAGGGGGGGGGGGGTGAGGAGGCTGAGCGGTAGCGCATCGCTTAATTGTGGGGAGGAGCGAGCGCGAGACAATGCGCCGGCTATTGGCGCGTGTAAGCGGCCAGGTGGCGTGTGTGCAGTGTGGGCGGTTCAGGGCCTAACGTGGCGAGCCAGCCCAGGCCGCGGTGTCACCAGTGAGTCACGGCGACCTGTAGACAGCTGCGGGGGAGTTGTCAGACACACCGACAACTGCTGGCAGACGTCGGCACTCCTGAAGGCAGCCATGCGCATCCAATGGCTCATAGTCAGCAGGTAATGCAGCAAACGAATTTATTTCTAATTGGCATTTGCACCAGAAAAGAACTCCCTCATTTCAAAATTAAATATCTCGAAAACAAAGATCGATAGAGGAATGCAGTAAACGGTATGTTTATTGTGAAAGCTGTAAGTAGTTTATACGGCAGTTTGAAGTAATACTTACAAGAGCAGCTAACAGATGGCGCTGTACGCTGCACAGGTCATATCAGCATACAGAAGTGAAATAATCGTATGCAAACACTCTTTGCAAACAATCACATGACAATGTTTTCAAAATGTTCACCATTGGCACTACAGAGGTGGCGCAAACGAAGAATGGAATTCGCCATCACATTTCGTAGTGTCTCAACCGAAATGGATTCACATGCCACAGAGATTGCCGATTCAAGCTCGTCCAGCATGACGGGATGCTTCAGGTAGACCGTGTCTTTCACTGTGACCCACAAAAAAAAAAAAAAAAAAAAAAAAAAAAAAAAAAAAGTCACAGGGAGTCAAATCCGGCGAATATGGAGGCCAATCCACGCTTGCACCAGTGAATTTGGGATATTCCAAAGCAATGACTCGATTCCCGAAGTATTCCTCAAGAAAGAGAAACACTTGTTCGGTCCGATGTGGTCGGGCTCCATCTCGCATAAACCATTCAGTAGCTGGTCGATCTTCTAACGCTTGCTGTGTGGCGAGAAATTGTTCCAAAATTGCAACGTAACGTGCACCAGTGACCGTTTCTCGAATGAGAAAAGGGCCAATAATGCCTCTGCTGCATACTGCAGCCCACACAGTGACTTTAGGAGAATACAGGGGTTTCGCGTCACACTAATACGGCTTTTCGGAACCCCAAAATCGCCAGTTCTGCTTATTCACGCATCCATTTAGATGGAAGTGTGCTTTACCTGTAAACCAGATGCAGCCAACATCAAATCCTTCACTATCAATCATTGTGAGCATCTGATTAGCAAAGGCAATCTTTCTCCACCAACATCGTGAACTTGATCTTGTCATGGATGATATTGATGTGGTCCAAGAATATACAGAGGTTTTCATGTCCATGTGGGCAGACAACGAACGTGTCATCAACATACCGATAAAAACAGCTAGACGTTACAGGTGTTGTGTGCAGGGCGATTTCTTCAAAGCGCTGCAAAAACAGGTATGTCATAATTGGAGCTAATGGGCTTCCCATTGCGACGCCGCCAGTCTGATTAAAATATTCTGCACCATACAGGAAATACGATGATCTCAGTGTATGCTTAAATAAATCCACAACAGCGACGTCGAATAACTGGGAGAGCAGATCTATGCAGTTCTTCTCAGGGGCGTTTGTGAACAATGATACCACATCAAAGCTGACCATCATATGCTCTTCTCCAAGTCACAAGCATTTGATTCTGCTGATGAAGTCGACCGTATTCTTGATGTGGTGCTCACAGTGATCGACGTGTGGAGTACGGAGGTTGGCCAGATGTTTTGCAAGTCTGTTAGTCGGCGCACCAATGCTACTCACGATTGGACGAAGACGTGTGTTTATCTTATGAACCTTCGGGAGTCCATACAATGTAGATGGTCGAGGTGCCTGTGGAAGTAGGTTTTTAATAACACTATCTTGCAGTGGAGATCACATGAGCAGCTCGGACGTCTTCCTCAGTATTTTGGAAGTTGGGTCCCTCGATAATTTCTCATGTATCTCCTCCTCCAGTATCTGTCGAATCTTTTCGTCATAATTGGCTCGTTCCATAATGACGGCTGCATTGCCCTTGTCAGCTGAGGATGAGAGGATCATTCCTGAGCTTGCGAAGGCCACTGCGTTCTGCTCTTGTCATGTTCTGTTTTGGTGGCTTGAATTTCGACAGAATGCGCCTTCTTTTCCTTTTTTGTAATTTAGGAAACAGCTGTAGGTATTTAAATATACTGGTATTTATAGTCGATAAATCCGAATCTGAAACCAGTCTCTCAAAATTCAATATGGCTGATCCAGCATAGTAATCTGGAGTGTGTAGAAGTTTATTGGGCCGGACGCGGTGACCGAGGGGACTGCGGCGCGTCAGTCACGGTCTGCACGGCCACTACGGTCGGGGGTTCGAATCCCCCCTCTGGCATGGATATTTGTGCCGTCCTTAGGATCAGCTAGTTCATAAGTAGTTTGTAAGTTCAGGGACTGATGACCCCGTAGTTAAGTCCCATAAGCTCTACAAACATTTGAACATTTGAAGTTGATAGGCTTCATATAAAACGCATTCTTACTGTCACAAAGGTTAAACCACAATACACACAGTTTATATTCGTATTTGATAAATAAGAAACATGGCAAGTATTACAATATGGAAGGGTTTTAAAAATGGCTGATAGCAGCAGTGGGCACGGAGGAAGGGGTGGGAAAGGGGGGGAAATGATAGGATTAATACTCACATAAGGAGATGTGACGGAAGAGCAGATTATGGTAAAATACAAAGGAGGAAGAGAAACAACAGAGAGAAAAGCATTGATTTTACTGTCGCACACACAGAGAGAAAACTGACTTTATATGTGAGCTTTGGGGAGAGTTTTAAGAGGGTGACATAACGAAGTGTTTCGCCTTCTTTTTTAAACGTAACAGATGACTGAATCGTCTGAAGAGATCAGGGCAAATTGCTCCAGAAGCGAACAGCAGAGAGAGCGAAGGAGTTTGCAAATGTTTTCGTTTTATGAATGGGCACAGCTAGGGTACTAGATACGCGGGATTTTACGTTAATATTATAAACGTCACGAAAGATGGTTAAATTCTTAAGCGAAGTACCCTGGTGCTTGCTCACTCAGCAGTCGATGGAGAAGGCACAGTGTTTATCTGGCCGTAGCCGCCCTAACTGGGAGTACGGTGCACTAATAAGGTCATATCAACAGAATGTTGCGTGCATACTGTACCCAAGCATAAAAAAAATGTTCAAATGTTTGTAGAGTTTAAGGGACTTAACTGCGGGGTCATCAGTCCCTAATCTTACAAACTATTTATCAACTACCTTATAATAAAGACGACACAAACATCCATGCCCGAGGGGGAGGATTCGAACCCCCGACGAGAAACGGCCTAGCGCACCGTAGCATAGCGCCTCAGTGCGCTCGGCCGCTCCGCCGCGGTTATTAAAGTGTGTTCAGAAGTACAGGGTGTCCAGAAAAGCGCTTCCTTGGTCAAAATTAAATATCTCGAAAAGAAAGATCGATAGAGGAATGCAGTAAACGGTATGTTTATTGTGAAGCTGTAAGAAGTTTATACAACAGTTTCAAATAATAGTTGCCGCGGTGGAGTGGCCGAGTGGTCTAAAGCACCTTTCTGCGGAACGCGCAGTTGCTCGCCGTGGAGGTTCGAGTCCTTCCGGGGGCATGTGTGTGCGTGTGTCCCCGTAGCTTATTTTACCTAGGTTTAAGTAGTCTGTAAGCTACGGACTGATGACCACGCAGTTTGATCCAATAGATTTGAACATTTTTTAAAAATAATACTTTCAAAGGCTGCTAACAGATGGCGCTCTACAGATCATATCAACATACATAAGTGAAATAATCGTATGAAAGCACTCTTTGCAAACAATAACATCACAATGTTTTCAAAATGTTCACCATTGGTACTACAGAGGTGCCGCAAACGAAGTATGAAATTCGCCGTCACATTTCGTACTGTCTCAACCGAAATGGATTCACATGCCACCGAGATCGCCGATTCGAGCTCGTCCAGCGTGGCGAGATGCTTCGGGTAGACCATGTCTTTCACTGTGCCCCACAAAAAAAGTCACAGGGAGTCAAATCCAGCGAATATGGAGGCCAATCCATACCTGCACCAGTAAATTTGGGATATTCCAAAGCACTGACTCAATTCCCGAAGTATTCCCCAAGAAAGCGAAACACTTGTTCGGTCCGATGTGGTCGGCTCTATCTTGCATAAACCATTCAGTACCTGGTATATCCTCTAACGCTTGCTGTGTGGTGTCAAATTGTTCCAAAGTTGCAACGTAACGTGCACCAGTGACCGTTTCTCGAATGAAAAAAGGGCCAATAATGCCTCTGCTGCATACTGCAGCCCACACAGTGACTTTAGGAGAATACAGGGGTTTCGCGTCACACTAATACGGCTTTTCGGAACCCCAAAATCGCCAGTTCTGCTTATTCACGTATCCATTCAGGTGGAAGTGTGCTTCATCTGTAAACCAGATGCAGCCAACCTCAAATAATTCACTATCAATCACTGTGAGCATCTGATTAGCACAGACCCATTCTTGCACAGCTCGTACGGGTATGGTCTGCTGCGTTTGAATTTTGAATGGAAACATGTGTAGTCTCTTTCTCAGTATTTTCTACGTGCTGGAACGCTTCAAACCAGTCTCAGATGCAATTCTACGGACGAATGACATTGGATTTCGCTAAATAATTCCAGAAACTGTGGCGTTATTTTCAGGCGTAACTGCGGTTTGCTTGCGGCCAACATGCCCCACTAGATCATCAGTTACGCTGCCTGTTCGTTGAAATTTTGTGAAGAGCGTAGGAATGGTTTTCGCATCGGGTCCTTTGGATAATTAAATAGTGCTTGAAAACTTCGCCTTGTTGCTGTAGAACTCTCTTCTAACCTGTGATACTCTAGCACCAGAAAAACGCGTTGTTCAATGGAGTACATGGTTTCAATCTTTTCCTTCGGTACGCTAACCTCCTTTCACGTTTCAATAGTTGAACTGATCGCTCTGGGCTTCGGATCACTATTTATACTATGCATTACGTACGGCGGTTACAACGCCATCTGTTAGCAGCTTTTGTAACTATTATTTCAAACTGCTGTATAAACTTATTACAGCTTTCACAGTAAACATACCGTTTACTGCATTCCTCTATCGATCTTTGTTTTCGAGATATTTAATTTTGAAATCAGGGAGTCATTTTCTGAACACCCTGTACGTACAGGGAAGCGATGTACACCCTAATCTTCTTATCCTCCTCCACCTACTCCTCCTCCTCCTCCTCTATACTACTACTCCATACATCTCTCTCGTTTGTGTACATCTCCTCCTGCCCTCCTTTTGATACAAACAATGGTCCATTTTAATCACAGTCACATTTCCTAGATTATGTAACTATTATAAACTTCCATATAAACAAGCGGAAACGCATGAGGAACTGGATCCCGCATTTTTATTTAGGATCTTCATCGGAAATGCTAAACACGAGAAGGTTAGTAGTATAGTAATAGGGGTATGAGCACAGTGAAATTCGCCCGTACTTTTCCAGCGACGCCAGGTACGGTTGTCCTCCACCCCTCCACCTTCAGCTTGATCCGACATACCGGCCACAACCCAAGACGGCCGCGCACTTAAGCTCCCTCCAAATTTAAATGTTCAAATGTTTGTATAGTTTATGGGACTTAACTACTAGCCCATCAGTCCCTAAACTTACAAACTACTTACGAACTAGGACGGCACAAATATCCATGCCCGAGGGGGGATTCCAACCCCCGACCGTAGCAACCATGCAGACCGTGACTGGAGCGCCTCAGTCCTCTCGGCCACCGCGGCCGGCAAGCTCCCTCCGCCCCACACCTCTGCCCCCACCACCACCACCACAGGCCTCTGACAACTGGTCACTTGTGCGAGTGCTGACTTTACTGGCTGATGCCCATTCTGGCTGATTCCCCTCACCCCCTATTAATTTTATTAAATTTACATATCAAATTATTTTTGAACAAGTTAAGGGCAGCCACCACTGCATGCTCCTGCCACCGTCCCCACCTCCGCTCCAACGACAGTCCTCACTTGATCCAGAAGTCAACAAAATTTCAGATGACCAGTTGCATAAAAATCATTTACATGCATAAAACTTGACCTAGGTTTTGGCAAAAGTATAATTTTGCCTTATTCAGAAGTATTTCATTTAGGTTACATTAAAATAGTTGCTAAATAAAATGTGGCTGATGACCAGTTGCATAAAATTATTTACATGCATAAAACTTGACCTAGGTTTTGGCAAAAGTATAATTTTGCCTTATTCAGAAGTATTTCATTTAGCTTACATTAAAATAGTTGTCAAATAAAATGTGGCTGACTTCATGTCATGGAATAAAATAGCATGTCTACAACGTAAAATTGTGGAGAAGAGCCACACACATGTCGAGTGAGCACTGCATATACTGCTAAACAACAGAAACAATTAGTTGCAACTGAAGGCAGATATTAAGCAAACAATATGGCGTAACCCACTTTAGTAAATCAATTAAAAATTAGAACTCCCAATATAAAATCAACAAGGGACCGATAGATTTCTGAAGAAAATTAAAAGTTTTAAAACGATATCAAGCAGGTAGGGATGCAAAATTTCACTCAATAACATTAGGGACTAATGTTTAGGCTTTCAAGGTGCACAAACTTGGAACCAATAAATAAAAATTAATTAAAATATCAGCAAGACTATGGCACTTACGGGAAACCATTTGGAAAATTTACCAAGGAACATACACTATGATGCCCCTATCTCTGTGCTACATATTCTACGTTAACAACACCAGTTTGTTGACATAAGTTCAATAAAATCGTTGTGTTTTAATACTTCAGTGCCACTTGAAGCAGGAATGGATGAGGTAGTAATGGCTCAGTAACGATGGTAGGAACGTAAGCATTATAAAACGAAGAATAGACAGAGCAGAAAAGATGAAATTTTATATTCAAAGGGATTGCCAAAATTGCAACTATGTGTGGGCTGGAAACCACACAGTGGGAAAAACACACTGCCTAGAAAAACGCTTGACCCCTGGGTAGGCGACGGATCAACAAGCGAGAACACACCAAATAAATCCCTCAAGGTGACTCCAGAAAGTTGAGCACGTCGAAAATAGAGCGTTGGTGCTACAAATATGGCTGGCTGACCTTATTCTCGCTTCACAGGAACTCTCAGTACAAGTAACAACCTGAGAACAAACTCCAAAGTTTGTACTAAGTCCGCAAGTCTCAGCTTAAGAAAATAAGCGATTCCGTCATGTTCGCATTCTAACGAGGCGAAACACGAAGTCTCCGGTGAATCCTTTGGAGGCTCAAAACAAACTCCTCGATGCTTCTGATCAGTGCCACTCTTCTCTCTCTCTCTCTCTCTCTCTCTCTCTCTCTCTCCCTCCCTCTCTCTCTCTCACGTGAGCCACACCCCACAATTTCACAGAAAACCAATGAATAGTTGCTTCCCACCACCGACCAGTGAGAACCGCGCACTCGCCTGACTGATTTCGAAAATCGCTAACTCTCCACAAGAGCCAATCAGAGAGAACTATTCGTTCCTGCAACTCTGCTTTTAGCTTTCTTGGCGTGGTTCTCACGCTATCGACGCTTCTGCCCGACAAAACTCGATCCCAGGCCAAGTGATGGTGGAATTTGCTCTCCGTTAAAAACAGCCACACTGACGTCTATTTTTCGCTGTCCGTCTCCCCGACGCCAAGTGCTAGCGTTCCAGGGTGTTGTCTTTTTTGAAAACCTAATTTGGACGTCCTTCCCTCATGAAAGTTGGAGAGGACGGCCTGTCACAGTGTTATCTTGTCGAAAGCATAACTGGCCTACTAAACATAAAAAGGTGGAGAAGGGCCTGCTGCAGTGTCTGTTTTACAATTTGAGAACATGATTCTTTTAAGACTGCTGCACATAATACCTGCCTACGTCATCCTATGGTTTCAGAATCTTGGCGTAAATTTTTACAAGCACAGTTCAATTATTAAAATGTTTGTGAAGCTTAAGGTACTTAACTGCGTGGTCATCAGTCCCAAGCACAGTTGCCCCAGGTATCAAGGCACCTGTTCCCCTTAGGGGTTCAGCATTAATTTGCTGAGTACGGGCTTGGCCAACCCAGGGTCCTGGTCTGGGGACTGGTAAGCACCTTGTGGTGCGATGGTAGAACGTTGTGTGTACCGGAGAAAGGAGATCTCGGCTTGACCACTCAGGTCCGAGGAGGGAAATACCACTATACAGAAAAAACCTCAATCCCTATGTGTTATGTGCTGATGGCACGCAGGGCTCTGTCTAGGTGGCACGCACTTACCTTGCTACTCATGGGAGCCAGATGAATAATTTCAATTTGTCCCTCGAACCTTCCAGTGAGATGGGTGTACCACTGGGGGTACCAACACCCAATCCAAAAAGAGGGCTCGGATATCGAGTCCTGATTCAGAGAGTAAGAAAAATACTTTTGTGTACAGTAACAGAAAACAGGCTGTGGTGAAGAATGTGTTTATTGTTGTGAAACGGAAAGACGGCTCGTTTGACGGAGTTTCTCCTTTCTGTATTCAGAAAGGCGTTGAGGGAATTGCTGGCAGTTTGAAATGAGCGAAACGCTTGTGAAATGAGACATTACTAATTGAAACATCATGTTCCCAGCAGGCAACCACCCTGCAGAATGCCAAATTCCTGAGTGAATATGCCATAGAGACTGAGTTCCATAATACCTTGAACTACAGCAAAGGTGTAGTGACCTGTAGAGATCTAGTGACCATCCCTTTGGAAGAACTGAAATCTGAGCGTGCACAGGAGGGTATTTTGTGTACAAAATATTATGAAAAGGGTGGATGGTGAGTTGGTGAAATCGGACTCATTCATTTTCACCTTCAATAATCCCCAACTTCCAGATCATGTCAACGCAGGTTTCCTTCGTCTGAAGGTTCGACCATATGTCCCCAACCCAATGCGCTGCTTTAAATTCCAGCACTTTGGCCATACTACCGTGGGATGCAAAGGTGAGGCCACCTGTGAGAAATGTGGCAAGATCGCGCATGTTGGAGCCGACAGGAAATTAAGACTACAAAGCGCATCTCGTATACTGAGGGCAAGAAAATTCTCCTGGCCAGCAACCACCAGCCATTGGCGCATCTTTCACTTCTGCAAAAGCCGGTTGCCAAAAGTGATGCTGTCACGCAAACTGGGTCTGTTTGTGTTGGTACTAACGCCTACACTTGCCAGTGCAGTTGCCAGGCTGCTGCTGCAGCCGCAGAAGCTATACGTTCAGTTTCCCCCCTCCCCAACAGCAGAAAAACACTCTGATACGCCTACTGTAGAGATGATGCCCCCCCCCCCCCTCCGTGGTAGCAGAGATTGGCCAAAAATCCACCACAGCCAAACCTGTCTATTACTAGCAGCAGATGCTTCATCCGACTACTCTAGGGCCAATGGAGCGTCTGAGGCCGCGTAACCGCCGTTAAGTCAGACCCTCCACCCCATAGAGTCTCATCGCCTCGCCATAAGCGATGGCTCCCATACTACAATGGAATATGCAGGACCCATGAGGAGGAACTTCGTCTCCTATCTCATGGTCGTCCTCTGTGTATGTGTCTCTGTTGTTGTTATGGTCTTCAGTCCAGAGACTGGTTTGATGCAGCTCTCCACCCTACTCTATCCTGAGCAAGCCTTTTCATCTCCTCATAAGAACGGCAACCCACATCCATTTGAATCTGCTTACTATACGCGTCTCTTGGTCTCCCTCTGCGATTTTTACCCCACACACTTCCCTCGAATGCTAAATTTACGATTCCCCTATGTCTAAGAATGTGTCCTACCAAGCGATCCCTTCTTTTAGTCAGGGTGTGCCAAAAATTCCTTTTCTCAACAATTCTGTTCAGTACCTCTTCATTAGTTATGTGATCTACCCACCTAATCTTCAGCATTCTTCTGTAGCACCACATTTCAAAAGCCTCAAACCTCTTCCTGTCTGCACTGCTTATCGTCCATGTTTCACTCCCGTACAAGGCAACACTCCACACAAATGCCTTCAGAAAAGACTTCCTTACCCTTAAATTAATATTTGATGTTAGCAAATTTCTTATTTTCAAAAATACTTTTCTTCCCCATTGCCATTCTGCATTTTATATCCCCTGTACTGCGACAATCGCAAGTTATTTTACTACCCAAGTAACAAAACTCACCTACCACCTTCATTGTTTCGTTACCTAATCTAATTCCTTCAGCATCGCCTGATTTTCTAAGACCGCATTCCATTATTTTTGTTTTACTCTTGTTAATGTTCATTTTATACGCTCTCTTCAACACACTGTCCATTCCATTCAACTGCTCTTCCAGGTCCTTTGCTGTTTCTGACAGAATTACAATGTCATCAGCAAAACACAATGTTTTATTTCTTCCCCCTGAACTTTAATCCCTATTCCAAATTTTTCCTTGCTTTTCTTCACCGCCTGCTCAATGTACAAATTGAATAACATCGGAGAAAGGCTACAACCCTGTCTTACTCCCTTCCCAACTGATGCTTCCCTTTCATGCCCTTCGAGTCTAATAACTGCAGTCAGGCTTTTGTACAAGTTGTAAATAACTCTTCTTTCCCTATATTTTACTCCTGCTGACTTCAGAATTTGAAAGAGTGTATTCCAGTCAACATTGTCAAATGCTTTCCCCAAATCTACAAAAGCTAAAAGTGTAGGTTTGCCTTTTCTTAATCTATCTTCTAAGATAAGACGTAAAGTGAGTATTGCCTCCCTAGTTCCTACGTTCCTCCTGAATCCAAACTGATCTTCCTTGAGGTCAGCTTCTACCAGCTTTTCCATTCTCCTGTAGATAATTCGTGTTAAAATTTTGCAACCATGACTTATCAAACTAATGGTTCTGTAATTTTCACACCTTTCCGCGCCTGATTTCTTTGTAATGGGGATTATTACATTTTTCTTAAAGTCTGAGGGCATTTCGCCTGTCTCATACATCCTACACACCAGTTCAAATAGTCTTGGCTCTCCCAGAGACTTTAGTAGCTCTGAGGGTATGTCATCTACTCCTGGGGCCTTGTTCCGACCTAAGTCTTTCAGGGCTCTGTCAAATTCATCTCTCAGTATAGTATCTCCTATTTCATCTTGATCTACTTGCTCTTCCCTTCCCACAACATCGTCTCTAAGTTCATTTCCTTTGTAGAGCTGCTCTATGTACTCTTTCCACCTTTCAGCTTTCCCTTCTTTGCTGAGAACTGGTTTCCCATCTGAGTTGCTAGGAGACAAATTTCAAGCCATCTGACTCGCCTGAGGTACATGGTTACACTCTACGTAGAAGGGACGACATTAGTGGGGAGAGAGCTAAGGGCTATTTTTGTTCGTACAGCCTACCACTCCGAGGCCCTCTCCTTCACCACAAGCCTCCAAACCGTCGCAGTATCTGTATAGAAATTTTTCAGCAATGAGTCGTACAAAAAACATTTATTTATTTATTTGCAGATCTGGATTTCGACCACTGTGTGGTCATTGTGAGTGCAGAAATAAATGCAAAAGAACAAATCAGAAAAAATACATGTCAAGTTATAAGGCAGTTGTACAAGTTTCAGTTAAAGTAAATGATAAAAATACATACCTTAAAACAATTAAAATACTTAAAACATCTCGACCTCCATGTTGGAGGTTGCGTTGGAACTGACGCAGCTGTTGCAATTGTTACACAGCATGCGTCATTTGTGACTGAGGTGCCCTGTTTAAAGTTTCGTATAAAACGTCCACAGATATGTGGCAAGTAACAGTACAAAAGTCATTGTTGTCCCCATATCTATTAAAAGAAGAATGGGTTTAAAAAAACTGCTTGCTGTCAATCTCGAACCAACTACTTTCGACAGCGCAGAGCGATGTCGCTAACCACTTCAGTGACTTCATTATTATTCATGATGGGATCTTTTTAAGGCTAATACACTTCATGCGTCTTTATAGTTGTAAGATATGTACCAAATATGACTAGTTTTTCATGAATCTTCAATGTGCCACAAATGTGAAGGGCGGATGTTGTCTTCATAGAGGATTCGCCCATGCGCAAGATTGTCTTTGCTTCGGGACCATTCCTGCGTCCCGGCCGCGGTGGCCGAGGGGACGCTCCAGTCACGGTCTGCACGGCCACTATGGTCAGGGGTTCAAATCCCCCCTCGGGCATGGATATTTGTGCTGTCCTTAGGATTAGCTAGTTCATAAGTAATTTGTAAGTTTAGGGACTGATGACCCCGTGGTTAAGTCCCATAAGCATTTGAACATTCATTCGCGCGTAACCGCCAGAACTCGAGTATCCAGGAGCTGGAGTCTCCACCAGCTCCACCGCCAGTGTTAAAAGCGTCGTTTCCCCTCGCCCCTCACTGCCGCGGGAGCGCCCATATGCTGCCTCCAGGGGGTTCAGAAGAGAATTTGAACCTCAGCCGCGCATGCGCATTGCGACGCTGCAGCCACTGCCGTCTATATTAAGCGGCCGCGCTACGACTCGTATACGTGCTGTCACCGCGATGTAAAACGTTTCTCATGCGATAAAAATGCTTTCAATATGCATAAAATGATCTGATAGAACAACTAAACGAAGTATGATGGTTTAAAAACACATTTACTGTATATATTAACCAATAGTCAACACGGATTCAGAAAGTATCGCTCTTGCGAAACACAGCTTGCCCTTTATTCACATGAAGTGTTAAGTGCCATCGACAAGGGATCTCAAATCGATTCCATATTTCTGGATTTCCGGAAGGCTTTTGATACTGTACCCCACAAGCGGCTTGTAATGAAATTGCGTGCTTATGGAATATCTCCCCAACTGTGCGATTGGATTCACGATTTCCTGTCATTTTTGATTTGATATCTGGCGTTCCACAGGGAAGCGTTATAGGCTTTTATAAACGATTTAGGAGACAATCTGAATAGCTCCCTTAGACTGTTCGCGGATGATGCTGTCGTTTATCGGTTAGTGAAGTCAACAGAGGATCAAAAGCAACTGCAAATCGATTTAGACAAAATTTCTACTTGGTGCGAAAATTGGCAATTGACACTAAATGAAGAAAAGTGTGAAGTAATACACGTGACCACTAAAAGAAATTCACTGAACTTCAATTACGCGATAAATCAGTCAAACATTAAGGTCGTAAATTCTACCAAATACCTAGGAGCTACAATTACGAACAGGTTTGACTGGAGAGAACACACAGAAAATATTGTGGGGAAGGCGAATCAAAGGTTACGTTTCATTGGCAGAACGCTTCGAAGATGCACCAGCTCCACCAAAGAGACTGCCTACAACACACTTGTGCGTCCTCTCCTGGAGTACTGTTGCCCCTTGTGGGACCCTCACCAGGTGGGACTGACGGAAGACATTGAGAAGGTTCAGAGAAGGGCAGGTCGTTTTGTTTTATCACGTTACGGGGGGGAAAGCGTCACGGAAATGTTGTACGAATTGGGGTGGAAATCATTAAAAGAAAGACGTTATTCATTGCGGCGTGATCTGTTTGCGAAGTTTCAATCACCGACTTTTAGTTCTGAATGTGAAAATATTTTGCTAGCACCCACCTACTTAGGGAGACATGACCATCCCAATAAAATAAGAGAAATCAGATCGAAAACGGAACGATTTAGATGTTCTTTCTTCCCGCGCGCTATTAGAGAATGTAACGGCAGAGAAGAGTTATGAAAGTGGTTAATGAACCCTCTGTCAGGCACTTAAATGTGGTTTGCAGAGTGTCTATGTAGATGTAGATGTAGACATTCATTTGCTTTATTCCGGGTGTTCACTGAACCAGTGAACCCACAGGACGCGTCGCCATTGTGAGCGCTCTTGGTGGATTCTGCAATCACTGCGTAAGCGCGACTGTGCAGTTCTAACGATGTAAAAGCCACAAACATTTTTCATAGGCGCTAACCATCTAATTGACATTCGCAGTTGACATTGCTGGTGTTACAGATAAACTTGAGGCAGGCGTGATGCTGCAGAGTGCAGACACCTGCTCCGCTGCTAGCGGCGCGTTTTAATAAGCGATGCCACTTCTGCCGGCTTCGGCTCCGTCGCTTTTTCCGCCCTCTTTGTCCAGGCGGGCGATGCGCGCAATTTATGCAGCCGACACACGACACGCGGAGCTGACAGCGCGGCTCATAACGCCGGCCAGATTAAAAATTACTCCCGCCACAATATTCCGCATTCGCGGCGTGCCTGCCTGCCTTCCAACACCTCCAGCCCCACTGGCGAGCAAAACGACGCGACACTGCGTGGTAGTTCCACCGGCCGCCTCCCGTGATGCACTGCGCCGCGTGGGAAACTGGGCACGTGTTTTGGGGCTTGATTTACGCCGCTAATATCATAATACCGATAATTCATACGGACGTAAGCTGAAAAGTACAAACGCGGCGGTTTGGAACCATTTGCAACACATGCCGATAATCGAAATTGGAGGTGGGTTAAAACAGTTGAAATAGCCTCCCAATGGAAAGTATCAGGTAACTGCTGTATAACGCAAAATGGACCACGAGATGTCGCAGCTTCCATCCCGCCTGGGTTTCAGCCCCCCCTTCCTATTATAAAACCCTCCAAGTACTTGAGCGCCACGCCCTCCACCTCTCCTACCACATCCGGCTCCCTTCCCCACGCGGATCCTGTATCACCTTATCCCATTTCCCCATCTCCTTGAATACCTTGAACACATCCGGATCCTCTACACCAACCGTAAAATAGACCCCCACAACCCCCCGCTCCACCCCATTTTCACTGACCGCAGGCCTCTGCCACACCTCTACCCCACGCCTGTATACCCCACTCTTCACCTCCACACTCTCCATATCCTTTCCCAGGCTAAATTCCGACATCTCCCCATCCCTGATGACGTCCTCCGTCACACAGTAACATATACAGAGAAGCAGCCCCCCCTAAACCACTGTCCTATGCTCCCCTCGTAGTTCCGTAAGATGCTAGCAGGTGTCAGGCGGATCGCTGGCTTAGTACCGGTAGACGATACTAGAGGAGCTTCCGAGGGTAGCGTGGAGGGGAGGCTGAGGGGAGAGCTCGTGCCACCTTCCACGAGGCCACGGCTGTGTCCGGCTTGCTGGCGTTTGAGGGGAGGTGGTGGTGGGGGCAGCCGCTACCTGCCCCCTGCTCTGGCCAGTTTAAAGGGCTGCTTCTGACCTCAGCGCCATCATGGGACATATTACGGAACTGCTGGAAACCCTCCCTCCCCGCACCCCTGAGCGTGGGACCAGGCCCTTACGGAGGCTTCCTGTCTGTATATATTTGTCTGTGCCTCCGTCCCGACATATACCCATCCTATGCTTAGCTAACCCCCTCCCTACCCTGGAGTCCCTACGGTTCCTCTCCGCCGCCTCTTCCTCCCCCTTCCCCCATCCTTCTCCTCTTCCTCTGCGCTTCCCGCCTTCCCCTACCCCGAGGGGTCCTGCACCAACAGTTTTAATGGTGCTACTTTCACTGTTGTGTGTGCAGTGCTCCAGAAAGTGTTTTCATCTGCGTCGTCGGCTAACAAACAAGTGTCAAGTGTCGCACCGTGTATTTTAATATTGTGTCTCCGTGTGCTCGCCATCCATCCAGTGTTTGCTGTCGCACTACATGGTTTTAATGTCACCGTGGCTCCTCGCTTTTAACAGACTAAATGTGTTTTTAATCATCTGTCAACTGCTTGTTCTCCCAATTGTCGCCATGTATATGTTACTATTCTCCGTTATGTTACCTCCAGTTACATATTTTATGTATCTTCATGTCCATTTGTCTATCTCTCGGCTGAAGAGCACCCTATGGAGTTGCTGCCAGCCTACCTGCGTATCGCTGGTGTGGAAATACAATAAAAAAAGAAAGAAACAAACGAGATGTCAAAGGAGTATGAATAAGAGGCAGCAGGCAGTGATGTGTTTTCAGTGGACAGGGAAGTGGGATCCGAGGAGTTGGATACAGACGACGAGGTCGACAAGTTGTCCGACCTCACCTGAATAACAGGTGCATTTGGGGTATATTTTAAAATATGCTAAATGTGCTGAAGTTAGTGAATCGTAGGTCACAACTCATGAGACATGTTGTTCTGGTCTTAACTGTAAATTAGTCTACCTTAGGCCAGATGGGTTTATTTTAAAGCATTTTCAGTGGTCAATTGTACAGGAAATAATTTTTGTACACACAACATTTCTTGTACACAAAATTTTACATTGAGCAAGCTGGGAAGGAAAGCAAAGAGAAATTTGGAGAAGGAATTAGAGTTCAGGGTGAAACAATAAAAACATTGTGGTTTGCTGATCACATCGTAATTCTGTCAGAGACAGCAAAGAATCTCGAGGAGCAGTTGAACAGAGTGGATGGTTTGTTGAAAGGTGGGTATAAGATGAACATTAACAGGAGAGAAAAGATATTTTTGGCATACCGTGAGTAAAAGAAGGGATAGATTGGTAGGAGACATTTTTAGTCATCAAGGAATCGTAAATTTAGCATTGCACAGTACGCGGGTTAAGAATCGCAGAGGGAGACCAAGAGACATTATAGTCAGCAGATTCAGATGGCTGTGGGATGCCGTTCTTATGAGAAGATGAAAACGATTACCCAGGCTCGAGTAGGGTGGAGAGCTGAACCAAACCAGTCTTCTGGCAGATTAAAATTGTGTACCAGAACCGGGACTCGAACCTGGCACCTTTGCCTTTCGCGGGCAAGTGCTCTACGGACTGAGCTATCCCGACACGACTCACGATGCCGCCTCTCAACTTTACTTCCGCCAGTACATCGCCTCCTACCTCCAGTCGGTAGAGCGCTTGCCCGCGAAAGGCAAAGGTCCCAGGTTCGAGCCCCGGTCCGGCACACAATTTTAATCTGACAGGAAGTTTCATATGAGCGCACACTCCGCTGCAGAGTGAAAGTTTCATTCTGGAAACATTGCTGCTGCTCGAGGTTTCGACCCAAAAGATTTTCAGATACCTAGTACACGCAACGTGTGTCATTAGTTTGAAGATTATAAGAAGCTGTTTACAGAATTGAAAGAGAAGATACAATTGTCAAGACAGCCTGAAAAATAGCAAATTTTGACATTAGTACTTCAAAGTTGGTCTATAAAAGAAACAATGCAAGAATTTGGTGTATCAGATAGGATGGTAAAAGCAGCTAGGAAGTTAAAGGCAGAAAAGCAGAAAATGGTGTATTAGCTCTACCAAAGAACAAGTGAAGCAAGTAGATTCCAGATGCTGTAAAAGAAGGAGTGGTAGCATTTTTTTTCAGAATGAAGAATTTAGCCAAATTTGCCCAGGCAAAAAGGACTGTGTATCAGAATAGATGGAAAGAAAGTTTTGATGCAGTAATACCTTCTTCTGAATAATTTTAAAGAATCGTTTGCTGCATATTGATTTCAGCAGGGGCCTGAAATTGTATTTTGCGAATTGAGGCCAATCCAGGAACCCACTCAGTCCGCGTTTGCACCTTACACCAAAACGTAGAACTGATGCTTCCCAGCACTCCAATTAAAGAAGATTACAAGAGCCTGATTGCTAAAACAGTGTGTGATTTGGAATCCAAACACTGCATGCTTCATCGTTATGAAAACTGTCCAGGAAAAGAACTTCTGCAACAATTATTAGAAAGTAGTTTTGAAGACAGTGATCCAGATGATTCCAATGAGTTCAAACAGTGGGTTCACACTGATAGAGATATGCTAGAAACAAAGCTGACGACTGTTGAGGATTTTATTGAAGACCTGATTTCAAAAATTGACAAACTTTCCACTTATCATTTTGTTGCAAAGCACCAAAGTAAGCACCTAAAGTGCATAAAAGAAAGCCTCAAGCCAACTGAACTTCTCATATTAATGGACTTCGCTGAAAATCTGCACGAACATTTGCAGCACCAGCTCGGAGACCATGCCTGTGGAATACCCTTGACGCTGTATCACAGACAGGAGCGTCGTCGATGCAAACAAGAGGTGACCGAGACGTGTAACCAATGCAACCCCATACCATCACGCTGGGTGATACACCAATGTAGCGATGACAAATACACGATTCCAATGTGCGTACACCGCGATGTCGCCAAACACGGATGCGACCATCATGACGCTGTAAACAGAACCTGGATTCATCCCAAAAAGTGACGTTTTGCCATTCGCGCACCCACGTTCGTCGTTGCGTACACCTTCGCAGGCATAATGTCGGCCCATTCTTGCTGGCAATGGAGATGCAAGGACAGAAATGATTTGTTTGTTTGGAATCGAACAAGGGAACCCCCGAGATATGCAATGGAACGATCGTCCAAATATCTAGGCGTAACATTGCAGAGCGATATGAAATGGAACGAACATGTAAGAACAGTTCCGAGTAAGGCGGATAGCCGACTTCGGGTTATTGGGAGAATTTTGAGAAGATGTACTTCACCTGTAAAGGAGACCGCGTATAAAACGCTTGTACGATCACGTCTAGAGTACTGCTCAAGTGTTTGGGTCCCGCAGCAGATCAGTTTAAAGGAAGACATATAATCAGTTCAGAGGTTCGACCAATGCGTGAGTGTCACGGAAATGCTCAATTGGGGATCGCTGGAGGAAAGACGACGTTCTTTTCGTGAATTTCTGTTGAGGAAATTTAGAGAGCCGGAATTTGGAGCTGAATGTATTACGATCTTGCTGCCGCCTACTTACATTTCGCGTAAAGATTACAAAGACAAGATAAGAGAAATTAGGGCTCGTACGGAGGCATATAGACATTCATTTTCCCTCGTTCTATTTGGGAGTGGAATAGGAAAGGAAATGCCTAGTAGTGGTACAGTGTACCCTCCGCCACGCATTTTATGGTGGATTGAGTAGTATATATGTAGATGCATATAATCAATCTATTTCGCTAAGGCTCTTCGGAACATGGATCTATCTTGAAATCGGCCATATTGAATTTATCAGTTTTTATATACAAAGGAGATCGTGGCATGCACCACATAACATCACCATTTACTTGCACGTTCATTCCTGTAAACAAATGCAGTTAAAAACTTCCAACACATTTTGTTTGCCGGTAGAGACTGGACTGTTTCCCATATTCTTTTAATATGTTAAGCATGCTGTCCCTTTAAGTCAACCCACATTTAAAAGCGCTGACCCCAATCGTCGTACACCAGCAGAAGGATTTTTCGTAGTAATGTTGGCACTTTTTTTTCATGCGTTGCTCGAGATGCTGTCTGTTTCTTATTTTCCCTGCATGTACGGTGTGCCGTAAGCGACCTCACATACAAAAGTCACAGGGAAATACCACGTATTGCAGTATTTCCACGCAGCTGCGAGCATTTACGATCTGGTCGATGAGTGTGGATTCAATGACACGCGTACTCTATATTCTACACCCCACCATAACCTCTACGTCACCAACGGTCTTTGGAGGCTGGACCCAGTGTGGATTCTGGTCATCTACATCATCATGTATACTCTGCAAGTCATACGGAAGTGCATGAAAGAGGATTCATCGAAGTACTTTTATGATATTTTTCTATAGTTCCATTTTCTGCTAGCTTGCGGATAAAAGGATCACCTAAAGATTTCTGATTTCAATTATTTTATTTTGATAATCATGTGTCCCTATGTAGGTGGGTGCTAACAATATATGTTCGCATTCTGAACAGAAGATTGGTAAAACAAATCTCGCAAATAGATCTCGCCGCAACAAATGACGCCTTTGATTTAATGATTTTCACCCCAAAACGTACATCATTTCTTTCACACTCTTTCCCCTATATCGCGATGATGCATAACTAGCTGCCCTTCTCTGAACTTTCTCTAAATCGTCCGTCAGTCCCACCTGGCCGCTACCGTCACGTTATAATTTAACTTGACAGATAACTTCCTTGGGTTTCCCGTAGCTGATTTCGACGACCCTTAGTTAACTGTGAGGTAACTACTGTTCCTGTCGATGCTAACAGTACGTCTCAACAGATCACAGATGCCACTACTAACGAAACTCGCAATTACTAGAATTTTATCGATTCATCATCATCATTAGAGACTGATTATGCCTTTCAGCGTTCAGTCTGGAGCATAGTACCTCTAATAAAATTCCTCCATGATCCCCTATTCAATGCTAACATTGATGTCTCGTGTGATGTCATGCTTTTTACTTCAAAATCATTCTGCACCGAATCTAAGTACTTTCTTCTTGGTCTACCTCGACTCCTCTTACCCTCCGCTGCCGAGCTCATGAGTCTCTTAGGTAACCTTGCTTCTCCCATCCGTGTAACATGACCCCACCATCTCAGTCGGTTCGCTCTAACTGCTTCATCTATGGTGTTAATTCCCAGTTTTTCTTTGATTTCCTCATTGTGGACACCGTTCTGTCATTGCTCCCATCTACTAGTACCTGCAATCATTCTTGCTACTTTCATATCTGTAACCTCTATCTCATGAATAAGGTAACCTGTATCCACCCAACTTTCACTCCCATACAACAAAGTTTTTCGAAAGATAGGGCGGTGCACCGCTAACTTAGTCTTGGTACTTAGTTCATTCTTACAGAAGAGAGTAGATCTCAACCGAGCACTCACTGCATTAGCTTTGCTACACCTTCATTCAAGTTCTTTTACTATCCTGCCACCCTGTGTGAAAATACATCCCAGGTACTTGAAACTGTCCACCTGTTCCAACTTTGTTCCTCCTACTTGGCACCCAATCTGTTTAAATCTCTTTCCCACAGGCATTACTTTCGTTTTGGAGATGCTGATCTTCATATCATAACCCTTTCACCTCTGATCCAGCTCTGAAATATTAGTTTGCAACCTTTCAATCGAATCTGCCATTACAGTTTAAGTCATCCGCATATGCAAGACTGCTTCTTTTGATTTCACCTACTTTAATCTCGCCCTGCCAGTCTACTGTTTTCATCATATGATCCTTGAATAGTATGAACAACAGTGGTGACAGGTTACAGCCTTGTCTTACCTCTGAAACTACCTTGAACCATGAGCTTAATTTGCCATCTATTCTAACTGCTGCCTGACAGTCTACGTAAAGCCCTTCAATTGCCTGCAGAAGTTTGCCTCCTATATCATAATCTTGAAGAACTGACATTAGCTTCCTCCTAGGAACACGGTCATAAGCCTTTTCTAGATCTGTGAAACAGAGATACAATTCCCTGTTCCACTCATAGCACTTTTCCATTACCTGCCGTAAGCTAAAGATCTGGTCCTGACAGCCTCTACGAGGCCTAAACCCACACTGATTTTCATCTAACTTGTCCTCAATTAATACTCGCACTCTCCTTTCAACAATACCTCAGAATATTTTGCCTACAACGCCAATTAAAGAGATACCTGGATAGTTACAATCTTTTCTGTTTCCATGTTTGAAAATTGGCGTGATTACCGCTTTCGTCCAGTCAGACGGAACCTGTCCCGATTCCCACACCTTCTCAATTTTTATCGATTATTAAGGAAAAATCGAAGATGCGTAATAGTTTATGTAGCTGTCACGAGTTTCCTGTTTTGGTTGGATTGGTTGGAGGGTGTTTAAGGGGGACAAAACTGCAGTGGCTATCAGTCTTTTCTGTTTTGAAACGCAATGGGCGACAAGAGAGCAAAACAATTTACTCCTATTTGAGAAAAATCCTTTTGAACGGCCTACATTTAGAAAGGAAAGCAGTTATAGAAAATAAAAAGACAGATGGCTTGACTATTTTGCAAAAGCAACACGCCTTGGAAGATGTCACAAAACTGTACAACTCCATAAATCAGACAGGAGAGAGAACGGTAAGGTAGTCTGTTTTAAAAAGAAGAGCTAGGAGAAACAACAACGAAAACAGGGTTAGTAATAAATATCACATGTGTTCTTCCCGTTGTCAACATCTCTTTTTTTGAATTTTGGTTTTCTTCTTCCAGTTGTTGTGTGAATATGCCATTACTTTTTACAATACCAGCTGATCAGTGTACGTTCACCCACCCACCCACCCACCCACCTACCTACGCGAGCCCCATGTTTCAATGAAACACACTTATCTCTTGAAACATTAGTCGATCGTAATGGCAACTGATGGCAGGACACTGTTGCAAACTGAAAGCTTTATTGTGAGAGAATGGCTTTGTGATTCGCAAAGTGGTACAATTTTACATACAGATCAGCAATCGCAAGAGATAATGTTGGCCACTGTTGCTCAGTGTGCAGATGTTACTTGACCAATGCAGCTAATGCATACGTCACAGGTTGCCAACATTATCTCTCGCGACCGCCGACCTCAATGTAAAATTTAACCCGAAATGTTTTTTTCCGCGTTTTTTTCCGTTTAGTATGACCCCTACAATGACGTCATCGATCTTTTTTTAATAGTCTAAAACACACATGAAATTCGCTCTCGTTATACAGATCAAATGGTTGTGTTCTGACACGAAAAACGCGGGAAGAAGAAGACGGTCACGACGATGACGAACGAATTTCCATTCTTCAGCTTCAAAACATCTAAAATTGTGCAAAAATCACACGGAAACTTGTCATAAAAACAAAAACAAATAACAACTGTTGAATAATTTCTGGACTTGAGATTGCCGCGGTGGAGTAGCCGAGCGGTCTAAAGCGTCTCGCTGCGGAGCGCGCGGTTGCTCGCCGTGGAGGTTCGAGTCCTCCCTGGGGCATGGGTGTGTGTGTTTGTCCGTAGGTTAGTTTACCTAGGTTTAAGTAGTTTGTAAGCTACGGACTTATGACCACGCAGTTTGGTCCGATAGAATTACAAAAATTTGGACATTTTTGGACTTGAGATTGGAAGCCCACTAGCGCCACGTAGCGGATATAGTTAAAACTAACATTAATGTGTAGGTAACCGTAGGGGAAGGCGCATTTATCTTTAACGGACAAGTAACTACCGCTGTTGTCTCGGAAACCCATTTTGCTCTTAACATTCAGTTAACCCACAGATAACTATGAAGGGACAGGCAACTACTCTTTCGGAAACCGGCCATTACTAATTTAATTACCTTGCGTTTAAAGTTTTTGTGACGAAAGTCGTAAATATTTTTACTACAGCTGAATTACCGGTGCAGTAGACATGATTGCGGTTCCAAAGCTGTAATACAGTTGAAACTCGCCCGCTGTTCTTTTGACTGTAATCTAGCCGTGCTTGTGACGTTAACAATTGACTGCTTGCTCACAAAATCTAATTACGGCGATATTCACACAGCGGCGGAAGTATACAGTTCCATTAAGCAAAACTCTGATTCTATAAGTTAAGCAAACAGTTCTACCTTTACTGTAATCTTTAGAGGAAAGTAAACACAATTAAATAATGATCGGCAGTCATGGATCTAAATCAAAAATAAATGTTGGCAACGGAAACGCGAATATTCTCTACTCCAGAAGGGAGCAGAGACGCAAGATACATGAACAAATTACACCACATTAATCCAAAATAAATGATGAGGAGAGAATTTAAATTAGCACAAAAGGATTATAGTTTAACAAATTAATTTATTGTTTAAAACAAGAACAATAAGGGGGAAGACCATTTTTTAAATTACAATAAAAAACACACCTTGCATAATATTCAAAATATCCACAATTACATGGCCCTAAAACTGCCCACCTGCGAAGTTGACTACAGGTTAATTTACGATCACGTTTCATAGGGGTGGGTGAACGGAGGAATTGCAGCACATTCACACACAGATTCATACGCCAAGCGTCTGACACTAATACACCAAGACGACAGCCAAGCAATGCGGAGAATGCAGATCGAAGGTTCACTCGCACACAATGAAATAGTACATCGCTTCCATAACGTGACAAGCTAGGCTCATGATAAACTATCAGAAACAAACGCACTTGGTTGAAGACCACAAAGTATGGTGTACAGACGGAAGTTAAAGTTTCCCTAGAACTTCTAACTATACATTAAATCAAGATTTCATTAAATAATATCTAAAACCGGTCGCTCTGGCGTTCGTTGAGCACAGGGAGTAGATAACTACAGAAGGTTAAAGTTGTTAGATCAATACAGCACTCTACTAAGTTGGAACACAAAATATGCATAAAGTTAACAAAATCAATTTCGAAGAGAATAAGATCGCGAAATATATCGTGTAACTATTCTTTCTGATCAGAGGAATGATATCTATTAGATAAGCAAGGTTACAGATTGCTACAGCACAATACAGAGTTCGGTCACAAAAATTCAGATAAGTGAAATAATTCTATTTCATGAAAATTAAAAATACGATATACGTCGTGCAATGGTTCTTTCTACACAGAGGAAAAAGATCTATTTAATGGTAATAACCACGACAGGGAACACTCTAATCGGCGCACACGTGGGCCGACAAATACACAGATTACAAGTTAAAATGGACAATTTTCAGGGAAAATTAACACGCTACACTCACTAGGAAACACATTAGCAGGTTAGCTATACAATTATTAACCACTAATGTGCACTGAATGATGGCAAAGCTGAAGGCTTAGTCTGATATCGTCCACGTGTTCTGTCAACAAAGTACGAACAGTATAGGCCCCGCAAATCCCTGAAAATATTAGAATTCAACTACTATAAGAACGCGAAAGACATTGAACATATTTAAACAGGCGAAGAAGTGATTTAAAAGATATTAAGTGCAAGAACTATGCTAATGAAACACCATCAGAGCCTCGGAATCATATTCCAGCAAAAATCGACATGAAATTAGCAATCCTGTAGGAAAATAATCAAAATCTCACTACTACACATGGTGTAGTTGCTACCCCCGGAATTAAACTCGCGAAAAGGCATGAGTATGACTATGGAGCCTGAACTAAGTCGAGCCACGAGGCCACAGCAGAACCAAACCCAGAGGTACTTACCCTGCCAGGAACCAAGAAGCGAATGAATGGCTCTGATGACCACTGCCTAGCTGTAACCGAGGAGGGGTAGTGGAGGGGAGCCGAGAGAGCATCACCGTTTGTCAGGCAGGTAACCTGACCAACCCCCAGCCAGGGAGGTTAAGAGCAAGCTACATTAGGAATCTCTGCTAAGAGTGTGTTTTGCTCAGCAGTTGGCAAACCTACTTCTCGCTCAGAGACATTGAACGCCCAGAGTTTGAAAGAAACGAAGACAAAAAACAGACGAGGCGCGCCTAGCACTTCCTAAACTCTAAAAAAATGTCTGAAGCTCCTCAACATATGTTCATGGGGAGTCAATGAAATGGAACACGTTATGTGGATGTGTTTCACGGTGTTGTTTACAATCGGTCAATTCTCATTAAAGTTTCTCTGATTGTTTATGAGAGAATGGGGCACATGTTTCAGAATTTGTACTTTTGAGAAAATGAGACAAAGTTTTACAGCGTGTTTATTCTAGGAAAACTTTACAGATCTATCTCCAAGAAGTGGTTAGAAGCAGCCTGCAACATAATCAGGGTTCTCATTATCTTTGCGTTCATTTGCCAGTTTTCTTTTTCTGCTTCTTGAATCTTTAGACATTAGAAAAGCAGCAAAATGTGACTTGACAATATCCAAATTGTCAAGTTCTCTCAGAATAGGTACAGCATTCTGTCCTGGTAATATGCCTGACTGCTCTAAAACTTTTAGTCTGTCAGTGTTTCCATTGTTCCACGTTATCACAGCACATGGCACTCCTAACTTGTAACGTTCTGTAACCAACAAACACATTTTTAGGAATGCGGGTCCACGCGATGTTGTT
Source organism: Locusta migratoria (assembly GCA_026315105.1). Classification (NCBI taxonomy): domain Eukaryota; kingdom Metazoa; phylum Arthropoda; class Insecta; order Orthoptera; family Acrididae; genus Locusta; species Locusta migratoria. Next base: position 952,634 of record CM048753.1, read on the forward strand.
GAAGGCCTGATTTACGTTTTGAGTTTTTCCATGCAAGCACTTCCTCAGTAGATCAGGGTGGGCAAGGGCTCTGTTGAATGGTTTGATTTGATCCATAATTTATTCAGGGACAGAGTGCTTGTGTGTGAATGTGTTGAGGTTACCAGCTGCCTGTCTCTTCCTAAACTTTGCATCACTTATCAGGGGTGGGACGACATAGAAAATGTGTTGGTTTCTTGTAAGTGGACATAAGGTGGAAGAAAGTGGCCCAAACTGCTTTCTTCATTGCCTCCAGATCTCTTCCTAATGCCATTCACATAATATTACTGCAACTCATTGATAATCTTATCAATGAACCTATACTTCTTAGACTTGCCATCAAAACGCTTTCAAAGAAAGAAAGAATTCAAACGTTTGTTAAGCTTATGGGACTTAACTGTGGGGTCATACGGCCCTAAACTTACAAACTACTTATCAACTAACGTATACTAAAGAGAACACAAACATCCATGCCCGAGGGGGATTCGAACCCTCGACGGCGAACGATCTTGCGCATCGGAGCATAACGTCTCCATGCGCTCGGCCACACCGCCACTGCCAGAAATCTTTGTTCCACCAACTTTCCTCTTGAGCGTACGAAGCCGAGTGGCCATCATCTTTAACCAACATATGAACCATACAGCCGGCCGCGGTGGCCGAGGGGACTGAGGCGCTCCAGTCACGGTCTGCACGGCCACTACGGTCGGGGGTTCGAACCCCCCCCCTCCCCTCGGGCATGGATATTTGTGCCATCTTTAGTGTTAGTTAGTTCATAAGTAGTTTGTAAGTTTAGGTACTGGTGACCCCATAGTTAAGTCCCATAAGCTATACAAACATTTTGAACCGTACATTTCCGTTCAAACCCCTCCAAAAAAGAACTAACTAACTGTAAAATTGCTGGAGGTATAATGCTTTTTACGAGAAGGAGCGTAAATTATTACAGAGTGACAGATGTAAAAAATAAATTAATTAATTAATAAAAAAATAAAAAATGCACTTCTAACCGTTGGATAGGAATAAAAATTACATGTAAATGTTCACAAAAGAACTTGGTATCTAATTAAGTAAAAAAAATGATTTTTTGAAACATTTCAGCCTATCGTCTTACGCTAAGGACAACACACGCACACACACACACACACACACACACACACACACACACACACACACACACACACGCGCGCGCCAGAGTAAGGACTCGAACTTCCGACGGGAGCCCCTATGGAACGCTTACCATGTCGCCTTAGACCGCGCGGCTATTCCGGCACAGAGCGTGTTCGGAACGTAATCAGCTGTCCCACTGCATGCAGAGGTTTCGAGATGGTGTACCGTGACTCTTGAGGGCCTACTTCGTCTCCTAATTAATTCCCTCGGCTTCGCCTCATTACCAGTGGCAGCGGTCATGCGTGCAGAAAGCACGGCCTGACCACGGCGCTTCGTTAATTCTGGGCGGTCTGTTCTCCAGTCAGTTTCATTACCGGGCTGTCCGCCATAAAGAGGAAGACTTGTTAACCCTCCGTCGAGGTCGTGCTGACCCCAGGCTCACTTCTCACTCCTATACAGCCACCACGTTGCCTCCCAGTACCTCCTCCTCATGTAGTACCCTACACAGTACTGCCACAGAGTAACATATAAGAGAAGCAGCCCACCCTAAACCACTGTCCTACGCTCCCCTCGTAGTTCCGTAAGATTCTAGCAGGTGTCACACGGATTGCTGGCTTAGGGTGCCTCTCGCACGTGAGAGGGTAGCGTGGAGGGGAGGCTGAGGGGAGAGCTCGTGCCGCCTGCCACGAGGCCACGTCTGTGTCCGGCTTGCTGGTGTTTGAGGGGAGGTGGTGGTGGGGGAAGCCGCTACCTGCCGCCTGCTCTGGCCAGTTTAAAGGGCTGCTTCTGACCGCAGCTCCATCACGGGACATCTTACGGAACTGCTGGAAACCCTCCCTCCCCGCACCCATGAGCGTGGGACCGGGCCCTTACAGAGGTTTCCCGTCTGTATATATTTGTCTGTGGTACTGCTCTAGGCGTTCAAAAGTCTGCAAGTATGCAGTGACTAATTAACCATTATGTTTTTCCATTGTTTGATAAATCCCTCAAATGAGGAAAGGCCTCTGGACTTGATGGGTCACCAGTTCGATTTTACACAGAGTACGCGAAGGAACTGCTGAATCCCTCAGTCTCTTCGGTAAGCCTGCTTCTCCCATGCATGTAACATGGCTTCATCGTCTCAGCCTGACTGCTTCATCTACAGCGTTTGTCTTCGATTTTTTCATTATGGACACCCTCCTGCCACTGTTACAATCTGTTAGTACCTACAATCATTCTTCTTACTTCCATATCTCTAACCTCAACCTTAGTAATAAGGTAGCCCTTATCTACCGAGCTTTCAGTTCCATACAACAAAGTTTGTTGAATGACAGAACGTTGCACTGCTAACTTAGTCGCGGTACTTACTTCCTTGTCGAACTGTTCTTTGTGCCTCCTATTTGGCACTCCACCTATTTAAATGTCTTTCCCGCAAATACTACTTTCGTTCTCCAGATGCTGATCTTAATGACACAACTAGTGTTGTAAAGGTCGGGTATAAACCGGGAAGAAACATTTTTTTTTTCAGGAAAAATTGAGAAGGCAAACTTGGTGTGGGGAATATAGGGAAAATTCAGGTTCATGAAAGTTTAAATTTGTCTAGAAAGTTCAGGCAGTGTTTGCAGCTGAAACTCACATGCGTAGTAAACCTGTTGGTGGATGCTTTGGAAAGGAAAGGAGTGCTGTGAACTTTTGAATACTCTACTGTGATTGGAACTGCTGATTAAATGTGTCTGAGTACAGTTACTGTGGTTTTGTAATTTGTCATTTAATGCATTAACTTCAAAGGGGTTGGTAGCTGTCTGTGACCCTGATATGTGCCGTGCAGTCCGTGACTGGAGCGCCTTAGTCCCCTCGGCCACCGCGGCCGGCAGCTATTTAGATTTTCCCCTAAATCGTTTATCTAAATAAGGACAAGGAGAGGCAATAATTTGGATGGAAGTGACAAATTTTTGTGTTGAGTGTTTATGTAAGCGTAATTTACAAGATAATAATGCTCTAGATGTACCAGTAGACAGTTTCGTGTAAAGAGAGCAGCAGCTAGTTATGCGTCACGCAATTCCCCACCTGTGAGCATCTAAAGTGGCGTGGCTGCCCCTGCGGAGCGGCGGGTATGCCGCCGTGTGTGCTGCAGTGTACGTTGGGTGGCCTACCGCCGCAGGCGCCGACCGCAGAGACCACAGTCAAAGGGAGCCTTGCTGTCCCTCTGTGCTGTCTGCTAATTAAGCCGCCAGGTGGCTCTGCCGCCGCCGCCGCGAATAAACCCGCAAACGACCGCAGCGCGCGTCCAAAAGGCCCGCTTTTCACTACACTCGCTCCTGAACTGGGTACCCGCGTCAGAGTTTAAATTATGTTTTTGTATAATCACACGTCAGTATCAGTACCCTATATGGCTCGTTCTACAATTCTCTCTTTCCTCAAAAACCTCCAGTTACATACCTTGAGATTTAACTCTGTATTCTGTGCACTTTGCTTATCCTTATTTCAATAATATCTGCTTCATAATGGATCTCGTTCCTGCTTTTATGAGAGTTAATCTTTCTTCCATAGTTCCGAGGCACAGAAAGCTCTGTATCAGTGGAGATGTTACAGCAACATTATACGAGGGTGGGAATAGTGACATGCAAAATGCGCTTGACAGGGGGAAAACCCACAGACTTCAAGAAGAATATAGTGATTCCAATACCTAACAAAGCAAGTGCTGACAAATATGAAAATTACAGATGTTTAATAAGGTATAGTTGCGGAATACTAACTTGAATTCCGCGGTGGAGTAGCCGAGCGGTCTAAGGCGCCTCGCTGTGCAGCGAATCCTCCCTGGGGCATGTGTGTGTTTGTGTGTGTGTGTGTGTATGTGTGTGTTTGTGTGTGTTGCCCTTATGTTAGTTTACCTTAGTATAAGTAGTTTGTAAACTACGGACTGAATACCACGCAGTTTTCTCCGGTAGATTTACAAACATTTGAACATTTGTACTAACATGAATTATTTACAGAAGAATGGATGACGGGTGGAACCCGACCTTAGGAAATATCAATTTGGATTTAGCAGAAATGTAGGGAAACATTAAGTATTACATTAGCGAAACGGAAACATATGATTTTAGCATTTCTGGATCTGGAAAATCTCTTGACAAGGTGGCATACTTTCTCATAGTCTGAAGTTAACAAGTACTAATAGCTATATTCAAACTTGTAAAAAAAAAAAAAAAAAAAAAAAAAAAAAAAAAAAAAAAAAAAAAAAAAAAAAAAACAGACAGCAATTATTAGAGTCGAAGGGCATAAAAGGGTCGCAGTGGTTGGGAAGGGAGTAAGACAGGGTTTTATCCTTTCCCCAATGTCGTTCAATCTGTACATTGAGCAAGCTGTGAAGGAATGCAAGGAGATGCAGGGAGATGGAATAAAAACCTTGCGGTTTGCTGATGACATAGCAGCAAAGATTCTGGAAGAGTAATTTAACAGAATGGACAGTGTGTTGAAAGGAAGATGGACATTAACAAGAGTAAAACGAGGGTAATGGAATTTAGTGTTGGAAAATCTGCCGATGGTGTGGAGATACTATGCAATGGAATCTACTATTGTCGCTGTTTGACATACCTGCTTTACCTCAAATCAAATGTACTCGCCCGTCCCACGTCACTGGCGTGAGTACAGTCTAGGAAAACGTAGCCTAACCTAACGTTGTAACTATTTTTCGAAACATGAACAACGGAGTTGTATCAGGGTTTAATGTGCCAGAGGTCGTACAGCACGGCAGTGCCATCAAGGTCTTCGAGAGGCGTGCGGGGAATCGCCATTGCCCTACACAACAGTGGCGCACTGGGTAGAAACCTGCAACGAAGGTCGGCAAACTGTGGCAGACATGCATCGGGCAGGTCGTCCTAGCGTCTCTGGAGAAGAAGACCACACTGTTGCCTCATTAGTAGACAGTGATCGACGCCAGGCGATTCGTGAGCTCGCCCACGAAACCGGATTAGCGCATACGACTGTGCTTCGCATCCTGAAGGAACGCCTGGGCATGCGACAAAATGAATCAGGATGGGTTCAGCATGAACTGACGGATATGGATACCTTACGACGGTGCTCAGACACACTTGGGGCGTTATGACCGTTAAGGAGAGGCTTTCTCACGCCGTATCGTAACGCTGGATGAGACATGGGCCGCATCGCACGAGCCAAAACTGAAACGCCAGTCCGGCGAATGGCGTCATTACGGGTCGCTGCGAAAGTCCAAATTGCGTCAGAGCCTTAGTATGGTGAATGGTGCGGTGTTCTCGTGTACAACGTCGATGGAGTTATCCTAACGCATTGCGTTCCCCCACGGGAGACCGTCCATACACGGTAGTACTGTCCGTTTTTGGAGCTTCACCTGCGACCGGCTTTTGCGAAAGAAGCGGCAACACTTTCTGCGCAACCCAGTCATCAGTGTTCACGACAATGCGCGGGCGCATACAGCGCAAGCTGTGGCTGCTCTGTTCGGTCGATGGGACTGGGAAGTACTACACCATCCACCATGCTCCCTGAACTTAAGCCCTTGTGACTCTGATTTGGTTCAGAAGATGAAGGAACCACTTCGTGGCATTCGCTTCGGAACAGTTCCAGAGATTTGCCATCAGTAGACCGCTCCATTCGCGCCATCAACAGAACAGGTTCTGCTAACGGTATACTACTTCTACTGGCAACGGGTTCTACACAACGCTGGTGACTACTTTGAAGGACAGTCACAGGTGTAAACGTGTAACGCTTTTGTATCGGTTGTGAATAAATAGTTGCCACTATTTAAGTTCCAACCCTCGTACTTTCTTGCACACCTTGAAGCCGACTCTAGGAAAATGACTGAACCTTAGTAACGAAAATCAACGGAATTAACATTAGGTTAATTTTATTGTAATTTATTTGTTTTTACTCTGAGTACGATATGGAAACGAATTGAGCAAGGATAAAAATACAGTAACAACAATCCTTACCGCTAATGAAGTTGAGTTATTTTGTCGAAAATACTACCACAGTGTCTAGACATACTTGGTACGAGAGACTATAATATTCCTGTAACGTGATGAGCCTACAGTGACTTGAAAAATGTTATGGGAGAATACATAAGAGCAGCTGGTGGCAGATTCATTCCAAAATACATCACCAATATCAAAGATTTATTTCGGCTCCCGTCATTCGTCTGAGGGAGCGAAAAAATTTTCATGGTGCGTAGCTTTACGTATATTAACTACCCAAAATACAAATGAGTACTATATTCTTGTCAGTAGTACCTTGCCAGTTTGGATGTAGGTGCTTCTATAAATCAAGATTTAAACTATAATTGACTTACGATTTAAAAACGGCCCTTCCGCCAATTAAATTGAATGCTAGATTCTTTTTCCTAACAGTACTCGCAGGAAACCTGCACGAGCGTTGTTTCAAGCGCCTGACTGAACAATATGCCATGATACGACGCAGTGTCTGACCTTGCAAAGGCCCTTAGGTCGACATCATGTAAAGAAAAAAAAAAAAATAAAATAAAATAAAATAAAAATAGCGAATTGACAATCTCTAAATTATTTCCATTTATTACCAGTTCACATAAACAAATTTTTATACAGTGATTTTGTAAAAGATATGTTTGTACCACTAATTTCGTGCTGAAATTTTATATCAGAATCTCACATGACTATGAGAGAAACTTAATTTCATCAGTATCGTTATTATGTCTGATGCAACTACAATAATTGTAATGATTTGATAGCATTTACTCATTTTTGCATAGCTGTGACTAAAGTGAAAATCGCGAGCAAAAGTATGAGGAATTCACATTACACAAAATAAATGTGCAATAAGAAGACATAATCTTCAAATCAAAATAGTGCCCGATGACAACTATATTGTTATGGCGATAATTACTGCGTGTCCTTTCAAAACGTACGCTGCTTTTCGTTAATTATTCAATTAAAATATCCCAAAAAGAATATGTAAACTTTCCTGTGGGATAACGTGTTTTCGATTCGTTGGGTGAAAATGTTCAAATGTTTGTAGAACTTAACTACGGGGTCATCAGTCCCTAAGCTTACAAACTACTTATGAACTAGCTACTACTAAGGACGGCACAAATATCCATGCCCGAGGGGGGATTCGAACCCCCGACCGTAGTGGCCGTGCAGACCGTGACTGGAGCGCCTCAGTACCCTCGGCCACCGCGGCCGGCTCGTTGGGTGATCTCGGATCGATTATTTCCGTCCACAGCCTATCTCATCTGTGTTGTTGCACATGAACTATCGATATACGAGTGCACAACCCGGAGACGAAGGTATTGGATCCGAAGGTGATCGAAATGTGTTATCGAAAAATATCGAACAGAAAATGCTTCCAGCTGAGACTGGCTATAAATGAATATTGTTTTCATTAATGCAAGTGCAAATTTTGTAAACTGGATTATGTTTAAATTAAGGTACTGAATGTACCAGAGCGCGTAAACAAGAGCTACAAGAGCTTTCCAACATATAAATTATTGAATGATTCGGTCATGTTGTATTCGTGTCAATATTTTCTGCCTTCTTGCATCCTCATGACTTGTCTGCACATCACTGGGCCTGTATTTAATTTCCCCCATTTTTCAACACGTCCTCTGAAGTCAACACAGTTCATGCTGCCTGCTTGGATATTAGAGCAAATTCTTGCAGTCGTTGTGTTATATGTCAACTTGATGGTGAATATTAAAATATTATTTTAAAGTTAAAGGTACACATCTGGAGATTTGCAGAAACCCAAGAAATAAGCTAGGCTTTAGAATAATAAGGTTTAATTTTTTTGTGAATGTTGGTGTCTTTCAGCAATACGGTGACCGTAGCGATTGAAATGCACGAAGATCGCAGCTAGCGCGTGTACGGAGAGACTCATGGCTGAGCCTCGGGACATGGGCTAGCAGCGCGTTTCGTGTACTTCAAACGCCAACTTCACGTAATAACTTGTCCGAATGTAATTGACACTTAGCGATGAAATCATCGCCATTGTTTTGGTGATTTACCATGACATCAATTGCGTACGCAATAATATGGTTTGCCCATGTAAATAATATTTGTTTACGTCTTAGACTGTCTCATAATACCTCCTTTCCCTTCATAACCGTGAAAGTCATTTTTCAATGCAGTTCCAAAGATCTGGGACGAATTAGTTGAGTGGGGCACCACGTATACAGCCGTAGTGGAGCGGCCGAGCGCATTGAGGCGCTATGCAACGATGCGCGAGGCCGTTCCCCGTCGGGGGTTCGAATCCCTCTTGGGCATGGATGTTTGTGCCGTCTTTAGTACAAGATAGTTCAGAGGTCGGCAACACGTCGGTCGCGATCTACCGGTACATCGCGCGAGAGTGCAGAAGAAAAATTACACAATAATACTTTTGTATCCCATCCTCGTCGCCACTTTTGGATCCCATCCTCGTCGCCACTTTTGAGTCCCAACTTCGTCGCCGCTTTTGTGTCCCAGCCTCGTCGTAGGTGTCGGTGGCCGAGCGGAATGAGACCGACACGCTGGTGCAGGTACGGAGGGGAGCAGCCAGAAACTATAAACACTAGAGTAAATTAGAAAGAGATATATTGCACAGAATGTAATAATACTTAACTTTTACATAGTACTGCAGAAGGTTGATACATAGTTATTAGAGGCCTGCCTAGTGCCTGTACAATAGCAAAGTCTTCACTGGTGCCTATCTGATTACGAAGGTCCTAACTCGTTGCTATCTCAGTCCGAAGTCACCGGTGTTCTTCAGTGGTGGCCACGAGCGGCGTTCCAGCAGAGGGCGCTCGTGGCTGTCGTCGTGAGATCGCCGCGCCGTGCGTGCATGGCGGCGCGCGGCGAAAGTAGGTGGCGCGCACTTTGTACTTGTGCGACACCACAAATACTGACAATTATTGTATTCGTATCTCGTATCATCCGACATAAGCTGGTTTTATTTGCTAACAATCGTGTAGAACTGGTTGCTTGATTCTATAAAACTGTGTTTCTCGCATTACTTGGATCAGACGCTACCTGCGCGCCACTAGTGGCTCCGCTGTTTCCATTCATCTTTGCGCAATGTGTAGTATAGTTCGGTACGTTTCCGTAGTAGGCGATGAGTTTCGTGCAAAGATCGTGTTTCGTGCCTTCTACCCAAAGAATTTTATTATCAGCTCGTTGCTCTTGCCGTTCATGCTTGTTAGAATATGAACTTCTTTGGTGTCCTTTCCGTAAACTACGAACTTCAGTGTTTTTTAATGAGTGGATGGGATAGAATGTGACTATATTCGAACGTGATTTGTACGAAGAGATTATTAACATCTTTAATGCAATGACACTTAACGCACCATGAATAGCCTATTTAAAAAACGTAAAGTTTATCTTTTTCATTCCGGATGGGAACGCGAGTTTTTCGTAACGGAAAGAAATGGTACATGTGTTTGTTTATTGTCTCAAGCTACAAACATCGGGAGATATTTCAAAACTAGGCACCAAGTGTGTATACTGATTTTCCTTTCTGCGGTGAACTAAGAAAAGAAAAAAATCAAGTAACTTAAAAATCAGTTAAGTGTTCAACAAAACATGTTCACAAAACCAGTAGATGTAAGTGTTGCTGCCACACTTGCTTCGTATCGTGTTTCAAATGTACTGGCGAAGAGGAGGAAACCCTTCGAAGACGGTGAATTCTTAAAAGAAGCGTTTTGAGAAGCTGCTGATGAGATATTTAATAGTTTCAAGAATAAGTCGGGACTAATGACTGCCACCGAGTCACTTCAGCTTTCGTGAAGAACAGTGAGAAGAAGAGTTGAAACAATGTCTCATCATGTTTCATGTTTTCTCTCAATTGAAAAGAGACAAGGGTGAATGTTTTTTTTTTTTTTTTTTTTTTTTTTTTTTTTTTTTTTTTTTTTTTTGGTTTCCTTTTAATGCAGTTGGACGAGTCCATTGATGCAACAGTTCTCAGTATTTGTAAGGATGGTTTTTTATTTGAAAGGCCATACAACAGTAGATGTATTTTTTGCTGTGAAACAACTAATCTTGTCAGAGATAATCCCTATTAAAAAGCTTGTAAGCGTTACCACAGATGGGGCCCCACGTTTAAGAGATTCTAAAAAGCCAGCCGGGGTGGCCGAGGGGACTGAGGCGCTCCAGTCACGGTCTGCACGGCCACTACGGTCTGGGTTTCGAATCCCCCCTCGGGTATGGGTATTTATGCCGTCCTTAGTATAAGGTACTTGATAAGTAGCTTGTACGTTTAGGGACTGATGACCCTGCAGTTAAGTCCCATAAGGTTAACAAACATTTGAACATTTTCAGCCCTGTATATAGATGGGAGGTAGTGGTGTGCATTCCGCCGCTCCGGCACTGGTCCACAGCCGGGAGCTGGCCGTGTTTACACCTGGCCAGTGCCATCTGTGGGCGCGCGCCTGACCGCCCACTCCGCACGACCGGTGGAGGGGGCAGACCGGCTGGAGGGGGGAGGGGCGGGAGCGCGGGTGGGGAGGGGGCGGGATCAATACGCCGCCTGGCCTGCTCCCGCCCCCAGCATCTGCATAGCCGGCAGACGGCTGTGGGGCGGGCCGGCCCACCTGTTAGGGGCGCCTGGCCTCTGCCAGTCCGCTACCTGCTGCAGTCGCGGGTGGTTCCCAGACAATAGACAACTGCCAGGCTCATCATCTTGACCACTACGTTGGTTGGCTGATTGTTTGGGATAGGAGAACCAAAGGTTATTGGTCCATCAATGGGAAGGAGAAGCAGTGAGGTTAGGATAGAGGGTGAATCTCCTAACACCCCCTTGCACCTCAAATATTGCAGACACAGAAAGTGTGATTGTTGTGCAGTTTTGTCACAGAATGGATTGGTAGCCAGGGGCTTGTAGTTTTAGCCAACAAACAGATTATATTATTACTTAGAAAGTGTATTTTGTATGCAGATAGTTTCTTAAATGGAACACCAGCTGGCCGGCCGCGGTGGCCGAGCAGTCTGCGGCGCGCCAGTCACGTCATGCATGGCCACTGCGGTCGGGGGTGTGCATAAATGGCATTACGAGGGACAAGATATTTTCTGAATTTGTTGGCCAGCGCATCTACATCTACATGGGATACTCTGCAAATCACATTTAAGTGCCTGGCAGAGCGTTCATCGAACCACCTTTGTACTATTTGTCTCCTATTCCATTCTAGAATAGCATGCGGGAAGAAAGAACACCTGAATCTCTCCATTTGTTCTCTGATTTCTTGTATTTTATTCCGATCGTTTCTACCTAAGACCCATTAGCTATTCCAACATTTGAACATTTATTTATTCGACACCAGCTGTGTACAAAGTATTTTGAATAACATGTTAATCACATTTAGCATGACAGCTACAACTGTTCAGTTTCCAAGACAGAGACTGCGGTAGCATAGCTCACTGGGCGAGTGGCTATCCCCTGGGGCATGGCCCACTGTCTCATGACCACCAGCCAGTCAGCTACGCTGTCGCAGCCTCCGCTCCCAAAACTTTGCATGACTGTAGCTGCCAAACTAAACGTGGTAAAAATGTCATTAAAATTTTTTGGTACACAGCTGGTGTCAAAAATTCCAGTGCATGATAGAAGCAACCATTGTTCCATTTGAAAAATTGTATGTTTGCATAAAAAGTACACTTTCTAAGTATTTTTACAATCTTTCTATTGGCTAACAATAAGAGTTCTTGACTACCAATCCATTCTGTGAAAACCGCACATTAATCAAACTTTCCGTTTCTGCAATATTTGCGGTACAAGTGTTAGGTGATTCACCCTGTATAAAGAGGTTGTAACAATGGAAAAATTGTATTGAAATGCAGGAGGATCTGCATCGAATTGACGCATGGCGCAGGGAATGGCAATCGAATCTCAATGTAGCTACGTGTAGTGTGTTAGGAATACACAGAAAGAAAGATAGTTTATCATTTATCTGCACTATAGCATGTCAGCAACTGGAAGCACTTAATCCCATTAACTATCTGGCAGTAGACATTATGAGTGATTTACAACGGAGCTATCACATAAAATCAATCGTCGATAAAGCAGATGCCAGACTTAGATTCACTGGAAGAATCCTAAGGAAATGGAGTTCGAAAACAAAGGAAGTAAGTCACAGTACTCTTCTTCACCCACAGCTTGAATACTGCTCACCTGTGTGTGATTGATAAGGAAGTAGAAAAGATACAAAGGAGAGCAGCGCGCTTCGTTACAGGATCATTTGGTAATTGAGAAAGCGTTACGGAGATGATCGCTAAACTCCAGTGGAAGACTCTGCAGGAGAGACGCTCTGTCGCTCGGTACGGGCTTTTGTCAAAGTTTTGTGAACATACCTTTACCGAGCAGTGTAGTAGTAACTACTCGTCACATACATTGCGATCTTTTGCTTCTCATCACCCCCAAGATGTTAGGCTCCTTGTACAGCTCTTCTAATTGTATGTTATGACGACATCTCCTTTCTCCATTAGTCTGATCTCGGACTGGTCCAAATACTGAGGATTTTCCCTTCAAATGTAAGCCGTCGGTTAAGGTCTGATTTTCGAGTGCTCCAAGTTTGAGAACCATAGAGTACTACTGGCACTATTAATGTCATTCAAACGCACTTTTAGCTGTTGAGAGACCCTGCTACTTGTTAATATAGCGACAGCAATTGTTGCCGCCTGCAGTCTTGCTTTTGTCTCTGCTGTAGTTGATGATATTTCTGCAGAAAATTGATGTAGGCCTAAGATGTTTAAACTCTTTCACACTATTAAACCTGGTATTGTGCACTATTGAATCTTGAGAGTTTTGGATCTTTCTTCCTATGGTCAAGTACTCAGTCTCTTCAGAGTTGATTTGTAGACCGATCGTTGCTGCCAGCAGCTCCAGGGTCTGAATACTTGTTTTTAGCTCTTCTTGTGTGCATGCTGATAGTGCAATGTCGTCTGCATAGGCCAGGTATGTAACATATTCATTCCCAGTTTGAATGCCCTGGACACTCAGGCGAGAGCCCCATGCTGCTCGGGACGTGCGCTAGCCGCGCGTTTCCCGTATTCTGAGCGTCAACTTCGCGTCACAATATCTCGGGATGTAACTGGCGTATTGCGATGCAATCAACGCCATCGTTTATGTGAATTATCATGCTATGGATTGCTGAAGATAAAATATAGGGTGTTCATTTAAAAAATTTAAGTTTGTGTTAAAAATACACACATTCTTTTATATATACATGTGGCGTCTATTCCGAAGGAAGAAACCTCACTTCTGATCGTGCAGTTGTTATTGTTTTTATATTCACAGAATATATGACGTCAACTGCGAATGGGCAAAGCTGAAAATGTGTACCCAGCCGGGATTTGAATCCGGGTCTCCTGCTTTCTAGGCAGTTGCGCCGACCCCTACACCACTGGGGACACATATGGTCGTTTTAAAACAGCTGTTGTTGTTGCAGAGATATTTTAGGTGAGCAAGATAGCTGGGACACCCTGTAACTGTCCTTGTGTTGACGCCTGAGTGTTCTGTGCGAGAATTCCTAGCAGATCGCCCAACCCGACCTTCGGAAGGATGATGGTTCAGATCCATCTCTGGCCATCCAGATTTACGTTTTCCGTGATTTCCCTAAATCACTGCAGGCAAATACCTGGATGGTTCCTTTCAAAGGGCGTGAGCTCCGTCTCTAATGACCAAGCTTTCGACGGGACGTTAAACCCTAAGATTCCTCCTCCTCCTCCAACCCGACCTGTCGGTTGTCCTGTGTGCATTTTCTACATCTACATGGGGTACTCTGCAAATCACATTTTAGTGCCTGACAGAGGGTTCATCGAACCACCGTTATACTATTCATCTCCCATTCCGTTCTCGAATAGCGCGCGGGAAGAAAGAACACCTGAATCTCTCTGTTCGAGATCTGATTTCTCGTATTTTATTCTGATGAGCATTTCTACCTATGTAAGTGGAAGTCAACAAAAATTTTTCCACATACGGAGGAGAATGATGGCGATTGGAGTTTCGTAAGTAGCCCACGCCGCAGCGATAAGCGCCGTTGTTGTAATGATTCCCATCCCAGATCCTGTATCATTTCCGTGACGCTGTCTCCACTGTATCGTGGCAATACGGAACTAACTGGTCTTCTTTGGACTCTTTCGATGTCCTCCGTCAAACCCACCTGATAAGGATCTCACACTGGGTAGCAATGCTCCAAATGAGTACGGACAAGCATAGTGTATCCATTTTATTTTGTAGTTCTGTTGCATCTTTTAAGGGTTCTGCCAATAAAACGCAGTCTCTGGTTCGCCTTTCCCACGACATTATCTACGTGTTCTTTCCAATTTAAGTCTGAAGTAATAGTAATTCCTATGTATTTTGTGGAGTTTACGGCCTTCACTTTTGATTGATTTATCTTGTAAATAAAGTTTAACGGATTTATTTCCGTACTCATATGGACGACTTCACTCTTCACATTATTTAGAGTGAATTGCCATTTTTTACACAATAAGGGATATCTTATTTAGATTGTTCTGCAGTTGGTTTTGATCTTCAGATGATTTGCTAGACGGTAAATGACGGCGTCATCTGCAAACAACCTAAGAGAGCTACTTAGATTTTCCCCTAAATCGTTTATGTAAATAAGGAATAGCAGAGGACCAATAACACTGCCCTGTGGAACGTAGTGTCTGGCGCTGCTCGTCGCCGTCGTCCGCCTGGCTGTCGTTCCGCCTGCTGCTCTTGGTCCCAGTGCAGGCAGACCCACCGTTGCTTCTTCGCTACGGCCGCGTCAGAAGGCCCCCCCCCCCTCTACCTTGTAGGAATCAGTCGTGATGTCGGTAACGAGCGGTCTGTTCGCTGCTGAAATATCCCGGTGACTGTACCACGCGAGAAAAAAAAGTAGGGTAGGGTTGTAGCTTTTCCACGATGTTATTCAATCTGTACATTGAACAGGCAGTGAAGGGATGGAAGGAGAAATATGGAGAGGGCATTAAAGTGCAGGGAGATGACATAGTAATTGTGTCACAGACCGCAGAAGATGTGGAACAGCAATTGAATGGGATGGACAGTGTCTTGAAAGGAAGATATAAGATGAACATTAACAAGAGTAAAACGAAGGTAATGGAATGCAATGTCAGAAAATCAGGCGATGCTGAAGGAATTACATTAGGTAATGCGACAATAAAAGTAGTAGATGAATTTTGTTGTTTGGGTAGCAAGAAAACTTCTGATGGCTGAAGTAAAGAAGATATAAAATGTAGAATGGGTATAGGAAGAAAAGCTATTCTGAGGAAGCGAAATTTGTTGACATCCAATATTAATTTAAATGTTAGGAAGTCCTTTCTGAAAGCATTAGTCTGGAGTGTAGCATTCGGTAGGACTGAAACGTAGACGATAAGGAGTTCAGACAAAAAGAAGATAGAAGCTTTTGAAATGTGGTGCTACAGACGATAATTAGATGGGTAGATCACGTAACTAATGAGAGGTGCTTAAGAGAATTGGGGAGAAAAGGAGTTTATGGCATATCCTGACTAAGAGAAGGGATAGATTGGTTGGACACATTCTGAGACATCAAGGAATTGTCAACTTAGCATTAGAAGGAAGCGTGTGGGGTAAAAATCGTAGAGGGAGACCGAGGGACGAATACAGTAAGTACATTGAAAAGGATGCAGGTTGTCGAACGTATTGTCAGATGAAGAGAGTTGCACAGGACAGGGTAGCGTGGAGAGCTGCATCAAACCAGTCTGCGGACTGAAGACCACAACAACAACAGGGCGTCTGCAGTGCGTGGGGTAGGGATGCTTCTGGAGTCCCGTGTTTACCCTGGCGAGCAACGGGCTGGAATAAAAGGACGCTCGCGGTGGCTATACTAGTGGAGAACAGAGGAATAAATTCCGGCAAATAGCCGCGCGGCGCGCCTCTATAAATCGCTTTTATTGCTGCGACACTGCCTCCCCCTCCCCCTCCCCCTCCCCCTAAACACCCCTCTCCCCAGCCAGCGCTTAGCGGCGGCTTTCGCTGCGCACAGAGACTGCAAACGGCGGACACCTTCTCTATCGCCCTGCTTGCTCGCCGTTAAGTCGACTGAATCCTGAAGTGCAGTCCTACACTGTTTGTATAGGTCACATTACCGTCTGCTGCTACTGCAAAAATTGCTCTGTTTGACAGCAGACGAGCTTGGCTTTATTTCAAAGCATTTTCATTGGTCAACAGTACACGAAATACTTTTTTGATTTATTAATTCAAGTAACAACGCTGTCTGGATCGCAATTTCTGATAATCGATTTCTGTCACATGACCAACGTCAGACCACATCTGTAATGATACGTAATATATGTGGTGTCGCACAAGTCCGAAGTGCGAACCACCTACTTTCGCCGCGCGCCGCCATGCACGCACGGCGCGGCGTTCTTACGACGTCAGCCACGAGCGCCCTCTGCTGCAACTCCGTTCGTGGCCACCACTGAACGACATCGTTCACTTGGGACTGAGGTAGGAACCAGTTAACACTTCGGAATCAGATAGGTACCAGTTAAGACTTGCTATCGGATAGGCACAAGTAATCATCAGTAGGCAGGCCTCTATGTAATCTATGTATCAGCATTCTGCAGTCAAGAACTATGTAAAAGTTAAGTATTACTAAACCTATGAAATATATATCTGGTTCTAATTTACTCTAGTGTTTCTAGTTTCTGCTGTCCTACTGGCTGCTCACCTCCGTACCTGCACAAGCGTGCATCCTTTATTCCTGTGTCGGTCTCTTTCTACTCGACCACCGACACCCATAAAAGCGGCGACGATGCTGGAACACAAAAATATACACTCCTGGAAAATGAAAAATGATCATCACGAATTCATGTACCTAGCAGAGCGAAATTTTAGTGACACATTGTTGAGGATGTATACAACACACGATCATACAGACAGAACCATACATAAGTGAGTACAGCCACTAGAGCGTGCCCAATGTCGACGCTAGTACCGTCCATACACACCTTTTGCAGTTTACAACCTCCAATGGTCGCATGGAGACGATAGTAGAGGTAGCGAATGCAGTCTTTCGGAACGGCCTGTCATGCAGTTTTTACCTGGTACCTCAGTGGGACAGATTTCCGATCCGTTTTGCAGACCTCGCAAGATTACGTTTCATCTGGTCTCAAACATCTTCAGGGGGGGACAGGGTAGTTGACGTAAGCCTTGAAAAGCACATTGGGTGGTACGAGATACGTCCACATCTACATCTACATAGATACTCTGCAAATCACATTCAAGTGCCCGGCAGAGGGTTCATTAACCACTTTCATAACTTTTCTCTACCGCTCCATTCTCTAATAGCGCGCAGGAAGAAAGAACACCTAAATCGTTCCGTTTTCGATCTGATTTCTCTTATTTTATTGGGATGGTTATGTCTCCCTAAGTAGGCGGGTGCTAGCAAAATATTTTCACATTCATAAGTAAAAGTCGGTGATTGAAACTTCGCAAACAGTTCACGCCGCAATGAATAACATCTTCCTTTTAATGATTTTCACCTCAATTCGTGCAACATTTCCGTGACGCTTTCCCCCTCGTAACGTGATAAAACAAAACGAGCTGCCCTTCTCTGAACCTTCTCAATGTCTTCCGTCAGTCCCACCTGGTGAGGGTCCCACAAGGGGCAACAGTACTCCAGGAGAGGACGCACAAGTGTGATGTAGGCAGTCTCTTTGGAAAAGCACACGTGGACGTGCATTACCCTGCCGGAACAGGGTACCACCTTGGTGGTGCATGAACGGTAGTAAGGCGGGTTGCATGATGGTTTCAATGTACGGTTGGTTGTTCCATGTTTCCTCGATGGTCACCAGAGGAGAACGGCTACAGTAGGGTATGGTTCCTCACACCATGACGTCAGGTGTCAGCCCTATGTGCCCTTGTCGTATACTCTCAAGATTTTGGGGCTCCCCTGCACGACGCCACACACGCGTTCATCCATCATTGCCGGCCGCGGTGGCCGAGAGGACTGAGGCGCTCCAGTCACGGCCTGCACGGCCACTACGGTCGGGGGTTCGAATCCCCCCTCGGGCATGGATATTTGTGCCGTCCTTAGTAGTAGCTAGTTCATAAGTAGTTGTAAGTTTAGGGGCTGATGACCCCGTAGTTAAGTCCCTTAAGCTTAACAAACATTTGATTGAACAGTCATCATTGGCACCGAGGCAGAAGTGCCTCCTACCACTGAGGACGACACGTCTCCATTTGTCCTTTCATAAACGTCTATCGTGACAGCTCTGGAGGCGGTGTTTGGACGTCGGTAGAAGATACCTCAGCGGTACACATGATCGTGCATCATGGTGTCTTGAATCATGTCCTACACTGACTGTTCTTCACTGATGATAGTGAAGGGAACATGGAGCAGTGCACGATACAGTAAAACCATCATTAAACGCGTCTTGATACCTTTCATGTACTAACAAAATGTTCAAATGTTTGTTAAGCTTATGGGACTTAACTACGGGGTAATCAGTCCCTAAACTTACAAACTACTTATCAACTACCTTATACTAAAGACGGCACAAATATCCATGCCCGAGGGGGGGATTCGAACCCCCGACCGTAGTGGCCGTGCAGTCCGTGACTGGAGCGCCTCAGTCCCCTCGGCCAGCATGTACTAACAAGGCGATATGCTTTTCCAACAGGACAATGCACGTCCACATGTACCCGTACCACCCAATGTGCTCTTAGGGGTGCACGTCAACTACCCTGGCCAGAACGATACCCAGATCTCTCCCCCATTGAGAATGTTTGAGACCGGATGAAACATAATCTTGAGAGGTCTGCACCACCGGCACGAAATCTGGCCAAACCGAAGCACCAAGAGGAAACTACATGGCAGGCCATACCGCAAGACTACATTCGTCACCTCTACGATCGTCTCCATGGGAGAATTGCAGCTTGAATTGCTGCAAAAGGAGGGCATAGACGGCCCTGGCGTCTACATTGCGCACGCTCTGATGACTGTTCCCACGTGCGAATGGCTCCATCTATGTGATCGTGTAGTGAACACATCCTAACGAATCAGTCAATAACATTTCGCTGTGCTGAGTCAACGAATTCACGGTGTTCTTGTTTCATTTTCCAGGAGTGTATTATGAGACGGATAAATTACTTGATAGAGCACTGAAAGACCTAAGTCGAAACAAGTCCCCTGGAGTAGATGACATTCCCTCAAAGCTACTGCAGACCCTGGGAGAACCATCCATGACAAAACTGTTTCACCTGGTGCGTAAGATGTATGAGACAGGGGAAATACCTTCAGACTTTAAGAAAAATGTTAAAATCCCCATTCCAAAGAAAGCAGGCGCAGACAGGTGTTAAAACTACAGAGCCACCAGTTTAATAACTAACGGTTGCGAAATATTAACACGAATTATTTACAGAAGGATGGAATATCTGGTAGAAGCCGACCTCGGGGAAGATCACTTTGGGTTCAGGAGAAACGTAGGAATACGGGAGGCAATACTCACTTTACGGCTTCTCCTAGAAATTGGATTAAGGAAAGGGAAACCTACATTTCTAGCTTTTGTAAATTTGGAGAAGGCTTTTGACAATGTTGATTGGAATAAACTCTTTCAAATTCTGAAGCAATCAGGAATAAAATATAGGGAGCGTAAGATTATTTACGACTTGTACAAAAACCAGACAGCAGTTGTCAGAGTTGAAGGGGATGAAAGGGATGCAGTGGTTGGGGAGGGTGTAAGACAGGATTGTAGCCTTTCTCCGATGTTATTCAATTTGTACATTGAGCAAGCTATAAAGGAAAGCAAGGAGAAATTTGGAGAAGGAATTAAAGTTGAGGGTGAAGAAATAAAAACATTGTGTTTTGCCGATGACATTGTAATTCTATCAGAGACAGCAAACGTTCTGGAAGAGCAGTTGAACGGAATGGACAGTGTGCTGAAAGGTGCATATAAGATGAACATTAACAAGAGCAAAAGTAGGACAGTTGAGTGCAGTCTAAGAAAATCAGGTGATGCTGAAGGATTAGGTAACGGAACAATAAAGGAGGTAGATGAGTTTTGTTACTTGGGCAATAAATTAACAAATGATGGTCGCAGTACAGAGGATATAAAATGCAGAATGGCAGTGGGTAGAAAAGCGATACTGAAAAAGAGAAATTTGTTAACGTTGAATATTTATTTAAGCCTAAGGAAGTCCTTTCTGAAAGCATTTGTGTAGAGTGCTGCCTTGTATGGGAGTGAAACATGGACGATAATGAGTGCGGACAGGAAGAGAATAGAGGCTTTTGAAATGTGGTGCTATAGAAGAATGCTGAAGATTAGGTAGGTGGATCGCGTAACTAATGAGGCGGTATTAAACAGCATTGGGAAGAAAAGGAATTTCTGGCATACAGTGACTGAAAGGACTTGGTAGGACACATTCTTAGACATAAGTAGGAATAGTGCATTTAGCATTGGAGGGAAGTGTGTGGGGTAAAATACCGCAGTGGAAAACCAAGTGATGGATTCAGTAAGATCACTGTTGCAGAAACAAAGAAAAACTCATGCAAAATTCAAAAAGACACAGAATCCACAAGACTGGCAATCTTTTACTGAAAGTCGCAACCTAGCGCGGACATCAATGCGAGAAGCCTATAGTAGTTACCACAACGAAATCCTATCTCGTAATCTTGCAGAAAATCCAAAGAAATTCTGGTCAAATGTGAAGTACACTAGCGGCAAAACACAAACAATACCTTCACTACGCGATAGCAATGGTAGTACTACCGACGACAGTACTGCTAAGGCAGAATTACTAAACACACCTTTCCGAAATTCCTTCGCCAAAAAAGACGAAGTGAACACTCCAGTATTCAATCCAAGAACAAATGCCTGCATGTGAAACTTAGAAGTAGATGTTCCTGGAGTAGTAAAACAACTTAAGTCACTAAACAAATATAAATCCTCCGGGCCTGATTGTATACCAACTAGATTCCTCTCAGAGTATGCTGATGCAATAGCTCCGTACTTAGCTATAATTTACAACCGATCACTCAGCGGAAGATCCGTACCCAAAGATTGGAAAGTTGCCCAAGTTACTCCAATACTCAAGAAAGGCAATAGGAGTGATCCCCAAAATTACAGGCGAATCTCATTGACGTCGATTTGCAGTAGGATTTTGGAACATATACTTTGTTCCAATATTATGAACTACCTCGAAGAGAACGACCTATTAACCAATAGTCAACACGGATTCAGAAAGTATCGCTCTTCCGAAACACAGCTTGCCCTTTATTCACATGAAGTATTAAATGCCATCGACAAGGGATCTCAAATCGATTCCATATTTCTGAATTTCCGGAAGGCTTTTGATACTGTACCCCACAAGCGGCTTCTAATGAAATTGTGTGCTTATGGAATATCTTCCCAATTGTGCGATTGGATTCACGATTTCCTATAAGAAAGAACACAGTTCGTTGTAATTGACGGTAAGTCATCGAGTAAAACAGAAGTGATATCTGGAGTTCCACAGGGAAGCGTTATAGGTCCCCTACTCTTCCTCGTGTTTATAAACGATTTAGGAAACAATCTGAATAGCTCCCTTAGACTGTTCGCGAATGATGCTGTCGTTTATCGGTTAGTGAAGTCAATTGAGGATCAAAAGCAACTGCAAAGCGATTTAGACAAAATTTCTGCATGGTTCGAAAATTGGCAATTGACAATAAATAAAGAAAAATGTGAAGTAATACACATGACCACTAAAAGAAATCCTCTGAACTTCAATTACGCGATAAATCAGTCAAACCTTAAGGTCGTAGATTCTACCAAATACCTAGGAGTTACAATTACGAACAACTTTGACTGGAGAGAACACACAGAAAATATTGTGGGGAAGGCGAACCAAAGGTTACGTTTCATCGGCAGAACGCTTCGAAGATGCACCAGCTCCACCAGAGAGACTGCCTACATCACACTTGTGCGTCCTCTCCTGGAGTACTGTTGCCCCTTGTGGGACCCTCACCAGGTGGGACTGACGGAAGATATTGAGAAGGTTCAGAGAAGGGCAGCTCGTTTTGTTTTATCACGTTACGGGGGAAAGCGTCACGGAAATGTTGCACGAATTGGGGTGGAAATCATTAAAAGAAAGACGTTATTCATTGCGGCGTGATCTGTTTGCGAAGTTTCAATCACCGACTTTTAGTTCTGAATGTGAAAATATTTTGCTAGCACCCACCTACTTAGGAAGACATGAAAATCCCAATTAAATAAGAGAAATCAGATCGAAATCGGAACGATTTAGGTGTTCTTTCTTCCCGCGCGCT
Organism: Locusta migratoria; assembly: GCA_026315105.1. Lineage (NCBI taxonomy): Eukaryota > Metazoa > Arthropoda > Insecta > Orthoptera > Acrididae > Locusta > Locusta migratoria. The sequence continues at coordinate 974,973 of CM048753.1, forward strand.
ATTAGAGAATGGAGCGGTAGAGAAAAGTTATGAAAGTGGTTAATGAACCCTCTGCCAGGCACTTAAATGTGATTTGCAGAGTATCTATGTAGATGTAGATGTAAGCAGATTGAGACAGATGTATGTTGCCATTATTATGTGAAGAGACTTACTCAGTATAGGGTATTGTGGAGAGCTGCATCAAACTAGTCTCTGGACTGAGGACCACAACAAAACAAAAAGTATGTCTAAAGTGAGTGTTTAAAATAAGAATAAAAATGCCCTTGATGTTGGCCACCAGTTGTTTTCAGCTGCAGCCACATAAAGGATTAATGTTGACTGCTATATACGTTACTGTCATCCTTTAAAGACTGGAAGCTGCACACTCCAATTTATCTGTTGACCAATCGCATGTAAGTTCTAACGGGAGTTATACGAGAATGGGTTTAAATATGCAGCAACCGCGGCCGAGCGCATTGAGGCGCTATGCTGCGATGCGCGAGGCCGTTCCCCGTTGGGGAATCGAATCCTCCCTTGGACATGGATGTATGTACCGTCTTCAGTATAAGACAGTTCATAAGTAGTTTGTAAGTTTACGGACTGATGACCCCGCAGTTAAGTCCGATAAGCTTCACAAACATTGCATTTCAATATGCAACAAACAAAATCATTATATAGAATATAAAACACACTTCAGCAAGATCGCTGGTTTATTTGTTGGATTTTTAAGCGGTTTCGATGAACTATGTCAGCTTCAGAAACTTTTTTATAACACTTTTCTCCTATTTCAACTGCAATTTTTTTGTATACAAATAAGATAAATGTTAACAAGATACGGACTCAGATAAAATAGTTACTTGTGAAAATGAAAAATAAGAAAAAGAACAATGTCAAACGATTAAAATTGACATCAGCAAAGTGGACCGTCGCCTGTATTGCACATTTAAAAATTTCGTGCGTTCTTCTCACAAGTAACGAGGAGACTGAATCAGATAACATTCCACAGGTGAGTTGCTATAGGCATCCACCAGGTGACAGTGGCGTCATAAACAGACAACATTGGATACATTTATCACTACTACAGAACATCTCAATCTGGAATTGCAATACTTGTTCTTTTTTTTCTTTTTTCCCCCTATATATAAAAGATGTAACAATTATTTATTCTCATGTGATGAATCAATAATAAAGTGAATTCAAGAGTAGCTCTTTCTGTATATGCAGTACAGAGAATAAAACTTATATACAATATAAAACCGAAGCTCACTAACAAATGACAATAATCAATAAGAAATTGGATTCAAGAGTAGCTCTTTGTCTACATTGTGTGGAAAAGGAAAAAAAAATGCACAGGCTTAGGTGAGAGGAGAAGAACAAAGAGAGGAGGGAAGAGGAAAAGGACAGACATGGGTAGGAGGGAGAGGGAGACAAGTAGGGGAAGCAGGAGATGGGAGACATGATGGATGCGTTGAGAGCAGGTGTAGGAGGAGGATGAGTGGGGCAAACATTAGGAAGGTTAGATTAGATTAACAGTTGTTCAATAGCTTATAAATACGACATTTTGTAATAATATGGAATTGTCAGTTTAATGAATGGTATCGTTTAATGATTTTATAAAATTATTATTATATTATATTATATTATATTATATTATATTATATTATATTATTAATTTTTTAAATTACTAATTTAATTCTAAACTTTTATCTATTGGGTAGAGGAGTTAAGCTAATAAGAGTCTTTAAATTTATTTTAAGTGCTAGTCGACTTTGTCACATTTTTATGGTATTTGGTAAGTGACCAAAGACATATATGGCAGCATAATCCATCCTCTTCTATGCCAAAGTTAGATTTAACCTTATTGCAGATAATCGTATTTGCTAGTACTGCAGTTTTGCACAATATTATTACTTTTGAATTGGATCCAGTTGTTAATATTAATTTTCATAAGTGAATATACATGTGTATTTGTGTGCGTTTCTAAACACAACACACACAATATATATATATATATATATATATATATATATATATATATATATATATATATATATATTGTGTAGCTGTTGTGATGATTCCTAGATACTTAAAAAACGTTTGTAGCATGATCTTGGATGAAGTGTTCTGGTCACCTGATTTTGTGCAGTGAATGTTTTTTTCTTAGTGAGGAACTACTCCAAAACATGATACTATATGACGGATGTGTTTATCACGAAAATTTGCAATACCCCTAATAGCGTAAATACCTAAACTCAAACATTTCAGCAGAGCATAAATGTGTTTTTTGCTATTCAACGTCTCATGAATACAGGTACCCAATAATTTCGAATATCCTTCCTTAACTACAGATTTGTGTTGAAAGTCTACGTATATTGATGGTATCATGTCATTTACTGTAAACAGAATTGCATCTACCGTGTTTTATGAAAATTTAATGAAATTCCATATGTAGAGAACCACTTAATTTTCTGAAATGCATTATTTACAGTTTCATCAGTTAATTTTCGTTTATCATGTGTAACTTCTGTACCTATATCGTCAAACATCCTTCCCCCTGAGGTGTCAGAAAATTCTTTCGTGTGCATATGGATAGCGAGCATGGGACCCTAAGCTAATTCAGTCTCCTTACGTCCCTAGAGTGAATTTTCTATCCCCTCCCTTTCTGTCCAATCCTCACTTCTTTCCCTTCCCAGCAGGGTACTGATGACCCTAGCAGTTTGGTCTTCCTGCCCCAAACAACCAAACAACAAACAAGCAACTTTTAATGCCAGTAAAAAGCACTAGCTTTGCATCTTAGTGATTACTGAATGATAAGTCAGTAATATGTATTATGAACAGCAAAGGACCCAGCATTAAGCCCTGTAGGAACATGTTTGTGATCTCGTACATTTCAGCATAAGTTCAAGTTTCACCAACAGTGACCTCAATCCTTAAATATGAGCAAGTTGACCTGAAGAATATGTGGAAGAGGAAATGAATCAAGAAATAGATTTTTCCAGACAGCAATTTTAAATTGAGCAAATAAGAAACTTCATTTAATTTAAACAAACCCCAAAAGCAGGAGATAAGTTTAGTAACATTCACTTGGAGTTAAGGGTAACCAAAATATGCCCATCAAGTTAAAAATAAACAAGGCCAATAACCTGAAGAGCTTAGCAACGCATTACACCAAATAAGATAGCAAATATTAAAGAAGGTTGAGTAGCTTCTTAACAATAAACACGACCAGTAACTGGAACATGAGCAAGTTAAAGATAAACAAGGCTGAGAACATGAAGGCTTTGGCGATGCATTACATCAATTAAGATATTAAATTAAATTGAGAAAAATTTAAAATAACAACTAATAAACATGATCAAATTGGAATTAAAAGGAACATGAACGGCAAAAACGAATTTTACATCCAATAAAACTGAATTGAGACCAATGAGGAGAACATTTAATGAGCTGCATTATGACGACTTGGTTTTATGAAGTAAGACACCAGGCTTAAGATGCAAAATATTTCATACAGATTGCCTTTAAAAATCGGAAGAATGAAATTTAGGCAGTACATGAACTACATCCTCAGAAAAAAGGGAGGTAAAACTGAAATCCTCCAAACAAAAATTCAATTTGAAATTCAAATATTTGTACATCTATAAGACCTAACTGCTTGGTTATTAGTCCATAGCTTACAAACTACTTCAAATTAGTTAAGCTAACCTAAAGACAACATACACATCCATGCCCGAGGGAGGATTTGAACCTAAAACGCGGGAGGCCGTGTGTTGTGTAACGTGGTGCTCCAGACCGCTCGGCTACAGTCGCATAGCATATATAAATATATATATATATATATATATATATATATATATATATATATATATATATATATATATATATATTGCAGTGGCTCCCAGTTTACTTATAGTAAACATCTTAAATGGCTAGCACAACTTTCCTTTTTACAAATGGTGAACAATGCTTTTAACATATTATTAACTCAGAGTCGGTTTGCCCAATACAGTCTTTTACTAGAGGATAGGACAATGACGAAGGCCGAACACACTACAGCCATTTAAAATTTTAGTACATTGCCAAGAAGACGGCCGACACAGGGGTGATAAGAATTGTACAGCTGCTTCATGGTAATAATATTAACCACCATATTCAAAAGCAATGCTAAGTTAGAAAATGAATCACAAGAAAACACTGATGATATAGATGGAAAAATCTGTTAATTACAACCATTCGAATACAGGTAACTCAGACGGAGGGCAAAAGGCTGAACCATAAGTATACAACCACGTCTGGGGGCAGCAACCAATGCGTGAAAGGGCATGACGCCATCCTAAACAGCACTTGTTGTCACACGTAGGTTTGAAACAAGAAAACACTGCAAACAGGCACCACTGATGCGTGAACAGACAGCTGAACTTAACTCTCCGAATTCTGGGACAGGTCCGGCCATCAAAGAGTCAGCCCATCTCTCAGACGCTGACTCAGGTAGGAAGAGGAAGAAGAGCCACTCCGGACTGTCAATATGCCACATCAACCTTTCCACCTAGGCACCGGCCCAAACGTACACGCTGCCCTCCGCACGTCAACTTTGTTTACAAGATAAATCAATCAAAAGAGAAGGGCGTAAACTCCACTAAATACCAAGGAATGACCATTACTTCACCTAAACTGGAAAGAACACGTATATAACGTCGTGGGAAAGGCGAACCAAACACTGCATTTTATTGGTAGAACCCTTAAAAGAAGCAACAGAACTGCAAAAGAAACTGCATACACTACGCTTGTCCGTCCAGTTTTGGAGTATTGCTGCCCAATGTGGGATCCTTATCAGGTGGGTTTGACGGAGGACATTGAAAGAGTCCAAAGAAGGGCAGCTCGTCTCGTATTGTCACGATACAGGGGAGACAGCGTTACGGAAATGATACAGGATCTGGAATGGGAATCATTACAACAACGGCGCTTATCGCCGCGGCGTGGGGTACTTGCGAAACTCCAATCGCCAACATATATAGATATATTGTTGACTCCCACTTACATAGGTAGAAATGCTCATCACAATAAAATACGAGAAATCGGAGCTCGAGCGGAGAGATTCAGGTGGTCTTTCTTCCCGCGTGCTATTTGAGAATGGAATGGGAGATAAATAGTATAATGGTGGTTCGATGAACCCTCTGCCCGGCACTGAAATGTGATTTGCAGAGTATCCCATGTAGATGTAGATGTAGAACTCTCCCAGTCTTGAGCGTGTGGCCCCAAATATAAACACCGACCGCAGCAGCTCGCGCCGTTCGTGAGACAAATGAGAAACGAAACTACGTACAACGCGCCACCCGCAGTGTAGTAAGAAGGGATATAGATACGTGTGCAATGGGTAATTGGCGGTAATACATGCAAATCGAGCTCACACGGTTCATTGTCCTAGTGGAATTAGCTGATTTTTGTAGATTGTGTGAACTGTTTATTTCAACAATAGTTTCCCTTTGAGGCGCAAATGATGAAATACCTTTCTTCTCAAACCTAGCTTTTATGCCAGCTATAATTCTGAATGGCTATGTAACTGAATTACTGCTAATATTGCTAGATGCTGATGTAAACATTTTATGCATGGCGTAGTATTCAACCCTCCGGTGGTTGCGTGGATGGCAATAGTCATGCACACGTTCCTGAATTGTAATTGTTCACTCGTTCTGGCAACAACGGTGGTTAGGCGGCTGGAGTATGCGAGGGCGGGTCTGAGGCCCAGTGTGGCCACTCCCGTTAGTCAAAATCTGGCCCATACGGGGTGTAGAAGGCATTTATTTCGGCTGGATGACATCTGTCCTCGACGAGACCTTTGGTGTAAGTAATTTTGTCCCGCTTTTACTTCCAGGATTTAATGCTTTCAACATATTTACTATTTGTTACGTTTTTTAAGCTATTTGTGTATTCAAACACGGCACGCCTCTATTTGACTAGTTGCTTTATTTGAATTTTATTTTTACAAAAGTTTAATATTTACATTAGGTCGGAGAAAGTGGCTGAAGGAGTATGCTGAAGAGGATGACACACTACACCGTGATTTAGGGACTGTCAGGACAGTAATATAGTGCCACGCGATTATAGCAAGTAATTATGAAAGCTTGAGAACTGTAGTGATTTAAAAAAAAATGTAGGAAGTGGTGAAAATACTAAGTGAAGTAAAAAGGTACCACGGAAGAATGTGAAAACTAGAGCACAGAATAAAAGCCACCTACCACGCCGCAAAGGTCGCTAAAACGGAAGTATTTGTTGAAAAACAAATAATTTCATCACGAAATAAAAGAAAATCAGTATATTCAGAAAATAAAGAGTAATATAATGCTCGTCTGACTAATCAGGTGCCAGTTGAAATACGGAAAGGAAGTGCTCTGCTACTCAAGAAAGGTGTATCGGAACTGTCAGCCTGAATACCGGTCAGTGGGTTCGTGGCAAGATGCCAGGTCTCTGGACGTGCGAGAAATAAATCTCCCAGAAGAGTGTGCTCAAAAAGGATAAACAGGGTGTGTTTAGATCATTGTTTTTGTGTCTAGTAAATGTTTCCAAAGACTTGATTTTCAATTTTATATTTTATGAAATGTACTTCGTATATTTTGAAATTTTCCATTGCAGAACTATTTGAAAACAGTCATGACTGTTAGTTTCTAGTTTTCACTCCTTTTTATATAAACTGGGTTTAATATTTTCTTAAAAATAAAAGATTTTAACGTGTAAATCCTTTTTATAGTCCATTATGAACATAATCTATATCTATAAATGTGAATGTCTGTTCGGTGTACGTTTATCACGTCTGAAACACAAGACATAAAGAGCTAAAAATTTGTACAGTTACTAATGTCTACCCGGGGAAGGCTTTAGGCACGGTTTTAAGGCGACGGATAACTATTTATCTATGTATATTAATGTGTATGACTGTTTGTTGTCAGAACGACAAGACGCAGAGACTTAAATATTTGTACAGTTACTAATTTATACCTGAGGAAAGTTTTAGGCACGGTTTTATAGCGGTCTGATAGATATTTAGTAATCCGAACAATATACCGCGAAATGCGGAAGAATAGTTACTCTTCGAAAATTATATTTTCTCTTTGAAAATGATTTTATTGGTGGCATTGTTGCTTGAGGGTTGAAAATGATAAAAGGGTGGAGTATGTTGGGATGGAAAGTTATCGGTGTATATAAAATTCTGCGTGTGTTTGTGTGTGTGTGTGTGTGTGTGTGTGTGTGTGTGTGTGTGTGTGTTAATATTTCGCTCTGCAGCAAAAAGTACAGAACGCAAACGAATGTTCTGTGTGTAATTGTTGTCCGAAATCTCCCGTTGTACACCATAGCTATAAGGGGGTGCAAGATGTGGTGGTTGAAAGTCGTCAAATTATAAAAAAAATCCGGACTGAAGGTCAGCGATGACGTTTGTGACTCTATAGCAAGGAGGTTACAGACAGCGAAACGTGATGCCACAGACCATATCTTTGGTCTATGCGTGCTACAATGTCTTCAGCTCTTTCTCTGTAAGGATAAGCATACGAATAATTTTGTTTTCCTTGAATGTTAATCAAAAATGTTTGTTTCTAAATAAGGTATTGTATTTCATTTCATCCTTCAAAACCAGTCTCATAGCACACTACTGAAAGATAGCTTATCTATCATAATCAACAAACACGTGAGCAGAGCTGCGAGTTTAAGCTAGTAGACTATAAAAAGGATTTACACGTTAAAATGTTTTTATTTTATATCCATTATGGATATAAAATAAATACTAAAGAGGAAGATAGTATGTACAGTCATAAAACACAGAATATTTCAGTGGATTGGCATCCACGCGACCTTACGTGTAACTTTTTTATGCGCGAACAGTGGAGGCTAAATGTGCTCAGGACCTAGGTCAGCCATTAAGTAAGTGACATTTGTCGGCTATCCCATCACAAGATGGAACACCAGTTACTGTAAAGGTTGTAGTTTTTAACAGTTGTGACGTGAGAACTGCAGGGGACGTAACGGTGGTGTGTTTGCGGTGAACAGGAGTAGCAGCGGGGGAGCAGCAGAAGAAATAATGGCGGCTGCAGTGTGTGTGCCTGGTGGTTTAGCGGGCAGTGTCGTAATGAGGCGCCACCGCTGTGCCATCCAGCCCAGCGGCTGCGGTCATTAGCGCCAGAGCGGCCAGGGCGGCGCACTGCGGGTTCCACTGGCTGGGGGGGGGGGGGGCGCCGGGGAAAACCCGAACGCTTAAAGCCGATACCGGTGTTTTTTCCAGATTTTGGTCTCGTTTACTGCCAATAGCTGGGTAAAAACACTGGTAGAACTACTTTCTGTAGTAGTGACTATTATTTTCTATTTTATTTTTAAATAATAAAGTAGAATGTACGAGGGTAAGTCAATTATTAAACTTCGTGGCAGATTAAAATTGTGTGCCGGAACCGGGACTCGAACCTGGGACCTTTGCCTTTCGCGAGCAAGCGCACTACCGACTGTGCTATCCCGACACGACTCACGATGCCGCCTCACAACTTTACTTCCGCCAGTACCTCGCCTCCTACTTTCCAAACTTCACAGAAGCTCTCCTGCGAACCACGCAAGACTAGCACTCCTGGAAAAAAGGATATGGTGGAGACATGGCTTAGCCACAGCCTAAGGGATGTTTCCAGAATGAAGTTCTGCAAGTTTCCAAAGAGAGCTTCGGTGAAGTTTGAAAAGTAGGAGGCGAGGTACTGGCAGAAGTAAAGTTGTGAGGCGGCATCGTGAGTCATGTCGGGATAGCCGCGAAAGGCAAAGGTCCCAGGTTCGAGTCCCGGTTCCGGCACACAATTTCAATCTGCCAGGAAGTTTCATATCAGCGCACACTCCGCTGCAGAGTGAAAGTTTCATTCTGGAAGTCAGTTATTATCCGCAAAGTAGGTATAAAATTTTATTGTAATAAAATACGAAACTTACAAGAACATTATTTTTCGACATAGTCTCCTTGCTTTTCAATGCACTTCGCCCATCACTCTACAACCTTCCTTATGCCCTCATAAAAAAAGGTTTTCGGTTGAGCTGCGAGTCAGGAATGCACCGCTTCCTTCACTGCTTCGTCCGAGTCAAATCGACGGCCCCTTAATGCCTGTTTGACTGGACCAAACAAGTGATAGTCAGAAGGGGCAAGATCGGGACTATATGGACGATGATCCAGTACTTCGAATTTGAGTTTCTGGTGCGTTTCAGCACTGTGGACAGCAGTATGCGGACAGGCATTGTCGTGCAACAACACAACACCTTCTGACAGCAATCCTCGGCGTTTGCTTCGATTTGCAGGCTTTAGCCTATCAGTAAGCATCTCACTGTTTATTGTTGTGTCCCTTTCACTATAATGATCCAGTATAGGACCTCGTGCATCTCAAAAAACCGTAAGCATCAGTTTTCCTGCGGACGGTTGTGTCTTGAACTTTTTCTTGCACGGCGAATTTGGTTGTTTCCATTTCATACTCTGCCGTTTATTCTCCGGCTCGTAATGATGCATCCATGTTTCGTCACCAGTAATGATTCTGTCTAAGAAGTTGTCCCCTTCTTTACCACAGCGATCTAAATGTTTTTTGCAGATGTCGAGGCGCGTTTGCTTATGCAACTGTGCGAGTTTTTTTGGAACCCATCTTGCACAAACTTTACGAAACCCAAGTCTGTTGTGAATCATTTCGTAAGCAGAACCATGACTAATTTGAAGACGATGAGCCACTTCATCAATAGTTAATCGTCTGTCTAAGACAATCATTTCATGTGATCGCTCAATGGTTTCTTCATTTGTGGCGGTAAACGGTCGTCCGGCTCCTTCATCGTGCTTAACACTCGTGCGACCATTTCGGAATTTTTCAATCCACTCGTACACACTTCGTTGTGTCTAAACACTGCTTCTGTACTGTACTGAAAGTCTTCTATGAATTTCGGCCCCTGATACACCTTCCGCCCACAAAAAACGTATCACTGAACGTTGCTCTTCTTTGGTGCAAATAGACAGTGGAGCAGCCATGATTAACAGCACGGCAGCGACAACGAAACTAACGTAGCAGCTTGAAAATTGCAAAGGTATAACAACAAATAAACAAAGCATGCGTCACCAACGTAAAATGACAGTACAAATTCCAAGAAAAACCACAGTTGTATAAATTTGACCTGCTGTTTGTCTATTTCTTAAAAGAGTGGCTAAGACCACTGTTGCGCTGACCCAGTCAAGTTCTTTAGAATTTAATTAACATGAGACTCCAGGTGTAAAAACTGAACTAAAACAACACTACTGTTGTTCATAAGATTCCACTCGGTGGCAGTAACAACAGCGGCAGCATCAAAGCTGGTCGCGGCGGCATTAAAACCGCTCACAGTAACACTAGCGCCGGCCGCGGTGGACGAGGGGACTGAGGCGCTCCAGTCACGGTCTGCACGGCCATTACGGTCGGGGGTTCGAATCCCCCCTCGGGCATGGATATTTGTGCCGTCCTAGTTCGTAAGTAGTTCATAAGTAGTTTGTAAGTTTAGGGCCTGATGACCCGTAGTTAAGTCCCATAAGATTTACAAACATCTGATCATTTTTAGTAACACCAGCACACGTTCTCAGTGGCGGCATCACGTTGGCGACCCACTGTCACGTTCCCTATGTAACCTTACCTGTCCTACACTACCAGTTAGTATACGATAATTGGATTTGCTAACATCGAATATTAATTTAAGGGTAAGGAAGTCTTTTCTGAAGGCATTTGTGTGGAGTGTTGCCTTGTACGGGAGTGAAACATGGACGATAAGCAGTGCGGGCAGGAAGAGAATAGAGGCCTTTTGAAATGTGGTGCTACAGAAGAATGCTGAAGATTAGGTGGGTAGATCGCATTAACTAATGAAAACGTACTGACCAAAATTGGCGAGAAAAGGAATTTTTGGCATATCATGACTAAAAGAAGGGATCGCTTGGTAGGACACGTTCTTAGACATCGGGGAATCGTAAATTTAGCATTGGAGGGAAGTGTGTGGGGTAAAAATCGCAGAGGGAGACCAAGAGACGCGTATAGTAAGCAGATTCAAGTGGATGTAGGTTGCCGTTCTTATGAGGAGATGAAGAGGCTTGCTCAGGATAGGGTAGGGTGGAGAGCTGCATCAAACCATTCTCCAGACTGAAGACCATAACAACAACAATTGAAAAAACTGACTCGTGTGCCTAATTGTCTTAATTGGGTGGAAAAGATCTATGGGTAATGAACCCTATGATGTAGTGGACGCTATAACCGGAACATTGCTGTACCTCTTTGGTGGACAACTACGATCGGTAGTGATAAAGAAAGCGGAAAGTAAAATTTGGAATAAAATAATTAATGTTTAAATGAAAAATGCGGAACATTAGTTTGGAAAAAAGTGAATAATTTATTGATTTACGGTCGCCAGCTCGTTGTACGAACAAATAATTTAGTGGGATGTTAATAATAGCAAAGTTAATCAGCAAACTGAAAAATTACGTAGAATTTGGGTGGGCAGGAAATCAGAGTATGCGAGTCAAATACGGTTCAAAAGACACTGACAGTACACTAATTACTAAGAAATAGTTCGTTAACACACAGGGTGAATGTAAGACAATGGCCGCGGTGGAGTAGCCGAACGGTCTAAGGCGCTTCGCTGCGGAGCTCGCGGTTGCTCGCCATCGGAGCTTCGAGTCCTCCCTAGGGCATGGATGTGTTTGTTGTCCATAGGTTAGTTTACCTTAGTTTAAATAGTTTGTAAGCTACGGACTGATGGCCACGCAGTTTGGTCCGATAGATTTACAAACATTTGAACATTTCCATTTTGTAAGACAACGAAATGCAAGCAATAGCCACGCAAATGCAACATGCAGCAGATCATGCAAAACTCTCACCTTAATGCTTACTATTTACAGCTTCAAGTAATTAATTCTTTACATAAGTGCCAGAAATTATTCAACAGCGGGTATGCAATGTCATTTACCAATAATCAAGTTGTAACTGCACTATTAATTGTACTAATAGTATGCTCAAAAGTTAATGAATGGCTTGATGTGATAACACTGAATATTTTAAAATGAACAATTTAACCGTCTGATTAAATTTTTGCCTCCTCTTTAACGAGTAATTATTAGCATTTCAAACACTTGCGAATGCTACCTACAGTGTCCTTTCTGACAGTAAATCTCAAATCCAGTCGGAGAATTGACATCATATTCCACAAGGACGCAATTCATTAGAAGCCGCATGTGAGTTAAGATATCAAAATCCATTAGAAATGTAGAAGTATCGACTCGACTTCAGATACCTTGTCCATAGCACTCATCAATTCATGAGAGTAAGGAGCTGGCTGTGTTTCAGAAGAGCGATGCTTTCTGCATCTCTGTCAATGATAGTCCGATAAGTATTTGTCTTCGAGATAGGTCACAATGTTTGAGGACAGTATATGTTCCAGAAACCACCTACAAATCGGTATTTTGTTAAATGCACTCTTGTGTTCAACGAGTGACTGTGAAAGTTTCCACTCTTTGGGTACGGAGCTTTCACTAAGCAAGTAGCTAAATAAAATAGTATGTACGGAGCTATTACATCACCATACCCTGAAAGGAACGTAATTGGCGTACATTCTGGACCGAAAGACTTGGTTTCGTTCAGTGATTTACTTTACTACTCCAACGGTACCTTCATCTAAATTACGCTCGTTGGCACATTCAAGGGATTAACGATTAGATTAAATTAGATTAGATTAATTTTGTGTCCCTGCCTCGTCGCCGCTTTTGTGTCTCGTTTCCGTCGTAGGTGTCGGTGGCCGAGTGGAATGAGACCGACACAGGAATAAAGATAGCACGCTGGTGCAGGTACGGAGGGGAGCAGCCAGAAACTAGAAACACTAGAGTAAATTAGAACGAGATAAATATTGCACAGAATTTATACAATACTTAACTTTTACATAGCTGATACATAGTTGAGCTAGAGTCCTGCCTAGTGCCTATCAGATAGCAAAGTCTTCACAGGTGCCTATCTGATTCCGAAGTGTTAACTGGTTCCTATCTCAGTCCCAAGTGAACGATGTCGTTCAGTGGTGGCCACGAGCGGAGTTGTAGCAGAGGGCGCTCGTGGCTGACGTCGTAAGAACGCCGCGCCGTGCGTGCATGGCGGCGCGCGGCGAAAGTTGGTGGAGCGCACTTTGTACTTGTGCGACACCACAATTAATACTTGTTCCATAGATCATATATACGACATTTCGTAATTATGTGGAACGTGAGTCTAGTAAATGTTGTCTACAGTTGACAATCAGTATATTAAGGACTTTTTTTATTTCAATTTATTTTAATTTTTTTTATTTTATGCTTTATCTAAAACTTTCTTTAATATATTTTTAAATACTAGTTGGCTATACGACAGACTTATGATGCTACTTGGTAAGTGACCAAAGACCTTTTGGCAGCATAATTCACCCCATTCTGTGCCAAAGTTAGATTAAACCTTGAATAGTGAATATCATCCTTTCTCCTAGTGTTGTAGCTATGCACACTGCTATTACTTTTGAATTGGGTCGGATTGTTAATAACAAATTTCATGACTGAATATATATATTGTGAAGCTACAATGAGTATACCTAGATCCCTAAATAAATGTCTGCAGGATGCTCTTGGGTGGGCTCTAGCAATTATTCTGATTACACGCTTTTGTGCAGTGAATAGTTTTTTACTCAATGTTGAATTGCCCCAGAATATGATCCCATATGAAAGCAGTGAATGAAAATAGGCGTAGTAAGCTAATTTACTGAGATGTATATCACCAAATTTTGCAATTACTCTGATAGCATAAGTAGCTGAACTCAGACGTTTCAGGAGATCTTCAATATGTTTCTTCCAATTCAGTCCCTCGTCAATGCAAACACCTAAAAATTTTGAACATTCTACCTTAGCTACAGATTTATGTTCAAAGTCTAAATTTGTTAATAGTGTCATGCCATTTACTGTATGAAACTGTATATACTGGGTTTTATCAAAGTTTAATGAGAGTCCATTTGTAGAGAACCACTTAAAAACTTTCTGAAAGATATCATTTACAATTTCATCAGTTAATTCCTGTTTGTCAGGTGTGATAGCTATACTTGTGTCATCAGCAAAAAGTACTAGCTTAGCATCTTCCTGAATGTAGAATGGCAAGTCATTAATATATATTATGAACAGCAAGGGACCCAAGACCGATTTATATGTCTATACACTATGGAATGATTAACTTCTTTCAGTGAGATTAAAAAATATTAAATTCTTTCTAGACCGATAATAATAAAATGTCATCACTTTACCAGTCTATGAGTAATGTAAAAAATATAATAACCTTGGTGATATTGTTTTGCGGAGTAGGAAAGTATTACGGTCATTAATAAATCTAGAATCTGTTTCACACCTGTAACAGCTGTGCTGTATTGCCGAATATAGTTACCCTCGTTAGGAGTTCTTTAGAACAGCATTGCTTTTCGATATATGTTAATTAATTATACCTGTGAAACCCTGATAAACCTGACGTCATTCCGTATTTACAGGTGAGTGGGTTTCTGCCTCTGCCGACAGCTTCACCGAACATCGCCGGTAAGTACGCCGAGTACATTTTCATTTCTTTTGCTTTATTTACGCTTCTCGCTATTTGATGCGTGTTTTTTTGGTATCTACGCAGAACACCGTCAGTTTATATTAGCGAACACGGGGATAAACGAAATTTTGCGATCTGTCACGGACTATTACGCTGGTGTAATGACCATCTGCTAATCCTCTGCAGCTTTTATACTTGAAAGCTTTTCGCCGAATATAAACGAATCAATGTTGCTATTTCTATACAGTACTGTATGTTTGGATTACTTGTATAGGCGAGTGAAAGTCATTCGGGGAATACGAATGGGTTAGCTTGTGATAGTGTTAGGAGGCAGGATATCAACAATTACCGTGTAAGTAAAGTAAAGTAAAATGACTATGTTTGGTTGTGTGGCCATTTTCTGCAGCAGCTGTTAAAATTGATTACAAGAGGTAATCCGTCTTAAGCTGACTGCAATTAAGAGATTTATTTTACACCAGACGCGTTTCGCTTTTTATTTTAAAAGCATCTTCTGTGGTGTTGTTGTTTTCTTCTTTACATCTCACTGCTGTTTCTCCGTCTTGTTGGCTGGATTTGGTTTGTTTATGTCTTGTGTTTTTCGGCTGTGTACGGCACTTTTCGTCTGTTTTTGTGACGCTTCTTCCGTTTCATCACAGCACATCACACACTTCACTTCACTTATTTCGAGTGCATCCAGATTGCATGTCACTCTGTTTTAAATGGAATGCCTTCCGATTTGTTTATCACTTCACTACAGTGTGGCTGTTGTTTTTGTCTGTTCATTTGTTTTTCGTGTGGCCTGTGAGTGTTGCCAACATTATATATTTGTATTTATATAAATAAATACAATTTAATTCCACATGAGTGTGTGAGTGTGTGTGTGTGTGTGTGTGTGTGAGAGAGAGAGAGAGAGAGAGAGAGAGAGAGAGAGAGAGAGAGAGAGAGAGAGAAAGAGAGACAGAGACAGAGAGAAAGTGTGAAAGTGAGTGAGACAGTGAGTGAGAATTTCGGCGAACAGGATGTTTAGATGATTTTTCAGATGCGTAAATGCAGGTTTACTTGGGTTTTCACAAATATATAATGTTAACAACACCTACAGACTACACGAAAAACAAATGAACAGAGAGAAACAACATAGCCACACTGTAGTGAAGTGATAAACAAATCGGAAGGCATTCCATTTAAAACAGAGTGCCATGCAATCTGGATGCACTCGAAATAAGTGAAGTGTGTGATGTGCTGTGATGAAACGGAAGAAGCGTCACAAAAACAGACGAAAAGTGCCGTACACAGCCGAAAAACACAAGACATAAACAAACCAAATCCAGCCAACAAGACGGAGAAACAGCAGTGAGATGTAAAGAAGAAAACAACACCACCACAGAAGATGCTTTTAAAATAAAAAGCGAAACGCGTCTGGTGTAAAATAAATCTCTTAATTGCAGTCAGCTTAAGACGGATTACCTCTTATAATCAAAAGTAAAATGAATTTTCCTGTATGTAGAAGTGACTGAACAATGTTTCAACAACAATTGAGTTCAAAACTATAAATGAAGCTTTTAATCTGATTACAATATCCTCCTGTTAAAATTTTCGCGCGGTGAAATGTTTATAGATTTTCGATATATCTGGATGTGGACTACCAGAGTGTAGGATAAACAAACACCCGGGTTTACAGCTAGTTATTGATAAGCACTGCCTGGGAAATGGCGTAGCTCAAGTGTTTAGTATTCCAGTCTCGAGGTGTTATATCCCCTGTTCTCTCTTCCGATCTCCTTTTCTGATTCTATCTTCGCTTCTTCAGTCCATCACTTTCTCCTACAATCAACGTCGTGATTGTTAACCCCTTCAGTCATGAGCTATTTTAAAGATAGAATAAAAGTTATTATTGTATTTCTTCATGTCTGTAAGACTTGTCTATAAGACTAATATTGCATATTTGAGCAAAATAAAGAAATTCATATTTGACTTCCAAAATGAAAAAAATATAAATTGGACACCGCACCCTTAAGGGAATTAAGGATATGAAATAAGAAGTCAAGAGTTATATTTTTCACACCATACGTGTTGTGGAACATACATAGCAAAGTGGAATGGCTACAACATTCATAAATTAATACACGAAATAACTTCAACTACTGATATGTCTGACGCACTACGCAAGGGATCCACTATTTTCACTGTTTTCCACTGTAACACGACATTCTGGTGACAGGTGGCAGCAACAAGCACGAAACTAAAAGCGACAGATGTCCACTAAACAGGCCACTGGGTCTCAAAGAAAAACGAAGTCGTATACAGTTCAAAAATTAATAAAAAGTCGCCATCCAATGCATCCACACGCTAGGTGTGAAACGGTTAAAGAATTCGAAGGTGTCCTCCGCGAAGCACGTTACGAAATTTAGGTAGACAGTGACCTTCCTGCCTCTCTGTAGGATAAGTGTGCAAAGTTTCTTGTAGACTGCAACAAGACTGTAGATTAAAATAATATATTTTTAGACGGCATTACAGCGTTCAAATTAATGAAATAAATCGCTATTTGCGATCAGTTATGACTTTACTGTACTAGGTTTTTCATTCGCCGGACTTTGGTATTCCATCTAAAACCTAGCACAGAGAAGCCATAACTTCGCAAACTTCCATTTTTTTCATTCGTTGAACGCTGTAACTTCGTCAAAAATATATAATTGTATACATGTCGAGGCTGGGATCCTGACGACAATTAATTTTGTCTCGATACGTCATGGTCTGTTTTCCCTGATGCGGGAATACAGTATTGTGGCTGCGAGCATTACAGAACAAAATAGTCTGTGGTTTAGGAAAGAGACAGCATGGCGAATGGAGATTTGTGTGGGGCGGGAGACGTGCAGGGAAGAGTCCTCTGCAGTCGGGCTGGTCACTGTGTCCTCGGTGGCGGAGTGGTCAACGCGTCTGCCTAGTAAGCAGGAGATCCTGGGTTCGAATTCCGGCCGGGCACAAATTTACATTCGCCGCACATTGGTATTACATCTAAACCCTGGTACAGTGAAGCCATAAGTGATTGCTAATTGCGATTTATTTCATTAAGACTTGTGGCTCTTTTTACTTGACATACATTAAAGCCACATTTTTCTACACATCACCTGTTGCAGATGTTCAGTGTTCTCGAAGATCTCGTAGCTCCCCTGCCATTAACAGATCACAAAATTATGTTATGACGTCGGGTTCTTGTTCATTTAAGAAACCATAAATGTGGCACTTTTCATTTTTTAAGTATATTTATTTATCCATTGCTGTTAAAGCACAAAAGTGATGCGAGAGTAAGACTGGTTCACAACACACTTCCATACTAACTAAGATGTTACTCCTCTAAGACTGCCTTAAGACTCACCTTAGTTCGCGCCAATTCGCGCATGTTAATACATAATAGTATTTCTAGAACCTTCTAGAACACGGAAGTACAATATTCAAATATTCAACAATTTGTTCATGAAACATACACATATTTTGCTTCACGTGGAGATACACAATATTATGACAAACGTAATAATAAGTTTTTTTTACATCAAAATAAACAATAGAAAAGATGGTAAGTAAACAACAATTAGCGCTGTGTTAATATATGTTTACATTATTGTTAGACGTTAAGCTTCAATAATTTAATTAAGTTTGTTAGAAGACCCAAGTAATGCAAATGATAATCAATGTGACTTGACAGAAGTGCTATAAAATTCTCATGTAGTATAAATATGGAATATTAGGATAAAATACCACGACCAACTATGGTATCGTATACTTCAATTATTCAAACAAACGAGCCCCTCCTGGCTAAATACATTACAGATTTGTTTGCAGTGCAGACACACAGTACTTTATTAACGTAATAACGTTGCCGCCTGTAATAGAGCGTTGCTAGAGTGTGGACACCGCATGAAGTGATTAAAGCGGAAGGTGCGAGAGGTATGTGGGCGAGTGACACGTATGAGGGCGAGGAGTGGGTGGCTGGTCGTTCGGTGGGCTGGTTGATGGCGGGCTGCGGTCCAGTGTGGCCGGGTGGCGTAGTGGGAGGGGGGGACCAGGCGACGCGGACGGCCGTTAACTTTTATTGGCGGGGGGGGGGGAGGGGGGGCGAGCGTCGATGGCGGCCTGTGGGGCTTCAAGGGAAAGTAACGGACAGTAACGGCAGTAGCGCGGGGGAACTGGGACGCGTCGCGCTGGATCGAGAGGCGAGCACGGGAGGTGGAGAACTGACGCGACGGGATGAATGGCAAAGGGTCAGAGCAGGGCACCGAAGGAAAAAACGCAAGGGGGTTAAGGGTGGCACCGTACACTAATTGCAACGAAACATGCAGTGGCGGATTAAGGGGGAGGGGGAAGGGGGGGAGGACCTCCAAATACATGGAAAGCAAGTGTTTGGCCCACTTTAGGCTACGGTAGTAACACTAAAAGTGGGCCTTTGCAATCGTCTTTTGACAGCTCGAAATTTAAATGAAAATAACGGCACAACGTTGTTCATTGCGGCGTGATCTGTTTGCGAAGTTTCAATCACCGACTTTTAGTTCTGAATGTGAAAATATTTTGCTAGCACCCACCTACATAGGGAGACATGACCATCCCAATAAAATAAGATAAATCAGATCGAAAACGGAACGATTTAGGTGTTCTTTCTTCCAGCGCAGTATTAGAGAATGGAACGGTAGAGAAAAGTTATGGAAGTGGTTAATGAACCCTCTGCCAGGCACTTGCATGTGATTTGCAGAGTATCTATGTAGATGTAGATCTGACACGAAAATTGAATAACCGAATTTGTACAGGAGAAAATTCTCTTCAACTCTGCTCTCTTATGTTTTTTTTATTATTTTTTTTTCATATCTCGTATCGTTTCAGAGATATTTGCAAAAATAACGGCGATTTCGGAATGTATGCCTGTCTGTCCTTAACGTGTTCCCTGTTTTTAACACGAACCGTTCAACCGATCAGCACCAAATTTTGCACACATAATTGTAGGTCACCAGAGACCAGAACCTCCCTTTTTCAAATTTTTCGGACAAAAAATACGGTAGTAAAACAAATAAAAAGCAATTTGTAATATAATTGTAATTGCAAATGAACCGTTCATCTGACACGAAAATTGATTAACCTAATTGGTAGAGAGGAAAATTCTCTACAACGTCGCTCTATTATGTTTTTTTCATATCTTGCATCGTTGCAGAGATATTTGCCAAAATAACGGTGATTTGACGATGTCTATCTGGCTGTAACGTGTTCCTACTTTTTAGGTCGAACCGTTCAACCTATCGGCACCAAATTTTACACACACAATTGTAGGCCGCCAGAGACCAGAACCTCGCTTTTTGAAATATTCGGACAAGAAATACGTTACTAATACCAAAAAAGCCGTTTGTAATATAATTGTAATTGCAAATAAACCATTCATCTGACGCGAAAATTGAATAAGCGAATTTGTAGAGCAGAAAATTCTCTACGACTTTTTTTCCTTATGTTTTTTTCATATCTCAAATTGTTTGAGAGATATTTGCAAAACTAACAGAGTTTTGACACCCTCCATTAAATTAGCGAAAACCAGCCGTTCGCAGATGTTACGTGACATTCCTCGCCCAGAACTCTCTCTGGCATACGCCATCTTGTGTTGCGTATTTAATGATTTTCTTATTGTAACTTACACGTTGTCATTTCAAAGCAATGGCGCACTGAAGAATTAACAAAAATACATAGTTCTTCGTGCTATAGATGATAATCTAGTAATCTACAAATGCCATATTAGCATCAGTTAACAACGTCCATCAATAGTATGACATTAAAGAACGCAATTACTGTTAGCTGTAGCGTAGTGGGCAATGTGTTGAGCTGTGACGCTGAAGGACAGTGGTTCGGAACCCGCCAGTACCTATTTTTTTTTCCTACAAGGGTTTCAGAAACTCTTATTAATCAATTTTTTATTATTTAGATCATTATTTTGGTCCCAAATGTTTGCAAAAACTTATAAAAATACAAATCTAAAGCAGGCCGTAAAACACGTCAGAGCGATTTTTTTAGACTGTCCCGTAACTTCTTTCGCCACCGCCCCGGGCCTCCAATAGCCTTAGTCCGCCACTGATGCCATGTAGCAATTGTAGTTAAATCCGCCCTATGCAAAACACCTTGTTTTGTATCTTTATACCCAAACATGTTTCGGCACTTATTCAGCTATCTTCCGTGAGTTTTGCTTTTATTTTCTAGAACGCGAGTTACAGAATTTGGTTATACAGTGATTTGGACGAGATACTTGATTCGAAAATTTTGTTGGATATTGCTTTCAAATAGAAATGCCAGGATCGCACATTAATAATTTATTCAATGAAGACCGGTTTCGGTGATCGGTGTCACCATCATCTGGTCACGTATATATTTTATTAGCTGGTCATCTGTCAAAAATGTAAAAGAGATGCAAGAAATAACATAAAAACTTAAGAAATAACATACGTTTGGGATTAGGAGGCACTAATCCTACCTTGTTAAAAAGGGGTGTAAAATAATAATTGCAACATCACTTAGTCACTATATAAAAATACACAAGTTAGGAACAAAAATACTTACAAAATACTGACAGCTTTGAGGATTATAGTCCAGATTTTGGCGCGAGGTGGCAGCACCATAGCTGGTTACTGTTTGTAAGCTGGTTTCACAGAAGTTAGTTATTGCATAAAAACAAATTGTCACATAATTTTAGTCTAAGATGAAACCCATATTCTATATATGGGTGACATTACAATTGAACTTTTTTTCTGTAATTCATAAGGTATACCTTATATAGGAGTTCAATTTCTAATTAAAATTTACAATTTGCTGAAAGGGTATATTAAGATTAGTGGTGCAAACCAATACAAGTTGCAGTGTTGATGGCCTACTAGAAAGAACAGAGGGGTATTGGATGGAAGACGACACACATCCTAATATATGGTGATCTTTAAAAAAATGTAAATCTTGCATTTAAATGAGCTATAATTTGTGTCCATCAATGAAATTGAAGATTGAGTCATCACAGATTAAGCATATACATTTATAATAAAGAACATTGTTCTTATAATAAAGGATTTATCTATTTGGAATTGCCACAGTCCATCAATAAAATTGAAGATTGAGACATCACAGGTGAAGCATATACATTTATAATAAAGAACATTGTTTTTATAATCAAGGTTTATTTATTTGGGATTGCCAAAGTCTAAGTTATGAAGCTGACTAAATGTCTTGGTTGCAAATGTAACGGAAATGTTTAGATTGACGTAGGTATCATCCATGGTCTAGATGCATTGTAACCCAATATAAGCTATCTATAATAGCTAAGATCTAGGTATAGGGGTGACTCAATGTCTATGTTGAAGCTGATCCAATGACTTGTTGGATATATTAGGGCTAATTTATTACGATACTTACATTATGTCATTTGCAGTATGTTCGGCTATAAAGGTGTCTTGCATAAGGCGGATTTAACTACAAATCTACTACAGCAAGCATGGAAGGTACGGGAGCTGCACCATCACAAGATGGACATGTAGCATGTGCAGACGTGTCTGCAAATTACAGAACTGTCAGTTTAATAACTCACGATCAAAATAAAAACAAGAAATATTTATAAAAGAGGGCAAAACTGGTACAATGTGACATCAGGGAAGATCCCTTTAGATTTAGGAGGAATGTGGCAATACACGCGAGGCAATATTCACATTTCGACCTGTCTTAAAACAGTATTTTTCAACGTGTAGGTTGCGACCAACATGGATTAGATTAGATTAGATTAATACTTGTTCCATAGATCATATATACGACATTTCGTAATGATGTGGAACGTGTCAGACTAGTAAATGTTGTCTACTCTTGACAATCTATATTTTAAGGATATTTTTTTTTTTTTTTTTTTTTTTTTTTTTTTAAGTTTTATCTAAAAATTCATCTACATTGTAGAAGGAGTTTCCATTCAGAAATTCCTTTAATTTCTTTTTAAATACTAGGTGGCTATCTGTCAGACTTTTGACGCTACTTGGTAAGTGACCAAAGACTTTTGTGGCAGCATAATTCACCTCTTTCTGAACGAAAAGTTAGATTTAACCTTGAATAGTGAATATCATCCTTTCTCCTAGTGTTGTAGCTATGCACACTGCTATTGCTTTTGAATTGGGTCGGATTGTTAATAACAAATTTCATGAGTGAATATATATATTGTGAAGCTACAGTGAGTATCCCTAGATACCTAAATAAATGTCTGCAGGATGCTCCTGGGTGGGCTCCAGCAATTATTCTGATTACACGCTTTTGTGCAATGAATACTTTTTACTCAATGTTGAGTTGCCCCAGAATATGATCCCATATGAAAGCAGTGAATAAAAATAGGCGTAGTGAGCTAATTTACTGAGATGTATATCACCAAATTTTGCAATTACTCTGATAGCATAAGTAGCTGAACTCAGACGTTTCAGGAGATCTTCAATATGTTTCTTCCAATTCAGTCCCTCGTCAATGCAAACACCTAAAAATTTTGAACATTCTACCTTAGCTACAGATTTATGTTCAAAGTCTAAATTTGTTAATGGTGTCATGCCATTTACTGTATGAAACTGTATATACTGGGTTTTATCAAAGTTTAATGAGAGTCCATTTGTAGAGAACCATGGGGTGGCAAAGTCTTGTTCAGGATGCCGCCGTCACAAGTCCAAGTACTTGTACTACAAAATAACTAGAGGTTCAGCAATACGCAGACGTATACCTAAGTGAAATTTATGTAATACTAGCTGTAAACCCGGCGTTTCCCGAGTGTTTATTTATCCCACACTCTGGTAGTCCACATCCCCTTCCCCCCTCTCTCTGCATCCACCTCTTTCTCTCCCATCTCTCTGTTCGTTTCCACCTTTCCCTCGGAAAAGTTTTCTACAAGGTACCCTCTGTCACATACCGTACAAACATTTATGTAATCAGTGATCTTCCTCTTGGTTTAAAGATCTTGTGTGCAAATATTCAAAAAGATTGGGGCTAAACTATGCATTTTGAAAAATTCGGTAAGATAATTATCCTCCATCATGCACCGAATGAAATTTTATACTTACAGTGATATTCCTCTTGTTTTTTAGGTAGAGTGTGCAAAATATCATCAAATCCAAACAAAATTATAGATTTCTGTGCAATAGAAACGCAGTGTCACATTGAAAAACGCACTTTGTTGCTTTCAAATACTGCAGTTTTGTTTCATACAACCGTTCTTCCGAGAATAACAAAAAAAAAAAAAAAACAAAAAAAAAGGATCTGTGAAATCGGTCGAGCTGTTCTCAAGTTATAGCGCGACCAAGGTATTTAGGGATCCACTTTTATGTTCAAAATGTTTGTAGAGCTTATGGGACTTAACTATGGGGTCTTCAGTCCGTAAACTTACAAACTACTTACGAACTAGCTAACACTAAAGGACGGCACTAATATCCATGCCCGAGGGGGTGATTCGAACCCCTGACCGTAGTGGCCGTGCAGATCGTGACTGGTGCGCCGCAGTTCCCCTTGCCACCGCGGCCGGCTCCACTATTATGTTTAAAAATACCCTCCCCCATGCACCGTATGAAACTTAAGGTACACGGTGACCTTCCTCTCGTTTTGAAGATCAAGTGTGCGAAATTTCGTGAACATCTGAATGAAACTGTAGATTTCGTGAGTCTGTAGGAGAAGTATGCTCCGCCATGCACCTATCACAAAATACTTTTAGCTGACGTTTTCTATCTATAATCTACAGTACTGCCTAATTTCAGCTTCATAGGTGAAGTAGTTTACGAGATTTCGTGTTTAGTCAGTGAGTAAGTGAGTGAGTGTTCTTTCGCTTTTATATAGAAAGAGATTAAGAAAACAGATTGCTTAATTTTGGATGCATCTACATCTACATACATACTCCGTAATTCACCGTAAGGTGCGTGGTGGAGGGTACACTGTACCACTACTAGGCATTTCCTTTCCTATTCCAAATTGAACGAGGAAAAAAAGAATGCCTATATGCCTCCGCACGAGCCCTAATTTCTCTTATCTTGTCTTTTTGATCTTTACGCGAAATGTAAGTAGGCGGCAGCTAGATCGTACTACACTCAGCTTCAAATTCCGGCCCTCTAAATTTCCTCAACACAAATTCACGAAAAGAACGTCGTCTTTCCTCCAGCGATCCCCAGTTGAGTTGCTGGAGCATTTCCGTGACACTCGCGCATTGGTCGAACATACCGGTAACAAATCTAGCTGCTCGTCTCTGAACCGCCTCTATGTCTTCCTTCGAACCGATCTGCTGTGGGTCCCAAATACTTGAGCAATACTCAAGACGTGGTCGTACAAGCGTTTTATACGCGGTCTCCTTTACAGGTGAAGTACATCTTCCCAAAATTCTCGCAATAAACCGAAGTCGGCTGTCCGCCCTACTCACAACTGACCTTACAAGCTCATTCCATTTCATATCGCTCTGCAATGTTACGCCTAGATATTTGAACGACGCGACAGCATCAAGAATCTCACTACTAATGCTGTATTCGAACATTATAGGATTGTTTTTTCTACTCATGCGCATCACCTTACATTTTTCTACATTGAGAGCTAGCTGCCATTATTCGCACCAACTAGAAATTTTGTCTAAGTCATCCTGTATGCTATTACAGTCAGTTACAGACGACACCCTCCCATACACCACAGCATCATCAGCAAACAGCCGCAAATTACAACTTACTCTGTCCATCAGATCATTTATATAGATAGAAAATAATAGCGGTCCTATCACACTCCCCCGGGGGCACGCCTGACGATACACTCGTCTCTGATGAACACTTAGCCAGCCACTTATACCTCCTCCTGCGTTCACACACAGCAGGGACATATCCTATTTATCGTATCGATGCAGTTCACTGTGAAGAGTAGAAAAGTAAATAATCAACTACTATCTGAGCTGCTACTTTAATAAAGACGGCTGGCAGCTGACTGAATTGTGGTTAGTGGTAAGTACACTGAAAAAAACCTCACTGTTTTCAAAATAATTTAAAAAATCTAAGTAGCAAGCTGCTATCAAAAACACGGGAATAAAAGTTTTCTGAAAGCGAAACACGATGTAAAGGAGTGAAAACTTGATACTTAAATTACATAGCTTGCAGCACAAAGGAAATCTGCCTAGTTCGTGAAAATAATCGTCTTAAAAAAGGGAAGCACTAACGAAAATTAAGAAGTTGACTGGCAATGAAATTTCACACAAATTAAATTATGATACTTAGCGCTCTGAACGATGTGACAGTGGCGGCAGATGGCCTTGGACTGACTTGAGGAGGTTATTAGTCCATCTCTCAACACTATTTGTAGGGTCAGCACAGATTAAGGTTCACAATGAGAGAATAAATTATCTGTAGCATGAAAACCTTGCATTTCCGGACAAAAATTCACTTGACAGTTTTTGTTCCGTGTTCTCTGATCGACCAATGCCTATGCCAGTGCTTACCAAACTTTCCCTCATGGGGACACCCTTTTATAGCTTACAGTTTTGCGCCACACCCTTTCACTAATATAAATACATATGGGAGAATTTAGATGCTTCTATCAGGGGACGGGGCGGACGGGGAGGGAAATATATTATTGCTTAAATGTAGTTTGTAAACGAAACTGAAATCCTCGTACGCATTGACATGTTTAATGTTGATCCTGACTGCAGCAATTAAATACGCTCATCGCAAGAAAAGGAATCATTAGGAACTACGGAGATGTACAACAGAGTAACGCCGCAGACAACAGTGCCTAACTCACACAGTAATACTTGCTTCTTCTACATACGACCCAACTTCCGAAACACGAAAACTGAATTACGGAATATCGGGGCCAGATACGGTTTTGCTTTATCGATTGAAAACGGCACCTGGAAATTAGCTGCTCGGATTTCTGATTTAGACGGCACAGTGGCTGTTCCCTTTCAGTTCAATATTATCACATTATTTTCAGAAATAAAGAGGAAGTATTTATGACGAGTGATGAATTATTATGTAAGATCTATAGTTAGATTCTTGCTTCAACGCGGCCTCGGAAGTACCGACATATTCGGAAAAAATGGATAAATATTTGTGACAAGTAAGAATATGAATCTCATTTCTGGTTCCAGAGTCTGTTACATACAGGAAACTGAGAGAAAAAATATTAACGCATACCAGGGTTCGAAACAACGATCACTGCATTTAAAATAATACTCTCCGTTAATCAACCGACCATACTCCATACTAAACATCGCTACTGAATAGCTTTACTCAGTGGACAACTGTGACTGCTTTTGCAATCTGTGACAGCTTTTACAGCCACTGTATCATTGAATGACATTTAATTGGAAGAAACGCTACCGAGGGGGACGCGGCTTTGATAAATCCATTAAAAAACGCTCAGGTGCAGCTTTTTGAGAAGGAAAGCGGGCTACAGGGAAGGTTCGTTCAAGCAGCTGCCAGTTCCAGCAAACTGCGCACGGGAAGAGCTGTTATCGAGTGTCAGCAGCAGCTCTGCGCATGCGCAGTTGGCTGGAATCTGGAAACTGGCAGCTGCTTGAACGAACCCTGAGTGTCTACCACTGCTGACGCAGAGCTGCCGCCTGGCGGCTGAGCACGCAATTAATTCTGCACCGGTCACTCCTTTAATCCGTGATCCGTAGTGCACTGAATGAAGAGAAGGATGACTAGCTGCAGGCGAGTCTTCAGGGTAGTACGAAGAGAAGGGTATTTTGTGTTATTTTTATGACAAGTTTTTTGTTTAGAGTCTAAATTTGTTAGTTTCGCATTGTGGTGTCGCGCGCCTAAAGTCTAAAGTGCGCGCCACCTACTTTCGCCGCGCGCCGCCATGCACGCACGGCGCGGCGTTCTTACGACATCAGCCACGAGCGCCCTCTGCTGCTATCCCACTCGTGGCCACCACTGAACGACATCGTTCACTTGGGACTGAGATAGGAACCAGTTAACACGTCGGAATCAGATAGGCACCAATGAAGACTTGGCTATCGGATAGGCACTAGGCAGGCCTCTAGCTCAACTATGTATCAGCATTCTGCAGTACTGAGCTATGTGAAAGTTAAGTATTACTAAGTCTCTAAGAAATATATATCTCGTTCTAATTTACTCTAGTGTTTCTAGTTTCTGCTGTCCCACTGGCTGGTCAACTTCATACCCGCACAAGCGTGCTTCCTTTATTCCGGTGTCGGTCTTTCTACTCGGCCACCGACACCTACGACGGAAACGAGACACAAAAGCGGCGACGTCGATGGGACAGAAAACGCGTCACCCTTGACACTAGTGTTCAACACTGCAGGGTGTCGCGACACCCAGTTAGGAAAGCTCTGCCCTTCGGCAGAAAAAGAGTCACCCTGCACATAACAGCAGCTCCTGAAGGCTCGACCAGCACCTGTGCTTCTTTTCCACGTTGCCCTTCTCCACAGCTTTGTCCCACCCCTGTGCATTATTAAGCTCGGGGTTACTCGGAATTCCCCTATTTCGGTCGTGGAGCGCGCGGCAAACATTTTCGCTGCATCGGCGGGCTTTTCAGAAACCCGGACCCTGGATGAGCGCTGGTTAATCCTATTGAGTATGCAGAGGCCGCGGGGGAGGGAACTGTGCCAAGCTGTGACCGACATAGCGGTGGGCGTGCGGGCGGGGTGGTGTCAGGGGAGGAGTGAGTGGCGCGGGGGGCTGAGCGGGGAGGGGAGGACGGTGGTGGGGGTGTGGCGGCACTGGAGGGGGGAGGGGGGGCGCGCTGCCCCTCCACAACCCCTGCTGCCCACACTCCGCGCTGACACGTGTGAACCGCGTGCCTGTCTGCACAGCGCGTCACTGGTGACGCAGCGGTGGGAATTCAGGCTCCTGTAAGTACGAGCTGACGCATCCGCCATTTTCATTCTCATGGCTCATAAGTTAAACACACTGCGGTGCTATAGGATTCGCATCACGACACTTCAGCACGACATTAGGGGTGGCTGTGTTGCCATAAACTGCTCAGATCATTCCAGAGGTGGCTACAGAACGTTTAGTTTCCCGAGAGATTCTGAGAGAAGAAACAATGGATCATTAAATGTCGGCGCAAGAACTGGGAACCCGGACCGAGCCCACAGTTATATACTGTAAGCAAATAGGTATTATTATGTAAATAAGTAAAGTAAATGTTTGTATAGTTTATGGGACTTAACTACGGGGTCATCAGTCCCTAAAATTACAAACTACTTATGAACTACTTACTAACTAGGACGGCACAAATATCCGTGCCCGAGGGGGGATTCGAACCCCCGACAGTAGTGGCCGTGCAGACCATGACTGAAGAGCCCCAGTCCCCTCGGCCACCGCGGCCGGCGGTATTATTATGACTTAAAGCAATATTTAATAGTAAATATTGTTTGTGATATTTGAACTTACGATTTTGTTTAGCTCTTCTGAAGAGTACTACGTCTTAACAGAAGCTGCCTGTACGGAATTAGCAGCCGCAAAATATAGCATAGAAGAGCATTCCAGAACATACTGTTTTTAGACCACAATATGTGTGTCTTATATAGTATATTGAGAAATGCACCTCGACAAAAAGTTTTGTACTGGCATTGCACAAATTGTTGAAGATACTTCTGTTACGTTATTGCGAGAAGGTATTACAAACACTAAAACGGAAAATATAAATATACTGGGCAAAACGTTTCGTTACAACTGTGTCAGCGTACTATGCTGATACAGGCAACTACTGTTGAATGCTATGTGTGGTATTTCGAAGTTTTAGCGTCATAAATTTTAGTATGCAATCTGACAAAATTGTACGGTACCTGATGTTTTATCACAAAATACACCATCAATTCAATTTCTTAGTACCAAATGTCAATATTGGCGCTTATCTATAAGACGCTGCAACATAACTGGCAAAGAATACTGGATAAATTTTACTTACAGCTGTGGCGGCGTCGTGTGCTAATGTTGGCAACGAAATGTTTGCTTCATAAGGATTATTAAATTACTGACAAGACAAGGGCATTGTGATATACGAAAACATGTCAACCTTAGACAAAGAACGGAATTATTTATTTATTTATAGCGTGGTCAACACATTCTATACGATTACGTTTTAAATAGCATTCAAAGGTTGTTGCCAACATCAGCATCGTGTGCCTGTACAACCGTAAACTTTAGATCCCGTACACTAATATTCTTTTTAGTTTTAGTGTTTGTAATACATTCTGAAACTTTCAGTAACATAATAGAAATACTTTCAGCAATTTTAAAGCTCTAAGCCAGGAACTTGTAAAATATTTCACTAAACTGAAATAAAACAACACTGTTTGTATAAGCTGCGTGCTGTGTTTAGCGTTCGCAGGAATGAAAATGGCGGATGCGCCAGCCTGTATTTTTAGGAGCTCTAGTGGGGATGCTATTTCATAAGGCTCGTCCCAGCAGCTGCCAGACGGCTACTCTCAAGCGCTAAGAAACAGGTGCTACTGCGCATGCGCAGTTATTATGACGTAAAAACCCTTGTTTGATACTTGCACTGATGGAACGTATTTTGCACTGTTTCTGGCTGAAGGCGACATTGAGTTTCAAGGAATAATTAAAATACGAGGCGCTTCCAGAAAGTAAGTTCCGTTTGGTAATAAAATAAAATTGTACACAGATACAGAAGAAATTTTCATTGCACAACTCTTAAACTACTTTTCTACATAACTGCCGAAATTTTGTAGGCACTTGTCATAGCGTGCCACAAGTTTTTGCATGCATCCTTGAACCATGTGATAACAGCTCTTTATCATCGTTGAAGTGTTGACCACCAACATTAGATTTTAGGTGTCAGAAGAGATGAAAGTGCCGGCCGCGGTGGCCGAGGGGACTGAGGCGCTCCAGTCACGGTCAGCACGGCCACTACGGTCGGGGGTTCGAATCCCCCCTCGGGCATGGATATTTGTGCCGTCCTAGTTCGTAAGTAGTTCATAAGTAGTTTGTAAGTTTAGGGACTGATGACCCCGTAGTTAAGTCCCATAAGCTTAACAAACATTTGAACTTTGAACTTTGAACTTACAGCTAAAATCTGTCCTTAGTGGACAACACTTCAACGATGATGACGAGCTGAAAGAACATGTTACCACGTGGTTGAATACACAGGCGGCAACATTCTATGAAAAAGGCATACAAAACCTTGTGCAATCCTATGAAAATTGCCTACAAAATTTCGGAAGATATGTAGAAAACTAGTTTAACAGTTGTAGACTTTTGTTCAATCAATGTTTTTTCAGTATATATACCCGTTCGTTGTATATAACCAAACGGAACTTACTTTCTGGACACGCCTCATACTATCCTTCCTAATAACGAAGAAGTGTAAACGAGAAATATCTGATCTCAAGTTGGATTGCAGTGACTTCGAAATAATCGAAAGACACGCTACAAACACATACCTATCACGTGATTTCTACACCCCCCCCCCCTTATAACTCAGACGTTTCTGCGCATGCGCAAATTGGCAGCTTGACCGCGCCAGAAATATTTTTTCAGGTAGCGTCTGGCTGCTTGCGGCAACTTCTGGAACACCGAACAGCCACACTCCAAGTAGCCAGAAGCGGGAGAAGGCGCTGCTGGAACACAATTCCAGCGATGCGCATGCGCATCAAGCAGTCTGGCAGCTGCTGGAACGAATCTATCGGGAGTTAAACAAAGGGTGGAAAGATAGATTCTGCATTGTACCGAAGAAGTGTGATGCCAGCATTTAGTGGTGGCACGTCGTACGTGTTCACTGGTTCAGTGAAGTCCCGTAAATAAGCTCGACGTGAAAAAGGTAAATAAATAAAATAAAAATTGTTATTAAACTATCATCATTCGTTTCGTCCTATCATATCTCACTCACTGACTAAACACGAAATCTCGAAAACTACTACATCTATGAAGCTGAAATTTGGCAGGAATGTAGTTTACAGATAGGAGACGTCCGCTAAGAAAGGATTATGCTCAATCCACAGGAATTTTTGCGCAGATTCCTAACTGTGGATTTACCATTCCATTCCAGACGCCAAACAACTGTCCAAACATTGGATGAAGAGTGGGGAGAATGCCCCAAAAAAAAAAAAGCCGAAGACTTTTGTCAGCTGGAAAGGTGATGGCCACTTTCTTTTGGGATTCCCAGGGTATAATCCGAGTAGACTGTTTGGAAATAAGCAGGTCCGTGACTGGGTGCTATTATTAAGCTCTGCTGGATCGTCTGAAACAGGAACTAATTGAAAAACCCCAAAGATTAGCACGGAAGACAGTGCTGTTTCCAGAATGAAACTTTCACTCTGCAGCGGAGTGTGCGCGCTGATATGAAACTTCCTGGCAGATTAAAATTGTGTGCCGGAACCGGGACTCGAACCTGGGATCATTGCCTTTCGCGGGCAAGCGCTCTACCGACTGTGCTATCCCGACATGACTCACGACGCCGCCTCACAACTTTACTTCCGCCAGTACCTCGCCTCCTACTTTCCAAACTTCACAGAAGCTGGCCTGCGAACCATCCCTGGAAACATCCCTTAGTCTGTGGCTAAGCCATGTCTCCACCATAGCCTTTCTTCCAGGAGTTCTAGTCTTGCAAGTTTCGCAGGAGAGCTTCTGTGAAGTTTGGAAAGTAGGAGGCGAGGTACTGGCGGAAGTAAAGTTGTGAGGCGGCGTCGTGAGTCGTGTCGGGATAGCACAGTCGGTAGTGCGCTTGCCCGCGAAAGGCAAAGGTCCCAGTTTCGAGTCCTGGTTCCGGCACACAATCTTAATCTGCCAGGAAGTTTCAGTGCTGGTTCATCAGGAAAATACGTCAGCTCACACATAAGCTATCGGAATGGCAAAAGTGTATGACTTGGGATTCGAATTGGTTAGTCACCCTATTTACCAGACTTGGCTCCGAGTGACTTATTCCTATTCTCAAAATTGAAAATTTGACATGGTAGGAAGAAGTTTTCTACGATGAGGAAGTGTCCGCCACTGTGACGGACTATTTTGCAGAGTTTGACAAAGCTTACTTTGCCGATCTGTTGAAAAATTTGGAAACTTGCTGGACTAAGTGTATAGCCTTGCAAAGAGACTATATGAGAAATAAAGTTAGTTCTCGCCATTAAATTTTTTATTCTATTTGTACCAGACTTATCAAACCGCCCTTATAGTGAATGGATTGGATTTTCCCTTAATACCATTTCACAGGAGCATCGGGAATATCGTAAATCCCGTAAAACATAAAATCTCTATCAATGACGGAAGAGAATCGTTAAATGTGAGAGAAGTGCAAATCTTCCGTAAATTTCCGCGGAATTCAGTGCTGGGCTGGGCTGTCTACAACTGTCAGCACGAGAACCGCTCAACGGATAATTACCGATATGACTGAGTGGCCACGCTCGCTGACTTACGTGTCGCCCGAGCCAGAAAACACCGACATTCGACCGTTTATGACTGTAAAAATGTCACCGGTCTCACAAGACTTGTTTCCGATATTATGGAGTGGATGGACGTGTATCGGTATGGATTTCTTGTTGTTGTGGTCTTCAGTCCGCAGACTAGTTTGATGCAGCTCTCCATGATACCCTGACTTGTGCAAGTCGCTTCATCTGACAATACGTACGACAACCTACATCTTTTTGAAGTAACAGGTTTTCGCTTGGTAGGCGATGTGAGATGTTTCTTTTATTTAACTTCAAAACATATCGATTTCGTCCCTATGATGGGACATCATCAGTGCTGTTAAAAACAAGGTACCTTGGTCAGACATTGAAATTAAAATAAGATTACATACTTATAAAATAGAATTACATACCAGAATTGCAAGTCATGATGACCTATGTGCTCTGCTTTTTTTATGTGCTCTAAAACATTTTTATCAGTCATGTCATAAAAAACATTTAAAAGGTCTTGCCGGTACAGGTCACAACAATAAAATCAGGTAGCCGCTTACGTACACCTACGCAGCTTAGCTTGTACATAGATGGTGCCTGGCGCCCTCTTTGTTTACATCAGTTACATTGTAACAATTTTAAAAAGAAAATGGGTTCAAACATATTAAAAGCTTAAAAAGATAAAAATGTTGATTCTAGGTGAATTAAAGTTTAACAACTAACATACACAAATTATGCATTATATGATAAAAATAACCATTTATCAGCGCCCTCAGGCGGATAGGTATTAAAACATATCTTTAAAATTTAAATTTTGTCACCATCAATTGTTAAAATAAGTTACATTGTATCACGTATAAAATACTATCTGTTTAAAAAATATACATATATATATATATTTTTTAATTGAGACTAGCATAAAAGGTAAAGTCGTTACAAAGCATCAATGCATGTGTGTGAGTGTGTGTGTGTGTGTGTGTGTGTGTGAGAGAGAGAGAGAGAGAGAGAGAGAGAGAGAGAGAGATAGAGAGAGAGAGATAAATGCACAGCAGTTGACGCCATCTAGTTTTTCAGAATGATACTATGCTGGCCGTCTTTGCTTAGTTAGTACAGTGCGTCAAAATCAAAATTATACAAATGTACATGAAGGTTCAAATATGATTACATTGCGTCTAAACATAGAATACAGAAATGTACATGAAGGTTCAAACATGATTACATAGGAGAGAAAAAATCGGGCTTTTATATATATATATACCATATGCGCTTACATTGTCCAGGTGACATTGGTATATGTGGTTCTTTAGGTCATTCAATATCTTCTCTCTCTCTCTCTCTCTCTCTCTCTCTCTCTCTCTCTCTCTCTCTCTCTCTCTCTCTCTCTCTCTCTCTCTCTCTCTCACACACACATGCATTAGTGCTTTGTAACGACTTTACCTTTTATGCTAGTCTCAATTAAAAAATATATATATATGTATATTTTTTAAACAGATAGTATTTTATACGTGATACAATGTAACTTATTTTAACAATTGATGGTGACAAATTTTAAATTTTAAAGATATGTTTTAATACCTACCCGCCTGAGGGCGCTGATAAATGGTTATTTTTATCATATAATGCATAATCTGTGTATGTTAGTTGTTAAACTTTAATTCACCTAGAATCAATATTTTTATCTTTTTAAGCTTTTAATATGTTTGAACCCATTTTCTTTTTAAAAATGTCACAATGTAACTGATTTAAACAAAGAGGGCGCCAGGCACCATCTATGTACAAGCTAAGCTGCGTAGGTGTACGTAAGCGGCTACCTGATTTTATTGTTGTGACTTGTACCGGCAAGACCTTTAAATGTTTTTAAGCAGAGCACATAGGTCATCATGACTTGCAATTCTGGTATGTAATTCTATTTTATAACATTCTTGGTGTATGTAATCTTATTGTAATTTCAATGTCTGACCAAGGTACCTTGTTTTTAACAGCACTGATGATGTCCCATCATAGGGACGAAATCGATATGTTTTGAAGTTAAATAAAAGAAACATCTCACATCGCATATCAAGCGAAAACCTGTTACTTCATTATAATTCTGTGGTGGGCTGGCACACAAAAATAGAATCTAGTTACACACATCTTTCTGAATCTGCTAACTCTATTGGTCCCTCGGTATCCCTCTACGATATTTACCCCACACACTTCCTTCTAATGCTAAGTTGACGATTCTTTGATGTCTCAGAAAGTGTGCCACCAACCTATCCTTTCTCTTAGTCAGGATATGCCTGAAACTCCTTTTCTCCCCAATTCTTATTAACAACTCGTCAATAGTTACGTGATCTACCCATCTAATCTCCATAATTCGTCTGTAGTGCCACATTTTGAAAGCCTTAATAGTCGTTTTGTCTGAACTGCTTATCGTCTACGTTTGACCCCCATACAGTGCTACACTCCAGACAAATGTTTTCAGAAAGGATTTCCTAACATTTAAACTAATATTGGATGTCAATAAACTTCGCTCCTTCAGAAACACTTTTCTTCCCATAGCCATTCTGCATTTTATATCTTCTTTACTTCGACCATCAGAAGTTATCTTGCTACCCAAATAACAGAATTCAACTACTACTTTAATTGTCTCATTACCTAATCTAACTGCTTTAGCATCGCCTGGTTTTCTGACACTACATTCCATTACTCGTGTTAATGTTCATTTTATACTTCATTTCAAGACACTATCTATTCCATTTAAATGCTCTTCCAGGTCCTTTGCTGTTTCAGACAGAATTACTGTGTCGTCAGCAAACCGCAAGGTTTATTTATTCCCTCTCCCTGGACTTTAATACCCTCTCCAAATTCCTCCTTGCATTCCTTCACAGCTTGCTCAATGTACAGATTGAACAACATTAGGGAAAGACTACAACCCTCTCCACTCCCTTCCCAACCACTGCAACTCGGTATGGAGACAACCGCATAAGTCAATTGACCCCATATGTCAGCGTGGGTGATTCAAGCTGGTGGAGGCTATGTGATGGTGTGTGTCGTGTGCAGTTGGAGTGGTATGTGACCCCTGATACGTCTATATACGTTCGCGTCTTGGTTGATCGCCTGCCTACAGTTATATTCACTGTGCATTCAGACTGACTTGGGCAATACCAGAAGAGAATGCGACAGACAACCCAAACGTCCACAATTGCTGCGTAATGGCTGCACAAACTGAATGAAACTTACGTAAGCAGTAACCTGATCGCAATTTTTTGTGTCGACCCTTCATCTCAGAAAATACAAATCAGTATTAACATTTAAACGTCACGTGTCGACTTCATCATTTCTATCTGATCACGTAAATTTACTATTAAATCCAACGGCTGTAAGAGTGTAGATTACATATAAAAGTAGAAATTTGAAGTAAAAATTGTTTGAAACTTGGACCATTGAACTACAAGAACAGTGTCACTGTTTGCAGTTATTTACAGCAGCTGTTCCAATTATTCACATTTGTTCAATTGAAATCAAATTAAGAAACGATCGAAAATATCTTGTGTTCAGTTTGAGGAGGGTAAATTTATGTTCTCTGTGACAGTAATTGTCAGGACTATACGCGTGTGACTGAAATTAATCTTTTCTGTATTGCAATAAAGGTCCAGCGATTGTGTTGCAAGGGTTAATCAGTCTGGTTACAAATATATGTTAGGCACACTGAGTGGTGTCGTCTTCTAGTTGCATCGTTTTAATGGATTGCGTATCCATCATCTTCAGTTAAAGTGTTTTAAGTACTTTCTTTATTTAACTTAAAGTATAGAGTGGATATCGCTTGATTTAAGGCTCTCTTTTCATATGACCCTGAACTAGAGACTGTTAACTTAGGAAGGCTGGAACGAAGCTTACGGCTCAGTGTTCTGTCGATAGCGTGGTCATTGGAGAAGTGGCTCACGGTCGATTTTGTTAGCTGAGGACGGGATAGGAAGTTCGCCGCGCTCTTTGAGAGAAACTAACGTTGTTAGTGGGTTTGAACCGCTGTCGTCCTGTTTAACATACTGCACCACTTCTGAATTCGAGGGGCTCCGTAATGCAGTCATACGGATATACCATTCCAGGTAGGTAGCGTCTAGCTGCATGATTTCCGTGCTGCAACAGCAGGCAATGGTGATAAAGCGTTGTTTTGAACAAGGAAAGACGATATGTAGATATGCCTACCCTTCCTTAGTCAGTTCTATCGTCTAGGTCGTTCTATCATTAAAATAAAATAAAATAAAAACAGTAGGACTGGCTAAGGAATGAAGAAAGGTGCCCACAAACTAGCTACATCCACGTATTCTTACAGACCAATTCTGCGATTACCATAAGTCCTTGCTGCGGTCAGATCTCATGTAAGTTTCGAGTGCCCAAGTTCACTCGGAAGCAACCACTGCCCGCCATCTACATCTACATGCATACTCTGCAAACCAGATTGAAATGGTCTTGTACCCCTATGTAGGGGTATAGGTGCTAACAAAATATGTTGACATTCGGAAGAGAAAGTTGGTGAAAGAAATTTCGCAAATAGATGTCGTCGCAACGAGTAAAGCCTTTCTTTTAATGATTCCACCCAACTCGAGCATCATTTCCGTGGCACTCTCTCTCCTATATCGCGATAATACAAAACGAGTTGCCCTTCTCTGAACTTTTTCTAAATCTTCCGTCAGTCCCACCTGGTGTAGATCCCACAATGCGCAGCAACGTCCAAAATAGGACACACGAGTGTAGTGTAGGCGGTTTCTTTAGTACAACTGTTGCATCTGTTAAGTGTCCCGCCAATGAAAGGTAGTCTTTGCTTCCCCTTCTCTATAATATCTTCTATGTGTTCTTTCCAATTTAAGCTATTTGAAATTGTTACTCCTACGTATTTAGTTGAATTTACGGCCTGTAGTTTGGACTGATTTATCCTGTAAATGAAGTTTAACGGGCTTCTTTATTGGTTATATGAATGACTTCACACTTCTCATCATTAACGATCAATTGCCATTTTTTGCGCCATACAGATATTTTGCATTTGCTTCTGACCTACTGGTGACTTTACTAGCCGCATCGTCCGCGAACAGTCTCATGTTCTCATGTCCAAATGTTGATGCAATGTTTATTCGGCATGCCCACAGCACTAGCAATCTCACGCACCTTAACTCTTCTGTCATCCACCACCATATCATGGATTTTATCAATAATGTCTGGAGCCATAATCTCCACAAGCCGTTCTGAACGTCCAATTGTGCGCATATGACCACTCCCAAAGTTCTGAAACCACTTATAAAGTGTTCTAATCGAAGGTGCAGAGTCACCATAATTTTATCAAGCTTCTCTTTAGTCTCCTTTTGCCTTTCATAAAGTAATGTTTAATCACCACATTAAATTCTTTGTCGTCCATTCTTTGACAATCACTCGACTTCCTTGAATGTCATACACAAAGAAGTAGACCAATATGGCTGAAACCTGGTGTGCATTCTTCATAAAGGTGCTACTACGTAAACATGACCTAGACATGTGCTGGTGGTGCCATCTCTCGGACTTTGCTCGGACTTTTCAAACGGCCATCGTATATGTGATGTAAGTCAGTAAGTAAAAATGGAAAATTTTATTAAAAATTTCCACATTTTAGAATCTTATGTAACCCAGATAGCGCTGACGTCCTTTCAGAAGGACGGAAACGGCAGCTTATTTATTTTTGTCTGTAAGTGTTCATGCAGAGTGTCATATTTTATTTCTTTGAATCGCATGCTCCCATTGCCGATCAGTTTTAGCTTGTGTTGTCGATTGCAAAGTGGTTGGATACAGCTGCAAAGTTAAGGTCCTAGTTGGGCTTATATTTCTTGAACCTTCTTCAGTTTTTGAGCCATTTATCTATATCTATAAATGTGAATGTCTATTGGGTGTACGTTTATGACGTCTGAACCACAACACATAAAGAGCTAAAAATTTGTACAGTTACTAATGTCTACCCGGGGAAGGTTTTAGGCACGGTTTTATGGCGATGGGATAGCTATTTACCTTTATATATTAATGTGAATGTCTGTTCGGTGTACGCTTATCACGTCCGAACGACAAGATGCAGAGACTTAAATATTTGTACAGTTACTAATGTATACCTGAGGAAGGTTTTAGGCACGGTTTTATAGCGATCTGATATATATAACGCGAAGTGCGGATCAATAATTACTCTTTGAAAATTATATTTACTCTTTAAAAATGGTTTTATTGGTTGCATTGGGGTTGATAATGATAAAAGGGTGGAGTATATTGGGATGGAAAGTTATCGGTGTATATAAAATTCTATGTGGTGTGTGTGTGTGTGTGTGTGTGTGTGTGTGTGTGTGTGTGTGTGTTAATATTTCGCTCTGCAGCGAAAACTACAGAACGCAAACGAATTGTCTGTGTGTAATTGTTGTCCGAAGTCTCCCGTTGTACACCATAGCAGTTCCATGGTGATAGCTATAACGGGGTGGACGATTCGGTGGTTGAAAGTCGTCAAATTATTTAAAAAATTCTGACTGAAGGCCAGCGATGACGTTTGCGACTCTATAGCGAGGAGGTTACGTACAGCGAAACGTGATGCCACGGACCATATCTTTGGTCTATGCGTGCTATAATGTCTTCAGCTCTTTCTCTGTAAGGATAAGCATACGAATAAGGAAATATATGAATAAATAAATAAAGCAGTAAAAAAGAAATTACTTTTCATACATCTCTTTAAAAAAAATAATCGATTTGCCGTTTCACGCATTACATCAACTGATCGATCTGTGATATTATTACAATCATTATTGTTGAAACCATCTCATCTTCAAAACCAGTCTCATAGCACACTACTGAAAGATAGCTTATCTATCATAATCAACCAACACACGAACGGAGCTGCGGGTTTAAGCTAGTATGTATATATTTGGTCTTAAATGTTGTTTTAATCACTATTATTCATGAGATTAAAATTATAAAACATTTATTTTGATGTCATTCCAGAAAGAAGGGCATTGTTAGCAAAATTAATAACGTGATGGTGAAAAAAATCACCTATAACGATCTTGTGCAATCATACGAAAGTACTCAATAGCTTCTCAGAAAAAATTAAACGAAAAACGATTCCGCGCTATCTGGATAAAGAACTACATTTATTTAATTTTGTATCATAACATTTTTAGGTAAAAAAATTCCCTGTTTGAAGAAGACACCATTAGCGATGTTGAAACCTTATAAAGTGTAATAAGAATATTACCTGTAACTGATTGGCTGTGTACTTTTCATTTTGAAGCATCGATCTCTATACTATCTGGATGCTGAACTGTAGTTGTCTTAGCGTGCCAGCCATAGATATTCATATTTAGTTTCTTGCCAAATTCAAACATTGCTGCTAAGAAGCATTTAAAGAAAAAGAGAAGAAAATATGTTTCGATTCCGTTCCCATATCAGTCTACAACATCGAATATTGAATTACATTCCAAGTCAAGAGGTAAGCAAGCAATTCTTTGTCACGTAATAACTGATGGAAAGTCGTTTGCCAAATTTAAACATGGCGGACGATGCGAAATCGTGTGCAAAACATTTGAATGTGCAGGCACGCTGGAATTCAATGCCAAGAAACCAGAGTTATGCATCCAGTTTTTGTATAGAGATCACTGTTTTGAAGCTTTCACAGTTACTGGTAAAGGCCATGTTCAAGGTTGTAAAGTAATTGTAAGAGTGAATTCAGTTTTATGGAGTGTCTGCTTATTTTAGTATGACGCTGTGTACTTTGTCCACGGTGTGGACAAAGGCACGGAGACACTGCACGGCGCTGTTTCTGGCGCAGCTGGCGGCAGAGGCGCGCAGTCTGGTAGCCAGTGGCAAGTTTGGAGAAACTCTGTAATTAATTGGGGCAGCGCGTCACAGGGGCCTGGTTGGTAGACTGGCCCGCGATACGGCGCGCCTGGCGGGCAGACTGGCCCGCGATACAGCGCGCCTGGTGGGTAGACTGGTCCGTGGCATGGCGCCTGCAGGGCGGCAGGCCCGCGACACAGCCGGGCGTGACCCACCATAGCCGCGCTACATTATGCGAGGGAACAAGGCGGTCCGAGCGGTTTACATTAATCACCTTCACAGAGAAAATGGCCGTCATGAATGATCATCTTGCGCTTGTTGGTGTTTATATTTCTGTACTTGAAAAGAGAAGCAGGATACGATCTCCTCCTGATGAGACTTTATTTATTTATTTATTTATTTTTGGTAGAACGCATTCTTATACATCAAGGAATCGTAAATTTAGCATCGGAGGGAAGTGTGTGGAGTAAAAATCGCAGAGGGAGGCCAAGAGACGCGTATAGTAGTAAGCAGATTCAAATGGATGTGGGTTGTCGTTCTTATGAGGAGATGAAAAGGCTTGCTCAGGATAGAGTAGGGTGGAGAGCTGCATCAAACCAGTATCGTGACTGAAGACCATAACAACAACATTCAATAAAATTCTTTTGCGTCTGTGTGGATATGTTTTATAAAAATAACAATGCCATCTCATACCCAGATGAATATTATTCACCGACAGTGGTTGCAAAAGCCTATGCCTGGACATTTTTTGTAGTCTTCCCATTCCATTGTTGTGGGTGGTACAGCACCTTGTAGGAAATCTAAATTGTTATAAAGACTGTCTATCTATATTGATATGTGCAGTGTATCACCCAGTTAGGGCATCTTCAGATGTCTTGCTTAACATTTCTGTAGAATGGAGCAGGTCTTCATTAGAACTAATTCACACGACATGCATTGGGACTGATAATGCCTGCAGCAATGTTCATAAGTGTACTGCAAATGATGGCCAATAAAGTTCCAGCACATGTCACAGAAATAAGTTGAAATGAAGACATACACTGTGCTGCAGGGCATCAGCAAGATACGTGAAGATGTCCCAACCGGACATCACATCTGATTAAAAGAACCAAAGCAATCAAGAAAGTATTTTTTCAGGAAATTTTTGTCGTTTCAGCACTTTTTTCAATGCATAATGTTTATAAATTTAAATTTTATTTTATAAAACAGCCACTAGTCGCTACAATTCTTTATTGCATTTCACCGCTTTCCCTCTATGAACAAGAGCATCAGAATGTACACTGTAAAAATATATATTGATATAACGAAAATTATACGTTAATATTACATAACTGACGAATTACATTTCTAATTTGGAAAAAACCTAAATTTTTACTGTCCTTTGAAGCAAGAGTCTCTATATGTGATGTTAATTTTCACCAAACTATTTTATACAATTTTTCTGTTCAAATGTCGATGGCATTTTCACACATTTTGGAGAATAATAATGTGATCGAAAATACACAAAGAATACTCGGATTTATCTATTAAAAGAAAAAATGATTTTCTTGTTGCCCTTCACATTTTGCCATCCCACCACATATATCATCACCTAATGTCATTTTGAATTCGTGCCGAACATAATCAAAAGTACAATAATCTTGCAATTTTGTTCTTAAGGTATGATCAGGATAATCAGGATAAAAGAAAATTTGTCGATTTTCCGTTTTAAATATAAACCACGTGCAGAATGACGGTAATTAATATCCTGCTTAATCGAGGTGAAAATATAGTTATTATTAAATACTAAACGTAATTCTGTTATATCTTTACTGAAGGAGTTATACGCTATGCAATGTAATTGTGTAGGATTCAAATGCCATCAAATCGATTCTGCGGTTTGAAGACGTTAGCGCCATGTGTAAGTGTTGTATTCATTATTCATTTCAGTCACTATTCTTTCTTCAACAATGAAAAAATAGTTTTTTTGCAAAATCAAATGATCAAATGATTTATATCAACACATTTCCTACTGAAAAAAACTTTTTGAACAGTATGTTGTCATTTGACAGTGTTGTATCGCTATGGGTGCAATGGACACATGTAACTAAGGAATGCAATCAACAACGTTTTTACATGAATAATTAGCACAAAATTCAAGTGAAATAATTCAAACAAACTATTTAATATGAAATTTAACGAAACAATTTTTTTGTTCAAAGTTACATGGCATTTGAAACATTGAACCCGGTTTCTGTCTCTGCATTTTTCTAATTTGCACCTTTGCTCCTTCCTTTCAATGTAATATGGCCAGTGAGGAAAGCCATATGTGGCATCTGAGACTGGGCTCACATCTATCTGTGATGTTTTTACCGCATCTGATGTAGGAATCAGTGAATCGCGGACAACCTCCATTCGTCGAAGTAGAGCTGTTTTTCTTTCTTAATTATAACTTCAACTTCCAAAACTATTGCAACTGAACAATAAAAAAAATTCTTACAAAATCTATATGTCCATGCAAATAAACGCACGACGTCACACTGGCGTGAAATGAGAACAACCTGATTTGAAATAATGTGGCTAACAATGTAACAAAAATAGATTCACAAAACAAGTAACACACAATAACCATA
Organism: Locusta migratoria; assembly: GCA_026315105.1. Classification (NCBI taxonomy): domain Eukaryota; kingdom Metazoa; phylum Arthropoda; class Insecta; order Orthoptera; family Acrididae; genus Locusta; species Locusta migratoria. The sequence continues at coordinate 1,018,325 of CM048753.1, forward strand.
TCTTTCATAAATTTTTAAGATCATTGTCATCTAAAATTCTTCGACTGGCTCGAAACAGAAAGGAAAAAATAAGAAGCACATTCCACACACTACAGTGCATGTAACATGACAAACCTTATTGAAAGGGGACAGAAATGCTCCCTGTGGCTCACGACTGTAATACCTTGTTGTCATCTGTCACCAGCGTGACGAAACGCAAGAAGTCGGTGAAATGTGATGTGTCAATTAACAACACGATGAGTGGAAGGGAATCGTATTATGTACAAAATACCAACCATTGAAAGCATTCCACTAAATGTGATAAATTTCAAAAGTTAAATAACAAATGACATTTCCAAAGAGTCTCCAAGCTATAAGAGAAACTTTGACGCTCAGCTGTTCGATATTTCGAATGATGCACTTAAAATCAAAAGTTGTGTTGTAACATACACTTTGTGTCAAACATCGATCAGTATTTAATTTAATTAATGAATAATTTGTCTCTGATCAACGAATCAGAACTTCAGCTACAACCGGACTTGGCTTTCATTGTTTACCCACACACATGATCTGGATAGTTAAGCGCACTAACAGGTCCATACTCATTGCAGTCAGTCGATACCAGGCTGATTAATTATAATATTTATTCTTACTCAACGCTACTTTCAGTCCCCCGTCCCAACCACATTTTATTTTAACATATATGTTTCAACAGGCTGATGGGTAATGCACTTACACAGTGTTAAAGCACGTCTTTCCTCCACATCACATACTGTAGTTCAGTCGTTTCCCTGTAAGTATGTATCCATAATGTCCGAAGAGGATCTATCGTTGGATGTTAAAGTGTCCCGAGTAAAGTTCGTTGTGTCGAAATGTAACTATTAATCAATGCTCAACGCATAAGCAGTTTGCTCATACTTGCAGTGCACTTTATGAAGAGTCGCTATAATGAGGAAGGTGATTAAGCTTCTCGCCTCTTTAGCACACCCCTCATAAAGCAGCTAAATACCGGCTCTAGAAAGAACCGAAAAGTTGTTGGCGGGAGGGGCGCACGTCGGGGCAAGAAATTAGAGCCGGACAAAGGCCCGGGGGTGCGAAGCAAAAATGAAACCGCGGGTAGGGTGGCGGCGTGACGGGGTTCCATATACAAGGGGGGGGGGGGTTAGGGTAGGGGGTGAGGCCTAGGCGGAATGCTAATCAGGGCTGCGGCCGCGGCAAGTATTTGCAACTTTATTAATAACGCCCAAGTCCTGTGGCCGCGCTGTGACTGGAGGGGTGTCTGGGGGTGAGGGAGGGGGTAAGAGGGGTGGGGGTGAAGTAGAGGACGTGTCGGCCGCCACGGCGTGGGAGGAACAGGGGCAGGTTTGTTGCTCAGCCGTAGCGAGGGTTCTTAAGGCTCTCCACCGCTGTGTGGTGGGAAATAGGCCAGTGTTCTCCTTCTCATACACCTCCCAAATTTCTTGTTCGCTCTGTTGAAACACAGACTGACTGGTCACGTTCTTCCGCTCTTCATTTTCTTTCCGGTTGTCCATTCTTTTCCACCAATGAGTGAACTGATATATATATATATATATATATATATATATATATATATATATATATATATATATACACTGAGACTAATTCTGCACTTAAATTACAACTCGTTAATCTGGCTGTTCTGAAGTTGGTTGAAGTAGACTTTGAAAAGCAAACAAAAAACCATAAGTATGGAACAAAGCAAGTTCAGATCATGTAACTGTGTTCATGAATTATGTATCTTGACCTCTGGTAATAAATGCTAAACGTGACAAAACAATATGGTGAAAGTTATGTTCGTAAATGGCTGGTTGACAAGAATATGGAGGTGCAACAGTAATTCCTGAAATATTTCTCTCAACTGTTCTGTTCTATGGCCTACCTGTGCGCAAGAATAAGCTGCCTGTGCTCCTGCTCTTCAAATTAGGCCTATTGTGAGATAACGCTAACTACGGAATTCGCGGATTTGCCATGTGAATTCGATAACTACAACACAAATATAGTCCATGTTGGTTCTCTTCAAAGAAAAATATAAATTAATAGATTTTTTAGATGAAATACGAAGTCAACACACATATGAAATAAGTTTTAAGTATAATCCTTTATCTAACAGAAATATATCATCACAAAATTAAGTTAGACAATATCTTACAGTTTTGTCAATTAACTTCTCACAAGCCTGTTCATTACATCTTTCCATTAAAACCATAATTGTAAAGCAAAACCATCATTATGTTGGCTTTCAAGGGGGCTATTCAAATTTCCTCATTACACTCTGAAAGACGACCGTCTGTCCTCTTCCATATATTTTTTTGTTTATTTCTGTAAAGTTATAATTTATTTAAAGTCACTAGATTATCATTTTGTTAAAACTTGAACCCCACTCTTTTCAAGGCTTGAGGTATAGAATTTTTAGTTAATGCATTAAAATATTAGTTAATATTGCTAGGTTTCTTCTTATTTTGTTATGTTAATAATTTGTTATTATATTAATTAATGTGGCATAAGTACAACTTCTCCGCTACGCCACTGTCCCTGAGAGAAGGAGTACTTGTCTTACTTCTAAGTGGAGTGCGAGAATCTATGGCTGCCTGAATGTGGGGAGTATAGCTCGCTTTGCATCGTTCTCTCTGGCTCAGAGACTACTAAAAGGTCCGACCAAACTTTCAGGAAACATTCCTCACACACAAATAAAGAAAAATTGATATGTGGACATTTATGCGGAAACGCTTAATTTCCATGTTAGAGCTCATTTTAGTATTTCTCTTCAAATGTAGATTGAAATAATTCGTGAAGACAATTGTAAAAAATACCCAATTGTTTCGTTAGTATGTACTATACTTCCTCGATTCACCGCCAGTTGGCCCAATTGAAGGAAAGTAATGTTGACTTCAGTGCTTGTGTTGACATGCGTCTCATTGCTCTACAGTACTAGCATCAAGCACATCAGTATGTAGCATCAACTGGTTAGTGTTATCACGAACGTGGTTTTGCAGTTAGTGCAATGTTTACAAATACGGTGTTGGTAGATGCCCATTTGACGTATGGATTGCTTCGAACGTCTTCCTGTTGGGACACCTTCGTTCTGGAAATCTGTCTCGATACAAATGTACCACGCCACGGCTATTGCCCTGTGCTAATCCATACATCAAATGGGCATCTGCCAATTCCGCATTTGTAAACAATGCACTGACTGCAAAACCACATTCGTGATGAACACTAACCAGTTGATGTTACGTACTGATGTGCTTTATGCTAGTACTGTAGAGCAATGAATCGCATGTCAACACAAGGACGGAAGTAAACATTACCATCCTCCAATTGGGTCAACTGGCTGTGAATCGAGGAAATACGGTACATACTAACGAAACAATTGGGTATTTTGGCAACTGTCTGCATGAATTATTTCCATTTACATTTAAAGAGAAATACAAAAATGAGCTCCAACTTGGAAATTAAGCGTTTCCGGACACATGTCTACATATTTTCTTTCTTTGTGTGTGAGGAAAGTTTTCTGAAAGTTTGGCCGTACCTCTTTGGAATATATATATCTAAAGAACATTTACACTGAAATTACATGCAGTTATTGTAATAAATTATACCTCCACGGTGCCATACGGACGTAAGTCTCGAATAATACGTCACGAAAAATGTATAAAAATTGTAAGTTTCTGTATTTTACTCATTTTAATCATAAATATTTGTCCGCGGATAGCTTTCTGATGGCCACAGTGCCAAAAAGGCGTATTCCTATATTAATAAACAGTATTTAACATCTAATAAGTAAAGCATCATTTTGGAATTACTTAGGTTAACAATATGGCCTTAAAAGACACACACATTGCGGCACACCCAGATGAAATGAAATTAAAGTATTTTCAAACTATCATACTTCGCTTCGTTCTTCTGTCTGATCACTTTTTACGCACATTCAAAGTATTTTCATCGCATGAGGAACGTTTTACGCCGCGGAGACAGCACGTATACGATTCGTAGCGCGGACGCTTAATATAGGCGGCAGTAGCCGCAGCGTTGCAATGCGCATGCGCGGCTGAGGTTTAGATTCTCTGCTGAACCCCCTGCAGGCAGCATATGGGCGCTCCCGCGTCAGGGAGGGGCGACGGGAAACGACGCTTTTAACACTGGCGTTGGAGCTGGTAGAGACGCCAGCTCCTGGCTACTCGAGCTCTGGCGGTTACGCACGAATGGTCCCGAAGCGAAGGCAATGGAGCTACTGTGCACCTCGATTTGTGCATGGGAAAATCATCCGTGAAGGCAACATCCGCTCTTTATTTTTGTTTTGGCATTGAAGACTGATCAGAAACACTCCATATTTGAAAAATACCTAATAACTACAAATTAAAGACGTATTAACTGTAAAAGCCTTCAGAAGATCCGATCACGAATAATAGTGAAGTGACAACTCTCCACCTAGCATGAATAGCCATGTGGTTAGCGGCAACGCTCTGTGCTGCCAAAGGTAGTGGGTTCGAGACCAACTGGAAGCAATTTCTTAAAACCATATCTCCTTTTCAGAAATTAATGCGTAATGCAGTGTCAAAAATCAGACAATGCTGAAGGAATTAGCAATGAGACGATAAAAGTAGTAGGTGAGTTTTATCATTTGGGCAGTGAGATAACTTCTGATGGCCGAAGTAAAGAAGATATAAAATGCAGAATGGCTTTGGGAAGAAAAGCGTTTCTGAAGAAGCAACACTTGTTAACATCCAATATAATTTAAATGTTAGGAAGTCCTTTCTGAAAGCATTTGTCTGAAGCGTAGCATTGTATGGAAGTGAAACGTGGACGATAAGGAGTTCAGATAAAAAGATGATAGAAGCTTTTGAAATGTGGTACTACAGACAAATGATGAAAATTAGATCAGTAGATCACGTAACTAATGAGGAGGTGCTTACCCGAATCGGGGAGAAAAGGAGTTTCTGGCATATCCTGACTAAGAGAAGGGATAGATTGGTAGGACACATTCTGAGACATGAAGGGATTGTCAACTTAGCATTAGAAGGAAGTGTGTGGGGTAAAAATCGTAGAGGGAGACCGAGGGACGAATACAGTAAGCAGATTCAAAAGGATGTAGGTTGCCGAACGTATTCTGAGATGAAGAGACTTGCACAGGACAGGGTAGCGTGGAGAGCTGCATCAAACCAATCTGCGGAGTGAAGACCACAACAGTAACAGACACTATTGTGAAATAAATCGAAATTTGCGATGTTATGGTTTCCCTGTATTAGATTTAGATGGAATACCAAACTGTGGCGAATGAAAATTTGTGCCCGGGCGGGATTCGAACCCGGGATCTCCTGCTTAATGGGCAGGGCACAAATTTTCATTCGCCACAATTTGGTATTCCGTCTAAACCTAATACAGTGAAGCCATAACATCGCAAATTGCAATTTATTTCATTCATTTGAACGCTGTAATTCGTCAAATATATATATATATATATATATATATATATATATATATATATATATATATATAATTTTAGACACTATTGTATTTGTTGCGAAGTTGTGTTCCATGTTTGTCGTTAAATTCAACAATAGTGTAATGCGGAAATTTGAATAGCCACCTTGAAAGCCTAGAAAATAAGGATGGTTTTGTTTTACAATTATGATTTTAATGAAAAGATGTAATGATGATGCTTGTGAAAAATTGTCAAAATTGTAGGATGTTGTCTAACTTAAGTTTGTCTTATGTGATAATGTATTTCTGTTAGTTAAAGGATTATACTTCAAACTTATTTCATATTTGTGCCAACTTGATAATTCTACTAAAAAAACACATTAATTAATTTTTTGCTCTGAAGACAACAAAATGGACTATATTTGTGTGTTAGTGAATTCGTATGGCACCTCCGCGAATTCCGTAGTTAGTGTTATCTTACAGTAATTTGGAGAGCAGGTGCACAGGCAGCTTATTCTTGCGCACTGGTAGGCCAAAAAATGCAGTTGAAAGAAATATTTCAGGAATTATTGTCGCACTTCCATATTCTTGTCAACGCGTCATTTCTGAACTTTTGGCATATTGTGTATGTCACGTATAGCATTTACTAGCAGAGGTCAAGATACATATTTGATGAACACAGTTACAGGATCTGAAGCTGCTTTGTTCCGTACGCCGCTCATTGGCACTGAGGCCAAATCAGCTCTCATTTCTGAAGACGACGCGCCTCCATTCGTCCTCCCATAAGCGCATATCGCGACACCACTGGAGGCGGGCTGCACGGTGTTGGAGCTTGAGCCGAAGACGCACTAACAATATGCATGATCGTGCAGTATGGTGTGGGGACGCACGGCCTACCCCGGCCGTCATCCTCCGGTGATCGTCGAGGGACGATCGAACTGAACATTGGACCATCATTCAACACATGTCCTGCTGTTGATACACTAACAAAGCGATATTCTTTTCCAACAGGAGAATGGACATGTATCATGTACTACCCAACGTGCTCTTCAAGGTGTACGTCAACTACTCTGGCCACCACGATCCCCAGACCTGTCCGTTATTGATCATTTTTGGCGCCGGATGAAACGCCGTCTTGGCGCGGTCTTCATGGCCGGCACTGAATCTGGTCTCTCTGAGCCACCAGGTGGAAATGGCATGGTAGGCCGTTCCGCAAGACTAGATTCGACACTTGTTCGTTTTTAATCTTCCAGGAGTCTGTATAATATGAGGCCAATCTACTTCGATTGCAAACATGCTTGGAAATTGTAATTCCGTAGATTTTCCCGACGTAGTAATGGTTGTTGTTCTTCACGGGTTTGCGGCCGGATTATGTCGATCTGCTGATACGATATTTCGGCGGTCCACCTGGCGTTCTACACAACGGTCGTGAATCGTACGAATTGTCTGTCCAATATATACCAGAGCTCTTCTAGGATCTGTAAAAGATGATTTGGGATTGAGGAAGCCTGGAGTATATAAAATCCCCTGCCACTGTGGAAAGGTATATATTGCGCAGACGATCCGTACGATTCACGACCGTCGTGTAGAACATCAAAGGCACACACGTCTGTTCCAACCAGAAAAGTCTGCAGTGGCTGAACATTGTCTTATTGAAGGGCATAACATGTCATTTAAAGGCACGTTATTGGGATTGTGTCCTTAAGGAATCGATCGAAATAAGATTATCACATAATCTTACTAATAGGGAAAAAGGATTTCCATTGAGTAAAACGTGGAATCCCTTTTCATCTGATATTAAACAATAACGGTCTAGTTTTCGACCAGCTCCTCCTTAATTTTCGATTACTTGCTTTGGCTAACTTCTACCGCTGGTGGCGCTGCAATACTCTTCACTCCCCAGAGGTCGTTCTTCCACTTGTTGCACATGCGCACTGGCCTGTTCCCGCGGTATAAAGGAGCCGCCGGAACTGATGTGTCCTCTCCGTGTTCAGCAAGGTCCTGGAAACCATCCTTTCTCGTCGAATCCACCAGCACCTCCACCGCCACCAGTTTCTCCCCTCCTCCCAATGTGGCTTCCGACCCTCCTTCTCCGCCGACGACCAGCTCCTTCGCCTGACTCATCTCCTCTCCGTCCAACTCAACTCCCGTCGCTCCGCAATTTTTGTATCCCTCGACATCCAAAAAGCCTACGACCGAGTATGGCATTCCGGTCTCCTCTTCAAGATCCAGCTCTACGCCCTTCCCATTAATTACGTCCGCCTCATCGCTTCCTTCCTTACCCGCCGCCCCTCCTACGTCACTGTCTGCAACTCCAACTCCCGTATTTTCTACCCCTCCGCCGGGGTGCCCCAAGGCTCAGTCCTCTCTCCCCTCCTCTATCTCCTCTACTCTGCCGACATGCCTCAACCCCAACCTCCCGTCTATCTCCTCCAATATGCTGACGACACCGCCTTCCTGGCCCTCGCCCCCTCCCTTGCCCGTTCCCAGGTTTTGCTCCAGTCCCACCTCACCGAGTTCGCCTCCTGGTGTAACCGGTGGCTCCTCTCCGTCAATCCCGACAAATCCCAGGCAATAGTCATAGGTCGTACTACCCGCACCTTCCGCCTCCACGATTTCTATCTTACCCTTCACAACCGACCCATCCGCCACACCCCCACCCTCAAGTACCTTGGCCTTACCCTTGACCGCCAACTGTCCTGGACTCCATACCTCAAATCCCTCCGTGAGAAAGCTCTGTCCCGCCTAAACCTCCTAAAACTCCTCACTGGCCGGACGTGGGGCCTCCACCCTTCCACTGTCCTTCACACCTACAAATCAATCATGCGCCCCGTCCTTTGTTCCTTCCACCCCGCCTGGATATCAGCCCCTCCTACTTTCTACAAGTCCCTCCAGATTCTAGAACGCCACGCCCTCCGCCTCGCATACCGTATCAGACTCCCTTCCCCCACGCGGATCCTCTATGACCTCATCCCCTTCCCTCCTCTCCTACAACACCTCGAACATCTCCGGCTCCTTTACGCATCCCGCAAAATAGAGTCCCAAAACCCTCTGGTCTACCCTATTCTTACGAATCCCGGGCCTCTGCCACGCCTCCGCCAAACCGTCCCTCCCGGCCTTCACCTCCATACGCTCCGTATCCTCTCCCAAGGCAATTTCCGCACCCTTCCTCTACCGGATACCGAACTTCGGCCCGATATCTACCCCTCCTACCAACTCTGATCCCTTCCCCGTAGCATCAGCGCCCCTCCCCTCTCTCCCGTCCCTTTTCCTTCCCGCCCGCTTGCCTACCCCTCTCCCATGCCCAGAGTCTCGTCACTCCTTCCCTCCTTACGCTCTCTTCCCTCCCCTTCTCCCCCTCCCCCGCACTTCCCCCGTCCCTGCCCCACCTCCTCCCCTCCATCCCCTCCCCACTCCCTGCGGGGGCGTCTCGACTTTTTATCTATGTGTTCAGTGCAAGTGTCTCCAGTGTCGTGTGTTTTACTCAGTGCCTCCATAATCGCCGTCCCCATGTTTTATTCTTTACGCCGTCAGCTGTCTCCGTGTGTGAACTTCGTGTCTCCGCAATGTACTTTTAAACTTGTCACCGTGGCCGGTTGTCTTTACTGACTGTGTGTGTGTTTTATCACTACTCGTCTCTTTTTTTGTTCTCTGCCATATGTTTTGTCCCATTTATGCATGTCCGTTTTACTCTGACGAAAAATCTGTCTGTCAAGTTTTTTAATTTCCGCAATTTTGTTCATCTTTTTTATATTTTATCTCTTCTTTGTCAAATGCTTGTGTATCACATGGCTGAAGAGCAGCCACCGCAGCTGCTGCCAGCCTGCCAGCTGTTTCTACGGCTGGCTTTAAAACAACAATAAAGGAAAAAAAAAAAAAAAAAAATGATGTGTCCTCAGTTCCGGCGTGATTGTGCACCAGTCATACCTGAAGATGGCGGCCAGGTGGACCGCCGAAATATCGGATCAGCAGGTCGACATAATCGGGCCGCAAACCCGTGAAGAACAACAACTTGCTTGGAAATTATTCGGAATTCGATGATGTTTGAGGTGAATTCTGGATTGTGTGGACCGCGGCAGAGTGTGTCTTCAGAGCCTCCTGCAGGCAGACTACAGAGCCTTCCCCTCCCACCCTGGCCTTCGCCCCCACAGAGTCTGCGCCGCCCCCTCGCGGGCCAAACGGCAGCAGTTGTGAGGAGGCAGGGCTGCCAACCGCGCGGTGAAATATGGCCGCGGGATAATGGTCGCCGGAATTGGATTCCGCCCCCCTGCCCCCACCACCACTGCCCTCTGTCCTCCCGTGTCCTCCCACACTGGGGTCGCGCGTCGCTGTCGCTACAGCTCCAACCATCCATCCATCCATCCACTTCACACACTCTGCCTCTCTCTCTCTCGCTCTCTTGCTCCACTCCCGTTATTCTCTTTCGTTTGGAAAAACAGTAAGCCGGAATAAATGAACAGCGGTGGCAGGACGTGCTCCTATGTCCCCTCGTGTTGTCTGCTGACGGACGCTGTTAGCAGCGCCGCTGTCGGTTCACTGTGGCAGCTGATGGCTGCCCTCTGGCTGCGCTACGTGCAGAGCTCCGACAAACGATTACTGGGAGCTGCTGTATCCGCTACACTCCTACCCAAACATGATTTACGGCCAAAACTGAAAACGAAACTATGGTCATTAAATGCAAACGTAGGCTTCCGCGGCTGTTGTCACTATCAATAAAATTGTTCCGGGTATGAGACCGCGTCGTCATTCTATAAACTGTACCGACGTTTCAGTCACTGTAGCGGGCGGCCTGTGTCTGAAACAGACCCTGATGAAGGCCGCTTGCAACTGTGGCTGAAACGTCGGTACAGTTTATAAAATGACGACGCGGTCTCATACCCGGAAGAATTTTATTATTAGGCCATTAAGTTCACATTTCGATAAATTTACTAGTTTTCGCACATTTTGCAAGATCCTTTCCCTGTTCTAAGCTTTCTTGATGCGCCGGAACGACTCTGTTAGATCGATTGCTAGTACTTTTGAATGACAGCTATTGACCATGCACGACTTCATCACCACGCCGTGCGTACACAAACGAAATATTAAATTTGAGGGAAAATATTTTAGTTTGCATATGTATGCCTTGCTTTGTGTACATGTATATCTGTGTGGGTGGATACGTGTTTACCTATCCTTTTTCCTCCAAGGTCAGTCTATTCTCTCTCGGGATTAGAATGACTGGACCCACTCCCTTAAGACCCTCAACATTTCCTCTTCCCTCTCCTTCCCTGCTATTTCTGAACAAGCAGCCTTAGGTTGCGAAAGCTCAGTTTTGTGTGTATCTGTACGTTTTCATTTATGTATCAACGAACCGGTGCCTTTTCACCTGATAAGTCCAACTTTCTTGAATATATATTTAGTCTGAAGAAGAAGATTCTTCTACGAAATAGGAACGTAAATTTCAATTGCAGTGACAATATAAATCAAACAATGACTATCTGTTCTTTAAAATTTCCTCAAAATATTTCGTAGAAAATTCCCTCAGTTATTTTATAAACCACAGATATATTTTCAATACCAGTAGATTTACACATTCGAACAGACAGTTGCCACGTTACATAAATTCATGATGGATCTCTAAAACTGTACAAAGTCTTCAATAAATCCTATAAAAAATGTACAAAAATATAATTCACTGAAATACTTAAAATTACGGGTGGCTTAATGGCTCAAATGACTCTCTTCAAGACACTGACACTTGAAGTAAAATTTGCAGTTTTATTTCCCTTCGCACAAAATCAGTATAATAAAATATCCACACTCTTACAATTTTCTTGTAGATTCAAATGTTCAAATGTCTGTAAATCTATCGGACCAAACTGCGTGCTCATCAGTCCGTAGCTTACAAACTACTTAAACCTAGGTAAAATAACCTAAGGACAAGCACACAAACCCATGCCCCAGGGAGGACTCGAACCTCCACGGCGAGAAACCTCGCGCTCCGCAGCGAGACGCTTTAGAACGCTCGGCTACTCCACCGCGGCTTCCTTGTAGAGATTCAAGATAGTAACTGAAACTATTTGTGATATAGATTACTACAAAAAGTTTTTGTATTGATACTAATCATTCTTTTTTTCTTATTTCTTCGATTATGACGGTTGGCAACAACAAATATTGCCTTCCAAACAATGTAACAAGGATCATTAACGTAGAAATAATCAACAACAACATAAATAAACATGATGTAAGGCAGTATCAGGGATAATACTTCGTCTCACTACATTGAGCGTGTATAACCCTAACCAGGAGTCTGTAGAAGATGAACACACTAGTCGTACAGTTTAACTGGACCCTGTAACAATCTTGTCGTTGTTTTTGTTGTTGCTGTTGCTGCTGTGTTCTTCATTCTGTAGGCTGGTACGATGCAGCTCTCTCCTCTCTATTCTGAGCAAGCCTTTTCATCTCCTCATAAGAACGAAAACCCACATCAATTTGGATCTGCTTACTATATTCGTCTCTTGGTCTCCCTCTGCGATTTTTACCCCAAACATTCCCCCCCCCAACGCTAAATTCACGGTTATTTGATGTCTAGGAATGTGTCCTACCAATCGATCCCTTATTTCAGTCTAGGTATGCCAAAAATGCCTTTTCTCCCCAATTGTTCAGTACCTCATTAGTTGCGCGATCTACATTCCCAAATCTTGAGCATTCTTTTGTAACACCTCATTTCATTCGATCCTCGTCCTGTCTAAACTATTTCTCGTCCAAGGTAAAACTCCGCACAAATGGCTTCAGAAAAGAGTTTTTAACACTTAATTTTCGATGTTAACAAACTTCTATTTTCAGACATCGTATATCATCAGAACTATGACCGTCATACGGTATTTTACCGCCCAAGTATCAAAACTCATCTACCATCTTGACTGGTTCGTTACTTCATTTAATTCAGCATCAATTTTCTTAAACTGTATCCCATATCCTCGTATATGCACAGTAAAATTTTTTGTGTGTTCGTATCACTTCATTAATATTATTTTCGTTCTTTAATGACAACAGTTAAATTTTAGTCAAGTAAAGTTGTTGTTACGATGCTGATGAATAATAGTCTTCGTTCGTATCACTAAAGTAACCGCATTAACTATTTCGAAAAATAATGCAACAGTCCGTGTGAATTTACGCAAACTCAACAGGAAAATCAACGTGATCAATGTTTCCAAAACCCATCTCGGTTAATGATAAAGCACTTCGCTTTGAAGGAAACACGTTAATAAAACTTTGCTGCATAACAATCTGATATTCTATTCAATCTATAACTATAAATGTGAATGTCTGTTCGGTGTACGTTTATCACGTCTGAACCACAAGACATAAAGAGCTAAAAACTTGTACAGTTACTAATGTCTACCCGAGGAAGGATTTAGGCACTGTTTTATGGCGATTGGATAGGTATTTATCTATATACATATATTGATGTGAATGACTGTTCGGTGTACGCTTATCACGTCCGAACGAGAAGACGCAGAGACAAATATTTGTACAGTTACTAATTTGTACCTGAGAAGGTTTCAGGCACTGTTTTATAGCAATCTGATATTTAGTGATTTGAAGAATATGACGCGAAATGCGGAAGAATGATTACTCTTTGAAAATTATATTTACTCTTTGAAAATGGTTTTATTGGTTGCATTGTTGCTTGAGGGTTGATAACGATAAAAGGGTGGAGTATATTGGGATGGAAAGTTATCAGTGTATATAAAATTCTACGTGTGTGTGTGTGTGTGTGTGTGTGTGTGTGTGTGTGTGTGTGTGTGTGTGTTAATATTTCGCTCTGCAGCGGAAACTACAGAACGCAAACGAATGGTCTTTGTGTAATTCTTATCCGAAGTCTTCCGTTGTACACCATAGCAGTTCCATGCCGATAGCTATAAGGAGCTGGAAGATATGGTGGTTGAAAGTCGTCAAATTATTAAAAAAAATTGAGACTGAAGGCCAGCGATGAGGTTTGCGACTCTATAGCAAGGAGGTTACATACAGCGAAACGTGATGCCACAGACCATATCTTTGGTCTATGCGTGCTACAATGTCTTCAGCTCTTTCTCTGTAAGGATAAGCATACGAATAAGGAAATGTAAGGAAATTTATGGCGATTGGATAGGTATTTATCTATATACATATATTGATGTGAATGACTGTTCGGTGTACGCTTATCACGTCCGAACGAGAAGACGCAGAGACAAATATTTGTACAGTTACTAATTTGTACCTGAGAAGGTTTCAGGCACTGTTTTATAGCAATCTGATATTTAGTGATTTGAAGAATATGACGCGAAATGCGGAAGAATGATTACTCTTTGAAAATTATATTTACTCTTTGAAAATGGTTTTATTGGTTGCATTGTTGCTTGAGGGTTGATAACGATAAAAGGGTGGAGTGTATTGGGATGGAAAGTTATCAGTGTATATAAAATTCTACGTGTGTGTGTGTGTGTGTGTGTGTGTGTGTGTGTGTGTGTTAATATTTCGCTCTGCAGCGGAAACTACAGAACGCAAACGAATGGTCTTTGTGTAATTCTTATCCGAAGTCTTCCGTTGTACACCATAGCAGTTCCATGCCGATAGCTATAAGGAGCTGGAAGATATGGTGGTTGAAAGTCGTCAAATTATTAAAAAAAATTGAGACTGAAGGCCAGCGATGAGGTTTGCGACTCTATAGCAAGGAGGTTACATACAGCGAAACGTGATGCCACAGACCATATCTTTGGTCTATGCGTGCTACAATGTCTTCAGCTCTTTCTCTGTAAGGATAAGCATACGAATAAGGAAATGTAACAATAAATAAATAAATCAGTAAAAAAGAAATTTGTTTTAATACATCTCTTCAAAAAATCGATTTGAAGTTTCGCGCATTACATCAAGTGATTGATCTGTGATATTATTACAATCATTATTGTTGAATTTCGTGATTGGATTCTTCGAGACGAGTGCATTTTTATGTGTGATTTTATCTACCAAAACGCGAGCGCAGCTGCGCGTTTAAGCTACTATTGAATAAATTAAATTATTACAAACGCAGTATAAGAATATCATTATAAAATACAATTGCGTTATATTGTGATTAAAATCGAAATACATTTTTTACGCACACTGAATGCATCCCGAAGGCTATCCGACTTCATCAGTAAGTTGATAGTTTCGACCAAGCCAAAGATGCGACTGATTTTTCCCGAAAACTGTGGGCAAACAATATTTTGGCCAAAACTAGCGAAAACCGAACCTGATTATTCGGTAGGTCCTCAGTTTCCGTACTCTGCAGTTTCCTTCTGGCCGGAACAGCAGGGCTCATTCCGTACTGTCACATACAGTGAGGCGTGGAATCAGAACAGCACGCTTCCATTCAAGAGAGTCTTACAAAACATGATATATTGTTCTTCATATAGTGCTTTGTAGTGCCTCAAGACTTCTCCACGTATTGAGATGTCAAAGAATTGGCACAGATGTCTGATTACACTTGTCAAGAAAATTCTTCAGGGTTTTTGGCCGCATTGTCAATATATAAAATCCGACGTTTGGCTGCCGACCACCTTGACAAAGGCCACTTGCAACAGTGGCCAAAATGTCGGATTTTATATTTTGCAAATGTTCAAATGTTTGTTAAGCTTCAGGGACTTAACTACGGGGTCATCAGTCCCTAAACTTACAAACTACTTACGAACTAGCTAACACTAAGGACGACACAAATATCCATGCCCGAGGGGGGATTCGAACCCCCGACCGTAGTGGCTGTGCAGACCGTGACTGGCGCGCCTCAGTCCCCTCGGCCACTGCGGCCGGCTGTATTTTGCACCCGCAGCCAAAAACCCTGAAGAATTTTATTGACAGTGACAACAGCCACGGAAGCCTTCGTTTACACCTAATTGCACTTCTTCGTAATTATTTGTTTGTGATAATTTCAGACGTTGTTCAAGTTGCCGGTTCTTTCTGTTCAGCTGTACGTCCCTCCCATTACCAATAACGATCTCGCGTAAAATTGGAAATGTAGCTCCCTAGCTTCCAGGATTTGTACTGCAAAACAGGCACTGACAAACTATTTTTGCCATCAGCTGTGGAATATGACACATATTAAAAATCATTTTGCATCACCTTTGTGCTCCATAAACACATTATTCCTGGAGCTACGTTGAGAAGATTCGAAAAACGTGATCCTTTGAACTGCCTTAAAATGTTGTTGTTGTTGTGGTCTTCGGTCCGGTGACTGGTTTGATGCAGCTCTCCACAATACCCTATCCTGAGCAAGCCTCTTCATCTCCTCATAAGAACGGAAACCCACATCCATTTGAATCTCCTTACTATATGCGTCTCTTGGTCTCCCTCTGCGATTTTTACCCCACACGCTTTCCTCCGATGCTGAATTTACGATTCCTCGATGTCTAAGAATGTGACCTACCAAGCGATTCCTTCTTTTAGTCAGGGTATGCCAAAAATTCCTTTTCTCACCAATTCTGTTTAGTACCTCTTGATTAGTTATGCGATCTACCCTTTGTTTCGTTATCTAATTTAAGTCCTTCAGCATCACCTGAATTTCTAAGACCGCATTCCATTATTTTTGTTTTGCTCTTGTTAATGTTCATTTTATACGCTCTCTTCAACACACTGTCCATTCCGTTCAACTGCTCTTCCAGTCCTTTGCTCTCTCTGACAGAATTACAATGTCATCAGCAAAACGCAGTGTTTTTATTTCTTCCCCCTCAACTTTAATCCCTATTCCAAATTTTTCCTTGCTTTCATTCACCGCCTACTCGATGTCCAATTGAATAACATCGGAGAAAGACTACAACCCTGTCTTACTCCCTTCCCAACTGATGCTTCCCTTTCATACCCTTCGAGTCTAATAATTGCGGTCTGGCTTTTTTACAAGTTGTTCAGGTTTCCCTGTATTTTACCCCTGCTGACTTCAGAATTTGAAAGAGTGTATTCCAGTCAACAATGTCACATGCACACAACGAAATAGCCACTTCTATCGAATGCGTATTCATGTACTCGTTGAACGTAGGTGAGGCACCAGTATTTGCAGCTTCATTCAATATACAGTGTAAGAAGACTGTAGGACGTTTGTAGAGATTATATGGACATTCTCTTACAGAATGAAGAAGAATGCAATTTTTCATCGCACATGTATTGTAGCTTTGTGAAGAAGAAAAAGATTAGCTGCAAGAGGAGTAGTAGTGATTTAAGGCTAATTTGAGGACCTGAAAACAACCACAGGTAGTGTTGAAAACTCGCCCCGTACAAGCAGGAGTACAATATAGGGAGCATAAGGTTATTTACAACTTGTACAAAGCTAGACAGCGATTGTCAGAGTTGAAGGGCATGAAAGGGATGCAGTGGTTGGAAAGGGAGTAAGGCAGGGTTGTAGCCTTTCTCCAATGTTATTCAATTTTTACATTGAGCAAGCTATAAAGGAAAGGAAGGAGAAATTTGGAGAAGGAATTAAAGTTCAGCGTGAAGAATTAAAAACATTGCTTTTTGCCGACGACATAGTAATTGTGTCAGATACAGCAAAGGACCTGGAAGAGCAATTGAACGGAATGGACAGTGTGCTGAAAGGTGCATATAAGATGAACATTACCACGACCAAAACTAGGATAATGGAGTGCATTGTAAGAAAGTCAGGTGATGCTGAAGGAATTAGATTAGGTAATGAAACAATAAAGGAGATAGTTGAGTTTTATTACTTAGGCAGTAAAATAACAAATGATGGTCGCAGTACAGAGGATATAAAATGCAGAATGGCAATGGGTAGGAAGGCATTCTTGAAAAAGAGAAATTTGTTAACATCGAATATTGATTTAAGCCTAATGAAGTCCTTTCTGAAAGCATTTGTATGGAGTGTTGCCTTGTATGGGAGTGAGACATGGACGATAAACAGTGCGGACAGGAAGAGGATTGAGGCTTTTGAAATGTGGTGCTACAGAAGAATGCTGAAGATTAGGTGGGTGGTTCGCGTAACTAATGAGGAGGTACTGAACAGAATTGGGGAGAAAAGAAATTTCTGGCATACCTTGACTAAAAGAAGGGATAGATTGGTAGTACACATTCTTAGCCATCAAGGAATTGTGAATTTAGCGTTGGAGGGAAGTGTGTGGGGTAAAAACTGCAGAGGAAGACCAAGAGATGGATACAGTAAGCAGATTCAGACAGATGTAGGTTGCCGTTCTTATGTGGAGATGAAGAGGCTTGCTCAGGATAGTGTATTGTGGAGAGCTGCATCATACCAGTCTCCGGACAGAAGACCACAACAACTGGTAGCCCAAGGTCAACAACTGTGGCAGATGAGCGGTGTCTCTGACTTCTCGTCCAGTCCGTGATAGACGAAGACTCTGTGAGGGCCACCGGTAGGCGAGTGTCAGACCAGACTGTACCAAACAGACTCCACGAAAACTCTCTGTATTCTAGACCACCATCAAGAGACCCGGTCGTTAAATCCAGAAACCGTGCTGTACGGAACAGTTACGCTGAAAACCACCCGCAATTGACTGTGAAACACTGCGGAAAGTTGTCTTCACACATAAATTGCGACGTGTCCGACTCTACATGATCGTCGAGAGTGTGCGTGTAGAGAAGCTAGTAATGTTACACATCTGAGGCACACCATTAACTGCCAACAAAAAAAGTGGCTCATCATAAACTTCATTGGTAACAGGAGCCCATATCTGGTGTTCTGTTGATGACAGAAATATACGTTGCGTATATTGCCATTACTAAAGTTTTCATTCATGACAAATTACAATTAATCTCCATATATAAAAGGAAGTGTCCCGATTGGCTGACTGATTGATTGACTGATTGACTGACTGACTCATCATCGCCCAGCCCAAACCACTGAAAATAGATACTTGAAATTTGTAGAGGTTGTTGATCTTACTCTGTAGGCGTCATTTAAGAAGCGATTTTTTGATATTCCGTCCGTAAGGGGGTGAAATAGGGAATGAAACGTTTTTTGAAAATACGTAGCTATTTAGACAATTTTTAAGCTAGAACTACAAAATTTCGGATTTTAATTCAGGGTTCGAATTTAAAAGACACGTGTTTCGACTTTTTTTGAAATTCGACAAATAAGGGGGTAAAATAGATGACGCAAAAATTGATTTTCAAAAATATGTTGCTCTTAACTCAAATTTTAAGCTACAACTACGAAACTTCGAATATGGACTCTTCATCAGGATTAAAAAGACACGAGTTTCGGTATTCTTGGAAATTCAAAAACTAAGGGGGTAAAAGATGGGATCAAAAATCCTTTTCGGAAACACTTTGTTGTGAAGACAATTTTGAAGCTATAGCTGCAAAAACTGGTATTTGTATTGTTTGTTATGATTTAAAAAATACCTGTTTCGGTATTTTTGGAAATCAACTATCAAGGGGGTTAAATTGGAGAGGGATGTTTTTCGAAAATCTGTTGCTATTTAGGCAATTTTGAAGTTAGACCTGCAAATTTTCGGATTTGGATTCGGTGTTCGAATTTAAAAGACACGTGTTTCGGCATTTTTGGAAATTATACTAATTAGGGGGTGAAATACGGGATGAAAACATTGCTTTTCAAAGATATATTTCGGTTAACTCAAATTTCGAGCTATAACTACGAATCTTAAGATACGGATTCTTCATCAGGATTAAAAAGAAATAACTGGTGCAGACCAACCAGGCTACGCATGCGAAGCAGCAGGGGTTCAGCTAGTCTATATATAAAAATGAATGTTTGTCTGTATGTCCTCTATGTGTTCATAAACCATTCATACGATTGCTGTGAAACTTTGGTGAGCTGTTCACCGTACGCCCACGATGGTTTGTGACCCAAAAACAAAAGAGTGCAACACATAGTTAAGGAGATATGACGTCATAAACAATGAGAGGCAACTGCGTGAAAATACCCACATTTATGCGTCAATTTTGGAGAATGGGAGTATTTAGAGTACCGCTCACAACAGTTTCGCTGTAGATGCCGTAAAACTGTCGCATGAGGTATGACCTTCTTTCAACTAAATTTAGCATTAGAGATGTTACTATTTATTTTCGTCCGCAAGTCTCCCTTAATTCTCTTGCATCCAAAATGAAGCAATCTGTTTTCTTAATCTCTATCTATATAAAAACGAATGGACACTCACTTGCTGAGTAAATACGAAATTTCGAAAAATACTTCACCTATGAAACTGAAATTTGGCAGGAAAGTGGTTTATAGGTAGAAAACGTCAGCTAAGAAAGTATTTTGTGATGGGTGCATGTCGAAGCATAATTCTCCTACAGACTCACGAAATCTACAGTTTCATCCCGATCTTCACGAAATTTTACTGTCTACTTTAAGTTTCATACTGTGCGTGAGAGAGGGTACTTTGCGACATTAAAATTTATCCCTAAATACCTTGTGAAGGGCTCGACGGATTTCACAGATCCCTTTTTTTGTTGTTTTCGTTATACTCAGAACAACGGTTGCATGAAATAAAACTGGTATGTTTAAGAACAACAAAGTTCGTTTTTCAGTGTGACCCTGCGTTTCTATTGCATAAAAATCTATAGTTTTGTTCCGATCTTGATGAAATTTTGCACACAGCACCTTAAAAACTAGAGGAATATCAGAGTCTGTGTAAAATTTCGTTCGGTTCATGGTGGACGGTACTTAACTTACGGAATTTTACAAATTCCATAGTTTCTCTCCAATCTTTATGAATTTCTGCACGCATGACGTTCAAACCAAGAGGATGATCAGTGGGTACACAAATATTTCTATGGTTGGTGACAGAGGGCGCCTTGTAGAAAACTTTGCCAGTTGAGGGAAAGGTGGAAACGAAAATAGATATAGAAGAGAAAGAGATGGATCAGAGAGAGAGAGGGGGGGGGGAGGGGAGGGGAGGGGAGGGGTGGGGAGGGGAGGGGAGGGGAGGGGAGGAAATGTGGACTACGAGAGTGTAGGATAAACACCCAGGTTTACAGCTGGTACAGTATAAAAGGGGTGAAAATGTTTAGGTAACCGGAACGCGGTATATGAGATGATCCTAGGTAGTTCATTGTCCAACACTCAAAATAATTGGCACTGTACTCAGACGTTGTAAGGAAGGCACTTCCCCGAGTGTGAGGGGAAACGATAGAAGGTTCCATGGAGCTAGTGCGCTCGGTCTTTTTTGTGGGATGGTCTGCTTTGTTTTGGAGATGCTGCAGACACTAACAAGGGAACACCAAGTATGGTACCAATGGAATTTGATGGGTCGTAGGTACGTTGTGAGGGAATTGCTCCAGACCATCAAACTAAAAGGATTTGTTCCAATGGGCCTTGATTTGTAAGAAAATCGAGATCAAATTCGCAGCAAATTACCACGCGTACCGTGTCTGCTTATATATGGCGTTTACCGCTCAGCGAGACAGCGTGGTGGAATCGGCAAGATGCTAGGATGCCATGCAGGCGACCTGGATTCAAGTCCGACATGGGTCAATTACTTTCCACACATGTCAGATGGTTGCGCATAATTATAACCGTTCTTTTGTAAACGTTTGCAGTGAATGGTCAGTATAAAAACATGTAACAATCGCTCAATATGTTATGTATTGCGCGACGATTATTTTATTCGCTGTATTATAGTATCTTCGTTGACGAAACAAAAGCGTGCACTTGCACTATTAAAGTCATTACACTCAAGTGTACCCCGTTGTGCCAACCATGTGATGAGTATATTTACCGTCAGGTAAAACTCTTGAATTATTAACAGCTAATCGTGAAATCGCTTCACGAGAAGACTCGATTCGAATACATTCATTACTGTTGCATCAGCTCAGCGCACAAGTCTTCGTTCCCAAGATTAAATATGCCTGGTTTGCGCCACAATTAATTGACGACCGAACATTGTTTTTGAATGTGCACGACCAGTATTTTCCAGTATCGCTGATGAAAACACCTCGCGCCTGTAGGGCGGTAGCATTTATTAGATGTGCGTGGTGCTACAATGTTCTGTTTTTTCTGTGCTTCTATGACAATTACCAATCAGAATTTTGTACAGGTGTTAAGGATAGTGACGATGGCGACAGTGAGTAAATAACACTGCGCAGTAAGTAAAATAATCAGTTGCTACTGCCTTATTTGCTATTATCCTGACTGTTTACTCAAACAGTAACATAGGAGTGGGTATAAAGGCATACAATTATGCACAATAAAAGAAGAGAAATGAAGGAAAGTGTCAAATAAATGACCCAATGGGGACGATTGTTTATTTTTTTATTTTCTTGGTTATTTTTTTTAATCGTTTGACTTTTCATTTTTTTAGTTTTTCTTTCTTTATATCTTTTTTCCTTCCTCAATTACTTCTTAATTTTTTTTGAAATGTAAAAAGGGGCAATTACAATTTTTAAAAATTGTTCTCCGCTAGGTATCGAACGCGGGTCTCCTGCAGGGGAGCCTCGCACCTTGCCGAGTACACCACGCTGTCTCGCTGAGCGGTAGCCGCCATGTATAAGTAGTAATTTGCTGCTAATTAGATCTCGATTTTCTTAGAAATGCAGGGCGATTGGAACAAATCCTTGTAGACATTATTGATAAATATGAAGCATAGAATTAAGATTTGTGGTGCGGCCGGGAATCGAACCCGGACCTCCATGTTTACTAGGCAGACAAATGTTCAAATGTTTGTGAAGCTTATGGGACTTAACTACGGGGTCATCAGTCCCTAAACTTACAAACTACGTATGAACTACTTATGAACTAGGACGGCACAAATATCCATGCCCGGGGGGGATTCGAACCCCCGACCGTAGTGGCCGTGCTGACCGTGACTGCAGCGCCTCAGTCACCTCGGCCACCGCGGCCGGCACTAGGCAGACGTCTTAACCTTTTTTTTTCAGGTAGTTCTATGCTCTGCGGTCGTTCGTTTAGTTCTTTCTTGATTTTTCGTTGAATATTTGGCTCAGCTTTTTTATTACAGAGGGCGTTTAGCCCCCTGACCGGGCGCGCTGAGCCACGGCGCCCGGCACCGTTAGACCACCACACCACCAACTATTAAGGCGCCTTGGAATAGTCTAAGTATGATTTCCCTCCTCGTCACAAACTTTAATTCAGCTTCTGTGTTCCAAAGATAATTGCCACTACTGCCAAGGCTCTCCATGCAGCGGAATAGCACCTCAGCAATGGACATGGTGGAACAATGCTTCAGATTTATCAATAATGTCTTTGAAATAAAAAAAATGTTCAAATGTTTGTATAGTTTATGGGACTTAACTACGGGGTTATCAGTCCCTAAACTTACAAACTACTTCTGAACTACTTACGAACTAGGACGGCACAAATATCCATGCCTGAGGGGGGATACGAAGCCCCGACCGTAGTGGCCCTGCAGACCGTGACTGGAGCGCCTCAGTCCCCTCGGCCACCGCGGCCGGCGTCTTTGACATATTTGAGACGTAAATCCGTCTCTGGGATTGTTTATTTGTGTTAATTGATAATAAATCCTTGTAGGTTTATGGTCTGTAGGAATTCCCTCACGACATATCTGTGAGCCATCAAAATCCGTTGGTATCATAGTTGGTGTTCCCGTTGTTAGTACTAACCGACCTGTTAGGGGCGCGTTAACCGTTAGCCACAGAGTAACGGGCGGGACAGTTTGCAGCGAGTAGACTGGGCGAGAGATGACGAGCCGAGATGTCGCGGCTACCTCAGGAACTGAGGGCTGGCAGGGGAGTGGGAAGGGGGAGGGGGCGTGGGAGTCCGGTCTGGGGGTGCAGTCGATAGTGCAGTCGACCGGCCGTCAACAGTCGACAGGAAGCTTATCGCCGCCGATGAAATTAATACCGGCCGAGTGGAGGGGAGGGGAGGGGGTAGCTGCGGGCCGCTTAACGACCAGGCAGGGGGTGGTGGAGGAGAGGGGGTAGTGGAGGGGGAGCAGTCGGCACTGAGTGGGCGGTGACGTCACAGCGGGGTGTGGGCTGTTAACGCCGGCTGAGGCGACTGCTCCAGTAAGAGGCTCCACTCACTTCACCTACTGCAGTCATTAATATCTGAAACTACATCTGACTAACGGCTAAATGCACACATAACATTTATATTCGTGAAATCCACGACAAACAATCTCTCGAATTATGTAACTTTCATTGGCCTTCTTGTATGAATAAATTACTAATCTGTACCACAATTTTCGTGTTAGCGTATTTATATAATTACTAGCTTATATTTCACTGTAAGGTTTTAAAATAAACGCCTTGTGCTACTGCGAATGAAGGGTTTTATTTTTATATTTTTAAGTCACCCATTACGCGTTTCGCCTTTCTCTCAAGGCATCACCAGTGGGTGTCCTGAAATATTTACATGTTTCTGTTTACACATATTGTGGTGTTGCACAAGTCCAAAGTGCGCCACCTACTTTCGCTGCGCGCCGCCATGCACGCACGGCGCGGCGTTCTTACGACGACAGCCACGAGCGCCCTCTGCTGCAACTCCGCTCGTGGCCACCACTGATCGACATCGTTCACTTGGGACTGAGATAGCAACCAGTTAGGACCTTCGTAATCAGATAGGCACCAGTGAAGACTTGGCTGTCGTATAGGCACTAGGAAGCAGTACTAGGCAGGCCTCTAGCTCAACTATGTATCTGCAGTACTGAGCAATGCAAAAGTTAAGTATTGTATAAATTCTGTGCAATGTATATCTCGTTCTAATTTACTCTAGTGTTTCTAGTTTCTGGCTGCTCCCCTTCGTACCTGCACCAGCATGCTATCTTTATTCCTGTGTCGGTCTCATTCCACTCGGCCACTGACACCTACGACGGAAACGAGACACAAAAGCGGCGACGAGGCTGGGACACAAAACATATAGGTTACGTCTCTTACACATATACAAAACATTTCATTTCTGATTTAAAACAGTTCGTTGCTTGGTATAAAATGGTGTACTTACAGCACTTGCTACTCCTATTCAGTCTCTTTCTGGCAACCAGGTCCAAATGTTACACTGTTTCCTGAAACACATTGCAGTTTTCTGGTTCCACTGTCACCTGCTGCCATACTGTGTCCACTGCTGTTTGTTTTGTAGTGGTGCCAACGAAACAGTTGAATTTCAAATAAGCTAAGGTTGGCACCACTACAAAACAAACAGCAGTGGACACAGTATGGCAGCAGGTGACAGTGGAACCAGAGAACTGCAATGTGTTTCAGGAAACAGTGTAACATTTGGACCTGGTTGCCGGAAAGAGACTGACGTGGAGTAACAAGTGCTGTAAGTACACCATTTTATACCAAACAACGAAATGTTTTAAATCAGAAACGAAATGTTTTGTACATATTTAAGAAACCTAACCCATATGTGTAAACAGAAACATGTAAATATTTCAGGACACCGACTGATGATGCCTTGAGAGAAAGGCGAAACGCGTATGGGTGATTAAAAATATAAAAATAAAACCCTTCATTGGCAGTAGCAAAAGGCGTTTATTTTAAAACCTTACAATGAAATACAATTCAGCTGCTGCTCAAAATGGCCACTGCAAGCAACGTATTAAACTAGCTTATATGCCCGTGCTTCGCAACGGTTGTTAAAGAATGTCCCGTGTGTATCATGGTTCTTTGGGTTCCGGACGTAGGTCAGCAAAAACACAATCCTTGTTGGATCTCTCTGTCAATAAACTGAGTTCTCTTAGCCAAGATGTCAAATTTAAGTAGAAGTCATTGTCGAAAACGATGAATATTCATAAAGTTTTTCATACTAAGAGTGAAATTAATTTAAGTCCGTGCTTCGAAACAATGTAAATTCAATGTTAGGTTGTGTTCATAAAGTTACACATTGCAACAGCAGCGCCGAAAACGGCTGGCAAATTACATTTATGAAAACGATATTGGATAAGTGCGAATATTGATTTGTAACAGTTTTCACAAATATCTTCTTGAATAGGAATTTGGAATGAATTGTAAGACTGTGTGAATCATGAGACTCTGTACAAAAGAGTTTCGCGTGAAAGTGCTGGTCATAATGAGATATGACAACAACGGATGTATCTGATTCGGTAAAATTTTACTTTCTATCCTGGCGGCCTCGTGTCTATATGTTGGCAACGTCAATAACACGATATAAAATCGTTGCAAAGATGACCAAACCACATACAGTGTAGATAACACTGCTGTTCCTGCTGTATGCTTGATTTCACGACAAAATATTTGCGTGTCACGCGATTGGCTTATGACGATGTCACATGATTCTCGTTATTCAACATCTGTTGCCAACATTATCATAGAAGGCCGCCGGGATATGAGTAGGACTACGTCGCATAGTTTTTCTTGACCCAGCTGTCAAACGAAAACACCTTTCACAGCAGAGAGTGTCGCGGCTATATGTATCAGAGATCACTGATTAGCACAGACCAGTGAGCTTACTGGCACAGGCATATCAATATCTATGGCCTAAGAGACATTCATTAATGTATGTCTGTGTTTCCACCACGCTTCCACGACAGTGATCAATGTTCCACGAGTATTTTTATCTTTGAGTCTATCTGGATTTTTATCTTTGTTTTGTGTCTCTGTTCATAGTCGGTAATGTGTGGTTGACGGAAACATGTGATCTATTTTTAAAAAAAAATGCGTATTTGATATTCCTCGTCGTTATTAAAGTCTGAAAGGACCGTATTGTCATACGATTGAAAGAATAAATACATTTTTACTCGTACTGTTAAGTTCGTAAGTCACAGAGTATATAGCTTTTCCTAAGAGTATTTATTGCATATTTTGCGAATTTTTGCTCGTCACACTCACCCACTGCCACGCACCGCGACCAACCTCCCTTACTAACATCATTAGACCAAGGGCTATCTACCACCACAACCACGAGTGGGTGGCAGTATGTGGTCATGGAGAAAAGTCTGTCAGCACGTACATACACAAGCCTGTTATATATAGATATAGATTTTTATTGGCTGTGTGGTGTCGCACAAGTACAAAGTGCGCGCCACCTACTTTCGCCGCGCGCCGCCATGCACGCACGGCGCGGCGTTCTCACGACGACAGCCACGAGCGCCCTCTGCTGCAGCCCCGCTCGTGGCCACCACGGAAAGACACCACCACTTGGGACTGAGTTAGCAACCAGTTAGGACCTTCGTAATCAGATAGGCACCAGTGAAGACTTTGCTATCGTACAGGCACTAGGCAGGCCTCTAACAACTATGTATCAACATTCTGCAGTACTATGTAAAAGTTAAGTATTGTTACATTCTGTGCAATATATCTCTTTCTAATTTACTCTAGTGTTTATAGTTTCTGGCTGCTCCCCTCCGTACCTGCACCAGCGTGCTATTTTTGTTCCTGTGTCGGTCTCATCCACTCGGCCACCGACACCTACGACGAAGCTGAACACAAAAGCGGCGACGAAGTTGGGATACAAAAGGCTGAACCTTGGTGTGGTAGCTGACACATGGCCACCTTCTTCGGCGAAAGGACGCGCCACAGTGGGCAACATTCTGGTGGACTGTCCACTTTTAGTTCCCTCGCGACAATCTTTTTATCTGCCAGATGTTCGGACTCCCTTAGTGCCCTGCAGAGTCTTAAGGACCCTTTCTCGAACCATCCTCTCGTGTATCGGATCCAACGCTCCCGCCAGTTGCTAGCAGATGACAGCTGTCACGTTTCTTTCCTGTGGGTCCCTGGCCACGTGGGTGTGCCCGGGAATGAGACCGCCGACATAGCAGCCAAGGCCGCAGCTCTTTTGCCTCGCATGGCTACCTTTTGCGTCTCATCGGTCGATGTTCAGCGGGCTCTTCGCCGGAGTATCGTGTCGTCCTGGCACAGTGCGTGGTTCTCACTGTACAACAATAAATTGAGAACTGTAAAACCGATCCCGACCGCTTGGAGGACCTCCTCACGCCCCTCTCGACGGGAGGAGGTCATCCTGGCCCGGTTGTGGATCGGTCACTGCCGTTTCAGCCACCGTCACTTGCTATCCGCCGACCCTGCACCGCTGTGCTCCTGCGGTGAACTGCTGACAGTGCGACATGTTTTACTGACTTGTGTTAATTTTAATCATCTCCGTGTAGCCCTTCACTTTCCGTCTACTCTGGAGGAAATTTTAGCTGATGACACACGAGCAGCTGCTCGAGTTTTGCGTTTTATCAACTTGGCCAACTTATCAAAGGATATTTAACCCTTTTAACCTCTTCTTGATGTTCTAACTGGCAGTTACCAATTTTTTTTTAGATCTAGAGAATCTCTATTCTTGTCTGGGCGCTAATGACCTAAGCAGTTGTGCGCCCTTAAACAAAAAAAAAAAAAAAAAAACAAAAAAAAAAAAAAAAAAAAAAAAAAAAAAAAAAAAAAACTGCCAGATGCAGTTCCTTTTCTGCTAGGAGACGATGCTGCCAATGTTGACCGTGTTTTAGTTTTAATCAGCGCAGCTGGCTTTTATCATGTGATTTGATGACCCGGTGAACTTCTTATCACATACCTCTTAATATAAACCGCATTAATTTATATCATACTAGCTGAAAAGCCGGCGTTACCCGGATATTTATCTATTTATTTATGCAATTTTTCAGGTAAGTATTCTTTTGTATAAGGGCTGTATATCTGTAAAATCTCTTGGCAATATAATTAGTTGTAAGCAAGAAGTAGACTAAAACTTTGTGCGTGATGGTGCGATTTTCCATGAACGATATTCTTTATGTGCTCATTTAGCATGGATTACGTGTCGTACTGTGATACAATTTAGAAGGCACACTCAACTATATGCGTGTATACTGTCTGTAAAATTTCCTGTCGCTACAATTTGTAGCGTTCAAATTATAAATTCATTACGTGATACCGAGAGCCGTAGTTTTACTCCATAAACAGCGGAAAAGTAGTAAGCGAGATACGTTTTTCCTTTCATCATTTTACTAAGGTTTCCAGCGAGAAAAAGTTTGCTAAATTTTTGAAATTATGTTTAAAGTTTGTTGCAAGTCTCTACGTACTGTTATTCTTATACAGTGTATTTCGAAAGTCTCGCCGCATTATATGACATTTTTTGCGATTTCTATTGGTTATGACGTAATATCTTTTGAACCATATGCCGTATGTGATTCTTAACCATGAAGCAATTGTTACCTCACGGTAACGAATGTGTGTACCAAATTTGGTTCAAATCGGTCTAATGGTTTAGGAGAAAATGAGCATCATTGTCGCAGAATGCAGCAGTTTCTCGCGCATCTCATTGTTTATGACGTCATATCTCGCGAACTATATATTGTATGTGATTATTACACTTACAGCGACCGTCCTCATGGAGTGAAGCTTACGTGTACAAAATTTCATAGAGATTGGAAGAAAACTGTAGATTCGTATGCAACACGTACACACATACGGACACCCTCCTTTATATATTAGATCCATTTATAAAGGCATTATCAGATACCTAAGCATCGGTTCGATACTAGGCGCAAAGAGTGGGCAATTCACGCACACATGCAAACATTTATGGCAATCAGTTGAAGGCTATTGATATCTCATAAAAAATCTCTACTTTTTTTTGAATTTTTCAATTTCCCAAGAAACTGATCCAATTTGTTTTTCATTAGAACGTTACTCTTTCTTTGAACGTCAAATATGCAACATTTTATCGCAATTACGAGAATAATATTGATATCCCATTGAAAAAAGCTCTTTCAGTTTCTAACGAATTTTCACATTTTCCTGGTAACTTTCCCGAATTTTTAGTTTATAAGAACGTTCACCTTTCGTCGAACGTCAAATGATCAAAATTTTATCGCAAGCGGATGAACGGTTCTCAACTTATAGTATTGAGTACATTCAGAAACACATTGAAAAAGAAACTTAGTGCGAATTCTGCGTCTTTCCTTTTTAACTGTCTATTTCTTTTAGTCAAAACTTTTCCAAGACCATAATGAACAAACCAACAAAAGAATTACCCCTCTCCGTCGTGCAAATAGTCAGTTATAGTGCTGAATTCAATCAAAACACATTGAAAAACGCACTTTCAGTTTTTCTCAATTTTTCCAATTTTCCGGTAGATTATAAAAAAGAAAATTATTTCATACAAACATCGTCCTGCCAAAGCCGTACTCAAGTGATGCTCTTACAACCACGTGGCAATTGATTTCAATTCAATGGAAAAAATCGATTCCAGTTCTTCCTAAATTTTCCTTCTTCCCGGGCGACTTTTCCAAATTTTTACTTGATGCGAACCTTCCTCTTGCTTTCAACATGAAATGTACAAAATTGTATCGCAATTTTATCAGCCGTTATGTATATATATATATATATATATATATATATATATATATATATATATAATGACGGCGGGTTGAAAAACGCACTTTCAGTTTTTCTCAATTTTCCGGTAGATTATAAAAAAGAAAATTATTTCATACAAACATCGTCCTGTCAAAGCCGTACTCAAGTGATGCTCTTACAACCACGTGGCAATTGATTTCTATTCAATGGAAAAAATCGATTCCAGTTCTTCCTAAATTTTCCTTCTTCCCGGGCGACTTTTCCAAATTTTTACTTGATGCGAACCTTCCTCTTGCTTTCAACATGAAATGTACAAAATTGTATCGCAATTTTATCAGCCGTAATGACGGCGGGTTGAAAAACGCACTTTCAGTTTTTCTCAATTTTCCGGTAGATTATAAAAAAGAAAATTATTTCATACAAACATCGTCCTGTCAAAGCCGTATTCAAGTGATGCTCTTACAACCACGTGGCAATTGATTTCTATTCAATGGAAAAAATCGATTCCAGTTCTTCCTAAATTTTCCTTCTTCCCGGGCGACTTTTCCAAATTTTTACTTGATGCGAACCTTCCTCTTGCTTTCAACATGAAATGTACAAAATTGTATCGCAATTTTATCAGCCGTTATATATATATATATATATATATATATATATATATAATGACGGCGGGTTGAAAAACGCACTTTCAGTTTTTCTCAATTTTCCGGTAGATTATAAAAAAGAAAATTATTTCATACAAACATCGTCCTGTCAAAGCCGTACTCAAGTGATGCTCTTACAACCACGTGGCAATTGATTTCTATTCAATGGAAAAAATCGATTCCAGTTCTTCCTAAATTTTCCTTCTTCCCGGGCGACTTTTCCAAATTTTTACTTGATGCGAACCTTCCTCTTGCTTTCAACATGAAATGTACAAAATTGTATCGCAATTTTATCAGCCGTAATGACGGCGGGTTGAAAAACGCACTTTCAGTTTTTCTCAATTTTCCGGTAGATTATAAAAAAGAAAATTATTTCATACAAACATCGTCCTGTCAAAGCCGTATTCAAGTGATGCTCTTACAACCACGTGGCAATTGATTTCTATTCAATGGAAAAAATCGATTCCAGTTCTTCCTAAATTTTCCTTCTTCCCGGGCGACTTTTCCAAATTTTTACTTGATGCGAACCTTCCTCTTGCTTTCAACATGAAATGTACAAAATTGTATCGCAATTTTATCAGCCGTAATGACGGCGGGTTGAAAAACGCACTTTCAGTTTTTCTCAATTTTCCGGTAGATTATAAAAAAGAAAATTATTTCATACAAACATCGTCCTGTCAAAGCCGTACTCAAGTGATGCTCTTACAACCACGTGGCAATTGATTTCTATTCAATGGAAAAAATCGATTCCAGTTCTTCCTAAATTTTCCTTCTTCCCGGGCGACTTTTCCAAATTTTTACTTGATGCGAACCTTCCTCTTGCTTTCAACATGAAATGTACAAAATTGTATCGCAATTTTATCAGCCGTAATGACGGCGGGTTGAAAAACGCACTTTCAGTTTTTCTCAATTTTCCGGTAGATTATAAAAAAGAAAATTATTTCATACAAACATCGTCCTGTCAAAGCCGTACTCAAGTGATGCTCTTACAACCACGTGGCAATTGATTTCTATTCAATGGAAAAAATCGATTCCAGTTCTTCCTAAATTTTCCTTCTTCCCGGGCGACTTTTCCAAATTTTTACTTGATGCGAACCTTCCTCTTGCTTTCAACATGAAATGTACAAAATTGTATCGCAATTTTATCAGCCGTAATGACGGCGGGTTGAAAAACGCACTTTCAGTTTTTCTCAATTTTCCGGTAGATTATAAAAAAGAAAATTATTTCATACAAACATCGTCCTGTCAAAGCCGTACTCAAGTGATGCTCTTACAACCACGTGGCAATTGATTTCTATTCAATGGAAAAAATCGATTCCAGTTCTTCCTAAATTTTCCTTCTTCCCGGGCGACTTTTCCAAATTTTTACTTGATGCGAACCTTCCTCTTGCTTTCAACATGAAATGTACAAAATTGTATCGCAATTTTATCAGCCGTTATATATATATATATATATATATATATATATATATATATATATATATATATATATAATGACGGCGGGTTGAAAAACGCACTTTCAGTTTTTCTCAATTTTCCGGTAGATTATAAAAAAGAAAATTATTTCATACAAACATCGTCCTGTCAAAGCCGTACTCAAGTGATGCTCTTACAACCACGTGGCAATTGATTTCTATTCAATGGAAAAAATCGATTCCAGTTCTTCCTAAATTTTCCTTCTTCCCGGGCGACTTTTCCAAATTTTTACTTGATGCGAACCTTCCTCTTGCTTTCAACATGAAATGTACAAAATTGTATCGCAATTTTATCAGCCGTAATGACGGCGGGTTGAAAAACGCACTTTCAGTTTTTCTCAATTTTCCGGTAGATTATAAAAAAGAAAATTATTTCATACAAACATCGTCCTGTCAAAGCCGTACTCAAGTGATGCTCTTACAACCACGTGGCAATTGATTTCTATTCAATGGAAAAAATCGATTCCAGTTCTTCCTGAATTTTCCTTCTTCCCGGGCGACTTTTCCAAATTTTTACTTGATGCGAACCTTCCTCTTGCTTTCAACATGAAATGTACAAAATTGTATCGCAATTTTATCAGCCGTTATATATATATATATATATATATATATATATATATATATATATATATATATATATATATATATATATATATATAATGACGGCGGGTTGAAAAACGCACTTTCAGTTTTTCTCAATTTTCCGGTAGATTATAAAAAAGAAAATTATTTCATACAAACATCGTCCTGTCAAAGCCGTACTCAAGTGATGCTCTTACAACCACGTGGCAATTGATTTCTATTCAATGGAAAAAATCGATTCCAGTTCTTCCTAAATTTTCCTTCTTCCCGGGCGACTTTTCCAAATTTTTACTTGATGCGAACCTTCCTCTTGCTTTCAACATGAAATGTACAAAATTGTATCGCAATTTTATCAGCCGTAATGACGGCGGGTTGAAAAACGCACTTTCAGTTTTTCTCAATTTTCCGGTAGATTATAAAAAAGAAAATTATTTCATACAAACATCGTCCTGTCAAAGCCGTACTCAAGTGATGCTCTTACAACCACGTGACAATTGATTTCTATTCAATGGAAAAAATCGATTCCAGTTCTTCCTAAATTTTCCTTCTTCCCGGGCGACTTTTCCAAATTTTTACTTGATGCGAACCTTCCTCTTGCTTTCAACATGAAATGTACAAAATTGTATCGCAATTTTATCAGCCGTAATGACGGCGGGTTGAAAAACGCACTTTCAGTTTTTCTCAATTTTCCGGTAGATTATAAAAAAGAAAATTATTTCATACAAACATCGTCCTGTCAAAGCCGTACTCAAGTGATGCTCTTACAACCACGTGGCAATTGATTTCTATTCAATGGAAAAAATCGATTCCAGTTCTTCCTAAATTTTCCTTCTTCCCGGGCGACTTTTCCAAATTTTTACTTGATGCGAACCTTCCTCTTGCTTTCAACATGAAATGTACAAAATTGTATCGCAATTTTATCAGCCGTAATGACGGCGGGTTGAAAAACGCACTTTCAGTTTTTCTCAATTTTCCGGTAGATTATAAAAAAGAAAATTATTTCATACAAACATCGTCCTGTCAAAGCCGTACTCAAGTGATGCTCTTACAACCACGTGGCAATTGATTTCTATTCAATGGAAAAAATCGATTCCAGTTCTTCCTAAATTTTCCTTCTTCCCGGGCGACTTTTCCAAATTTTTACTTGATGCGAACCTTCCTCTTGCTTTCAACATGAAATGTACAAAATTGTATCGCAATTTTATCAGCCGTAATGACGGCGGGTTGAAAAACGCACTTTCAGTTTTTCTCAATTTTCCGGTAGATTATAAAAAAGAAAATTATTTCATACAAACATCGTCCTGTCAAAGCCGTACTCAAGTGATGCTCTTACAACCACGTGGCAATTGATTTCTATTCAATGGAAAAAATCGATTCCAGTTCTTCCTAAATTTTCCTTCTTCCCGGGCGACTTTTCCAAATTTTTACTTGATGCGAACCTTCCTCTTGCTTTCAACATGAAATGTACAAAATTGTATCGCAATTTTATCAGCCGTAATGACGGCGGGTTGAAAAACGCACTTTCAGTTTTTCTCAATTTTCCGGTAGATTATAAAAAAGAAAATTATTTCATACAAACATCGTCCTGTCAAAGCCGTACTCAAGTGATGCTCTTACAACCACGTGGCAATTGATTTCTATTCAATGGAAAAAATCGATTCCAGTTCTTCCTAAATTTTCCTTCTTCCCGGGCGACTTTTCCAAATTTTTACTTGATGCGAACCTTCCTCTTGCTTTCAACATGAAATGTACAAAATTGTATCGCAATTTTATCAGCCGTAATGACGGCGGGTTGAAAAACGCACTTTCAGTTTTTCTCAATTTTCCGGTAGATTATAAAAAAGAAAATTATTTCATACAAACATCGTCCTGTCAAAGCCGTACTCAAGTGATGCTCTTACAACCACGTGGCAATTGATTTCTATTCAATGGAAAAAATCGATTCCAGTTCTTCCTAAATTTTCCTTCTTCCCGGGCGACTTTTCCAAATTTTTACTTGATGCGAACCTTCCTCTTGCTTTCAACATGAAATGTACAAAATTGTATCGCAATTTTATCAGCCGTTATATATATATATATATATATATATATATATATATATATATATAATGACGGCGGGTTGAAAAACGCACTTTCAGTTTTTCTCAATTTTCCGGTAGATTATAAAAAAGAAAATTATTTCATACAAACATCGTCCTGTCAAAGCCGTACTCAAGTGATGCTCTTACAACCACGTGGCAATTGATTTCTATTCAATGGAAAAAATCGATTCCAGTTCTTCCTAAATTTTCCTTCTTCCCGGGCGACTTTTCCAAATTTTTACTTGATGCGAACCTTCCTCTTGCTTTCAACATGAAATGTACAAAATTGTATCGCAATTTTATCAGCCGTAATGACGGCGGGTTGAAAAACGCACTTTCAGTTTTTCTCAATTTTCCGGTAGATTATAAAAAAGAAAATTATTTCATACAAACATCGTCCTGTCAAAGCCGTACTCAAGTGATGCTCTTACAACCACGTGACAATTGATTTCTATTCAATGGAAAAAATCGATTCCAGTTCTTCCTAAATTTTCCTTCTTCCCGGGCGACTTTTCCAAATTTTTACTTGATGCGAACCTTCCTCTTGCTTTCAACATGAAATGTACAAAATTGTATCGCAATTTTATCAGCCGTAATGACGGCGGGTTGAAAAACGCACTTTCAGTTTTTCTCAATTTTCCGGTAGATTATAAAAAAGAAAATTATTTCATACAAACATCGTCCTGTCAAAGCCGTACTCAAGTGATGCTCTTACAACCACGTGGCAATTGATTTCTATTCAATGGAAAAAATCGATTCCAGTTCTTCCTAAATTTTCCTTCTTCCCGGGCGACTTTTCCAAATTTTTACTTGATGCGAACCTTCCTCTTGCTTTCAACATGAAATGTACAAAATTGTATCGCAATTTTATCAGCCGTAATGACGGCGGGTTGAAAAACGCACTTTCAGTTTTTCTCAATTTTCCGGTAGATTATAAAAAAGAAAATTATTTCATACAAACATCGTCCTGTCAAAGCCGTACTCAAGTGATGCTCTTACAACCACGTGGCAATTGATTTCTATTCAATGGAAAAAATCGATTCCAGTTCTTCCTAAATTTTCCTTCTTCCCGGGCGACTTTTCCAAATTTTTACTTGATGCGAACCTTCCTCTTGCTTTCAACATGAAATGTACAAAATTGTATCGCAATTTTATCAGCCGTAATGACGGCGGGTTGAAAAACGCACTTTCAGTTTTTCTCAATTTTCCGGTAGATTATAAAAAAGAAAATTATTTCATACAAACATCGTCCTGTCAAAGCCGTACTCAAGTGATGCTCTTACAACCACGTGGCAATTGATTTCTATTCAATGGAAAAAATCGATTCCAGTTCTTCCTAAATTTTCCTTCTTCCCGGGCGACTTTTCCAAATTTTTACTTGATGCGAACCTTCCTCTTGCTTTCAACATGAAATGTACAAAATTGTATCGCAATTTTATCAGCCGTAATGACGGCGGGTTGAAAAACGCACTTTCAGTTTTTCTCAATTTTCCGGTAGATTATAAAAAAGAAAATTATTTCATACAAACATCGTCCTGTCAAAGCCGTACTCAAGTGATGCTCTTACAACCACGTGGCAATTGATTTCTATTCAATGGAAAAAATCGATTCCAGTTCTTCCTAAATTTTCCTTCTTCCCGGGCGACTTTTCCAAATTTTTACTTGATGCGAACCTTCCTCTTGCTTTCAACATGAAATGTACAAAATTGTATCGCAATTTTATCAGCCGTAATGACGGCGGGTTGAAAAACGCACTTTCAGTTTTTCTCAATTTGCCGGTAGATTATAAAAAAGAAAATTATTTCATACAAACATCGTCCTGTCAAAGCCGTACTCAAGTGATGCTCTTACAACCACGTGGCAATTGATTTCTATTCAATGGAAAAAATCGATTCCAGTTCTTCCTAAATTTTCCTTCTTCCCGGGCGACTTTTCCAAATTTTTACTTGATGCGAACCTTCCTCTTGCTTTCAACATGAAATGTACAAAATTGTATCGCAATTTTATCAGCCGTAATGACGGCGGGTTGAAAAACGCACTTTCAGTTTTTCTCAATTTTCCGGTAGATTATAAAAAAGAAAATTATTTCATACAAACATCGTCCTGTCAAAGCCGTACTCAAGTGATGCTCTTACAACCACGTGGCAATTGATTTCTATTCAATGGAAAAAATCGATTCCAGTTCTTCCTAAATTTTCCTTCTTCCCGGGCGACTTTTCCAAATTTTTACTTGATGCGAACCTTCCTCTTGCTTTCAACATGAAATGTACAAAATTGTATCGCAATTTTATCAGCCGTAATGACGGCGGGTTGAAAAACGCACTTTCAGTTTTTCTCAATTTTCCGGTAGATTATAAAAAAGAAAATTATTTCATACAAACATCGTCCTGTCAAAGCCGTACTCAAGTGATGCTCTTACAACCACGTGGCAATTGATTTCTATTCAATGGAAAAAATCGATTCCAGTTCTTCCTAAATTTTCCTTCTTCCCGGGCGACTTTTCCAAATTTTTACTTGATGCGAACCTTCCTCTTGCTTTCAACATGAAATGTACAAAATTGTATCGCAATTTTATCAGCCGTAATGACGGCGGGTTGAAAAACGCACTTTCAGTTTTTCTCAATTTTCCGGTAGATTATAAAAAAGAAAATTATTTCATACAAACATCGTCCTGTCAAAGCCGTACTCAAGTGATGCTCTTACAACCACGTGGCAATTGATTTCTATTCAATGGAAAAAATCGATTCCAGTTCTTCCTAAATTTTCCTTCTTCCCGGGCGACTTTTCCAAATTTTTACTTGATGCGAACCTTCCTCTTGCTTTCAACATGAAATGTACAAAATTGTATCGCAATTTTATCAGCCGTAATGACGGCGGGTTGAAAAACGCACTTTCAGTTTTTCTCAATTTTCCGGTAGATTATAAAAAAGAAAATTATTTCATACAAACATCGTCCTGTCAAAGCCGTACTCAAGTGATGCTCTTACAACCACGTGGCAATTGATTTCTATTCAATGGAAAAAATCGATTCCAGTTCTTCCTAAATTTTCCTTCTTCCCGGGCGACTTTTCCAAATTTTTACTTGATGCGAACCTTCCTCTTGCTTTCAACATGAAATGTACAAAATTGTATCGCAATTTTATCAGCCGTAATGACGGCGGGTTGAAAAACGCACTTTCAGTTTTTCTCAATTTTCCGGTAGATTATAAAAAAGAAAATTATTTCATACAAACATCGTCCTGTCAAAGCCGTACTCAAGTGATGCTCTTACAACCACGTGGCAATTGATTTCTATTCAATGGAAAAAATCGATTCCAGTTCTTCCTAAATTTTCCTTCTTCCCGGGCGACTTTTCCAAATTTTTACTTGATGCGAACCTTCCTCTTGCTTTCAACATGAAATGTACAAAATTGTATCGCAATTTTATCAGCCGTAATGACGGCGGGTTGAAAAACGCACTTTCAGTTTTTCTCAATTTTCCGGTAGATTATAAAAAAGAAAATTATTTCATACAAACATCGTCCTGTCAAAGCCGTACTCAAGTGATGCTCTTACAACCACGTGGCAATTGATTTCTATTCAATGGAAAAAATCGATTCCAGTTCTTCCTAAATTTTCCTTCTTCCCGGGCGACTTTTCCAAATTTTTACTTGATGCGAACCTTCCTCTTGCTTTCAACATGAAATGTACAAAATTGTATCGCAATTTTATCAGCCGTAATGACGGCGGGTTGAAAAACGCACTTTCAGTTTTTCTCAATTTTCCGGTAGATTATAAAAAAGAAAATTATTTCATACAAACATCGTCCTGTCAAAGCCGTACTCAAGTGATGCTCTTACAACCACGTGACAATTGATTTCTATTCAATGGAAAAAATCGATTCCAGTTCTTCCTAAATTTTCCTTCTTCCCGGGCGACTTTTCCAAATTTTTACTTGATGCGAACCTTCCTCTTGCTTTCAACATGAAATGTACAAAATTGTATCGCAATTTTATCAGCCGTAATGACGGCGGGTTGAAAAACGCACTTTCAGTTTTTCTCAATTTTCCGGTAGATTATAAAAAAGAAAATTATTTCATACAAACATCGTCCTGTCAAAGCCGTACTCAAGTGATGCTCTTACAACCACGTGGCAATTGATTTCTATTCAATGGAAAAAATCGATTCCAGTTCTTCCTAAATTTTCCTTCTTCCCGGGCGACTTTTCCAAATTTTTACTTGATGCGAACCTTCCTCTTGCTTTCAACATGAAATGTACAAAATTGTATCGCAATTTTATCAGCCGTAATGACGGCGGGTTGAAAAACGCACTTTCAGTTTTTCTCAATTTTCCGGTAGATTATAAAAAAGAAAATTATTTCATACAAACATCGTCTTGTCAAAGCCGTACTCAAGTGATGCTCTTACAACCACGTGGCAATTGATTTCTATTCAATGGAAAAAATCAATTCCAGTTCTTCCTAAATTTTCCTTCTTCCCGGGCGACTTTTCCAAATTTTTACTTGATGCGAACCTTCCTCTTGCTTTCAACATGAAATGTACAAAATTGTATCGCAATTTTATCAGCCGTAATGACGGCGGGTTGAAAAACGCACTTTCAGTTTTTCTCAATTTTCCGGTAGATTATAAAAAAGAAAATTATTTCATACAAACATCGTCCTGTCAAAGCCGTACTCAAGTGATGCTCTTACAACCACGTGGCAATTGATTTCTATTCAATGGAAAAAATCGATTCCAGTTCTTCCTAAATTTTCCTTCTTCCTGGGCGACTTTTCCAAATTTTTACTTGATGCGAACCTTCCTCTTGCTTTCAACATGAAATGTACAAAATTGTATCGCAATTTTATCAGCCGTAATGACGGCGGGTTGAAAAACGCACTTTCAGTTTTTCTCAATTTTCCGGTAGATTATAAAAAAGAAAATTATTTCATACAAACATCGTCCTGTCAAAGCCGTACTCAAGTGATGCTCTTACAACCACGTGGCAATTGATTTCTATTCAATGGAAAAAATCGATTCCAGTTCTTCCTAAATTTTCCTTCTTCCCGGGCGACTTTTCCAAATTTTTACTTGATGCGAACCTTCCTCTTGCTTTCAACATGAAATGTACAAAATTGTATCGCAATTTTATCAGCCGTAATGACGGCGGGTTGAAAAACGCACTTTCAGTTTTTCTCAATTTTCCGGTAGATTATAAAAAAGAAAATTATTTCATACAAACATCGTCCTGTCAAAGCCGTACTCAAGTGATGCTCTTACAACCACGTGGCAATTGATTTCTATTCAATGGAAAAAATCGATTCCAGTTCTTCCTAAATTTTCCTTCTTCCCGGGCGACTTTTCCAAATTTTTACTTGATGCGAACCTTCCTCTTGCTTTCAACATGAAATGTACAAAATTGTATCGCAATTTTATCAGCCGTAATGACGGCGGGTTGAAAAACGCACTTTCAGTTTTTCTCAATTTTCCGGTAGATTATAAAAAAGAAAATTATTTCATACAAACATCGTCCTGTCAAAGCCGTACTCAAGTGATGCTCTTACAACCACGTGGCAATTGATTTCTATTCAATGGAAAAAATCGATTCCAGTTCTTCCTAAATTTTCCTTCTTCCCGGGCGACTTTTCCAAATTTTTACTTGATGCGAACCTTCCTCTTGCTTTCAACATGAAATGTACAAAATTGTATCGCAATTTTATCAGCCGTAATGACGGCGGGTTGAAAAACGCACTTTCAGTTTTTCTCAATTTTCCGGTAGATTATAAAAAAGAAAATTATTTCATACAAACATCGTCCTGTCAAAGCCGTACTCAAGTGATGCTCTTACAACCACGTGGCAATTGATTTCTATTCAATGGAAAAAATCGATTCCAGTTCTTCCTAAATTTTCCTTCTTCCCGGGCGACTTTTCCAAATTTTTACTTGATGCGAACCTTCCTCTTGCTTTCAACATGAAATGTACAAAATTGTATCGCAATTTTATCAGCCGTAATGACGGCGGGTTGAAAAACGCACTTTCAGTTTTTCTCAATTTTCCGGTAGATTATAAAAAAGAAAATTATTTCATACAAACATCGTCCTGTCAAAGCCGTACTCAAGTGATGCTCTTACAACCACGTGGCAATTGATTTCTATTCAATGGAAAAAATCGATTCCAGTTCTTCCTAAATTTTCCTTCTTCCCGGGCGACTTTTCCAAATTTTTACTTGATGCGAACCTTCCTCTTGCTTTCAACATGAAATGTACAAAATTGTATCGCAATTTTATCAGCCGTAATGACGGCGGGTTGAAAAACGCACTTTCAGTTTTTCTCAATTTTCCGGTAGATTATAAAAAAGAAAATTATTTCATACAAACATCGTCCTGTCAAAGCCGTACTCTAGTGATGCTCTTACAACCACGTGGCAATTGATTTCTATTCAATGGAAAAAATCGATTCCAGTTCTTCCTAAATTTTCCTTCTTCCCGGGCGACTTTTCCAAATTTTTACTTGATGCGAACCTTCCTCTTGCTTTCAACATGAAATGTACAAAATTGTATCGCAATTTTATCAGCCGTAATGACGGCGGGTTGAAAAACGCACTTTCAGTTTTTCTCAATTTTCCGGTAGATTATAAAAAAGAAAATTATTTCATACAAACATCGTCCTGTCAAAGCCGTACTCAAGTGATGCTCTTACAACCACGTGGCAATTGATTTCTATTCAATGGAAAAAATCGATTCCAGTTCTTCCTAAATTTTCCTTCTTCCCGGGCGACTTTTCCAAATTTTTACTTGATGCGAACCTTCCTCTTGCTTTCAACATGAAATGTACAAAATTGTATCGCAATTTTATCAGCCGTAATGACGGCGGGTTGAAAAACGCACTTTCAGTTTTTCTCAATTTTCCGGTAGATTATAAAAAAGAAAATTATTTCATACAAACATCGTCCTGTCAAAGACGTACTCAAGTGATGCTCTTACAACCACGTGGCAATTGATTTCTATTCAATGGAAAAAATCGATTCCAGTTCTTCCTAAATTTTCCTTCTTCCCGGGCGACTTTTCCAAATTTTTACTTGATGCGAACCTTCCTCTTGCTTTCAACATGAAATGTACAAAATTGTATCGCAATTTTATCAGCCGTAATGACGGCGGGTTGAAAAACGCACTTTCAGTTTTTCTCAATTTTCCGGTAGATTATAAAAAAGAAAATTATTTCATACAAACATCGTCCTGTCAAAGACGTACTCAAGTGATGCTCTTACAACCACGTGGCAATTGATTTCTATTCAATGGAAAAAATCGATTCCAGTTCTTCCTAAATTTTCCTTCTTCCCGGGCGACTTTTCCAAATTTTTACTTGATGCGAACCTTCCTCTTGCTTTCAACATGAAATGTACAAAATTGTATCGCAATTTTATCAGCCGTAATGACGGCGGGTTGAAAAACGCACTTTCAGTTTTTCTCAATTTTCCGGTAGATTATAAAAAAGAAAATTATTTCATACAAACATCGTCCTGTCAAAGCCGTACTCAAGTGATGCTCTTACAACCACGTGGCAATTGATTTCTATTCAATGGAAAAAATCGATTCCAGTTCTTCCTAAATTTTCCTTCTTCCCGGGCGACTTTTCCAAATTTTTACTTGATGCGAACCTTCCTCTTGCTTTCAACATGAAATGTACAAAATTGTATCGCAATTTTATCACCCGTAATGACGGCGGGTTGAAAAACGCACTTTCAGTTTTTCTCAATTTTCCGGTAGATTATAAAAAAGAAAATTATTTCATACAAACATCGTCCTGTCAAAGCCGTACTCAAGTGATGCTCTTACAACCACGTGGCAATTGATTTCTATTCAATGGAAAAAATCGATTCCAGTTCTTCCTAAATTTTCCTTCTTCCCGGGCGACTTTTCCAAATTTTTACTTGATGCGAACCTTCCTCTTGCTTTCAACATGAAATGTACAAAATTGTATCGCAATTTTATCAGCCGTAATGACGGCGGGTTGAAAAACGCACTTTCAGTTTTTCTCAATTTTCCGGTAGATTATAAAAAAGAAAATTATTTCATACAAACATCGTCCTGTCAAAGCCGTACTCAAGTGATGCTCTTACAACCACGTGGCAATTGATTTCTATTCAATGGAAAAAATCGATTCCAGTTCTTCCTAAATTTTCCTTCTTCCCGGGCGACTTTTCCAAATTTTTACTTGATGCGAACCTTCCTCTTGCTTTCAACATGAAATGTACAAAATTGTATCGCAATTTTATCAGCCGTAATGACGGCGGGTTGAAAAACGCACTTTCAGTTTTTCTCAATTTTCCGGTAGATTATAAAAAAGAAAATTATTTCATACAAACATCGTCCTGTCAAAGCCGTACTCAAGTGATGCTCTTACAACCACGTGGCAATTGATTTCTATTCAATGGAAAAAATCGATTCCAGTTCTTCCTAAATTTTCCTTCTTCCCGGGCGACTTTTCCAAATTTTTACTTGATGCGAACCTTCCTCTTGCTTTCAACATGAAATGTACAAAATTGTATCGCAATTTTATCAGCCGTAATGACGGCGGGTTGAAAAACGCACTTTCAGTTTTTCTCAATTTTCCGGTAGATTATAAAAAAGAAAATTATTTCATACAAACATCGTCCTGTCAAAGCCGTACTCAAGTGATGCTCTTACAACCACGTGGCAATTGATTTCTATTCAATGGAAAAAATCGATTCCAGTTCTTCCTAAATTTTCCTTCTTCCCGGGCGACTTTTCCAAATTTTTACTTGATGCGAACCTTCCTCTTGCTTTCAACATGAAATGTACAAAATTG
Source organism: Locusta migratoria (assembly GCA_026315105.1). Taxonomy (NCBI): domain Eukaryota; kingdom Metazoa; phylum Arthropoda; class Insecta; order Orthoptera; family Acrididae; genus Locusta; species Locusta migratoria. The sequence goes on from CM048753.1 coordinate 1,061,550, forward strand.
TATCGCAATTTTATCAGCCGTAATGACGGCGGGTTGAAAAACGCACTTTCAGTTTTTCTCAATTTTCCGGTAGATTATAAAAAAGAAAATTATTTCATACAAACATCGTCCTGTCAAAGCCGTACTCAAGTGATGCTCTTACAACCACGTGGCAATTGATTTCTATTCAATGGAAAAAATCGATTCCAGTTCTTCCTAAATTTTCCTTCTTCCCGGGCGACTTTTCCAAATTTTTACTTGATGCGAACCTTCCTCTTGCTTTCAACATGAAATGTACAAAATTGTATCGCAATTTTATCAGCCGTAATGACGGCGGGTTGAAAAACGCACTTTCAGTTTTTCTCAATTTTCCGGTAGATTATAAAAAAGAAAATTATTTCATACAAACATCGTCCTGTCAAAGCCGTACTCAAGTGATGCTCTTACAACCACGTGGCAATTGATTTCTATTCAATGGAAAAAATCGATTCCAGTTCTTCCTAAATTTTCCTTCTTCCCGGGCGACTTTTCCAAATTTTTACTTGATGCGAACCTTCCTCTTGCTTTCAACATGAAATGTACAAAATTGTATCGCAATTTTATCAGCCGTAATGACGGCGGGTTGAAAAACGCACTTTCAGTTTTTCTCAATTTTCCGGTAGATTATAAAAAAGAAAATTATTTCATACAAACATCGTCCTGTCAAAGCCGTACTCAAGTGATGCTCTTACAACCACGTGGCAATTGATTTCTATTCAATGGAAAAAATCGATTCCAGTTCTTCCTAAATTTTCCTTCTTCCCGGGCGACTTTTCCAAATTTTTACTTGATGCGAACCTTCCTCTTGCTTTCAACATGAAATGTACAAAATTGTATCGCAATTTTATCAGCCGTAATGACGGCGGGTTGAAAAACGCACTTTCAGTTTTTCTCAATTTTCCGGTAGATTATACAAAAGAAAATTATTTCATACAAACATCGTCCTGTCAAAGACGTACTCAAGTGATGCTCTTACAACCACGTGGCAATTGATTTCTATTCAATGGAAAAAATCGATTCCAGTTCTTCCTAAATTTTCCTTCTTCCCGGGCGACTTTTCCAAATTTTTACTTGATGCGAACCTTCCTCTTGCTTTCAACATGAAATGTACAAAATTGTATCGCAATTTTATCAGCCGTAATGACGGCGGGTTGAAAAACGCACTTTCAGTTTTTCTCAATTTTCCGGTAGATTATAAAAAAGAAAATTATTTCATACAAACATCGTCCTGTCAAAGCCGTACTCAAGTGATGCTCTTACAACCACGTGGCAATTGATTTCTATTCAATGGAAAAAATCGATTCCAGTTCTTCCTAAATTTTCCTTCTTCCCGGGCGACTTTTCCAAATTTTTACTTGATGCGAACCTTCCTCTTGCTTTCAACATGAAATGTACAAAATTGTATCGCAATTTTATCAGCCGTAATGACGGCGGGTTGAAAAACGCACTTTCAGTTTTTCTCAATTTTCCGGTAGATTATAAAAAAGAAAATTATTTCATACAAACATCGTCCTGTCAAAGCCGTACTCAAGTGATGCTCTTACAACCACGTGGCAATTGATTTCTATTCAATGGAAAAAATCGATTCCAGTTCTTCCTAAATTTTCCTTCTTCCCGGGCGACTTTTCCAAATTTTTACTTGATGCGAACCTTCCTCTTGCTTTCAACATGAAATGTACAAAATTGTATCGCAATTTTATCAGCCGTAATGACGGCGGGTTGAAAAACGCACTTTCAGTTTTTCTCAATTTTCCGGTAGATTATAAAAAAGAAAATTATTTCATACAAACATCGTCCTGTCAAAGACGTACTCAAGTGATGCTCTTACAACCACGTGGCAATTGATTTCTATTCAATGGAAAAAATCGATTCCAGTTCTTCCTAAATTTTCCTTCTTCCCGGGCGACTTTTCCAAATTTTTACTTGATGCGAACCTTCCTCTTGCTTTCAACATGAAATGTACAAAATTGTATCGCAATTTTATCAGCCGTAATGACGGCGGGTTGAAAAACGCACTTTCAGTTTTTCTCAATTTTCCGGTAGATTATAAAAAAGAAAATTATTTCATACAAACATCGTCCTGTCAAAGCCGTACTCAAGTGATGCTCTTACAACCACGTGGCAATTGATTTCTATTCAATGGAAAAAATCGATTCCAGTTCTTCCTAAATTTTCCTTCTTCCCGGGCGACTTTTCCAAATTTTTACTTGATGCGAACCTTCCTCTTGCTTTCAACATGAAATGTACAAAATTGTATCGCAATTTTATCAGCCGTAATGACGGCGGGTTGAAAAACGCACTTTCAGTTTTTCTCAATTTTCCGGTAGATTATAAAAAAGAAAATTATTTCATACAAACATCGTCCTGTCGAAGCCGTACTCAAGTGATGCTCTTACAACCACGTGGCAATTGATTTCTATTCAATGGAAAAAATCGATTCCAGTTCTTCCTAAATTTTCCTTCTTCCCGGGCGACTTTTCCAAATTTTTACTTGATGCGAACCTTCCTCTTGCTTTCAACATGAAATGTACAAAATTGTATCGCAATTTTATCAGCCGTAATGACGGCGGGTTGAAAAACGCACTTTCAGTTTTTCTCAATTTTCCGGTAGATTATAAAAAAGAAAATTATTTCATACAAACATCGTCCTGTCAAAGCCGTACTCAAGTGATGCTCTTACAACCACGTGGCAATTGATTTCTATTCAATGGAAAAAATCGATTCCAGTTCTTCCTAAATTTTCCTTCTTCCCGGGCGACTTTTCCAAATTTTTACTTGATGCGAACCTTCCTCTTGCTTTCAACATGAAATGTACAAAATTGTATCGCAATTTTATCAGCCGTTATATGACGGCGGGTTGAAAAACGCACTTTCAGTTTTTCTCAATTTTCCGGTAGATTATAAAAAAGAAAATTATTTCATACAAACATCGTCCTGTCAAAGCCGTACTCAAGTGATGCTCTTACAACCACGTGGCAATTGATTTCTATTCAATGGAAAAAATCGATTCCAGTTCTTCCTAAATTTTCCTTCTTCCCGGGCGACTTTTCCAAATTTTTACTTGATGCGAACCTTCCTCTTGCTTTCAACATGAAATGTACAAAATTGTATCGCAATTTTATCAGCCGTTATATATATATATATATATATATATATATATATATATATATATATAATGACGGCGGGTTGAAAAACGCACTTTCAGTTTTTCTCAATTTTCCGGTAGATTATAAAAAAGAAAATTATTTCATACAAACATCGTCCTGTCAAAGCCGTACTCAAGTGATGCTCTTACAACCACGTGGCAATTGATTTCTATTCAATGGAAAAAATCGATTCCAGTTCTTCCTAAATTTTCCTTTTTCCCGGGCGACTTTTCCAAATTTTTACTTGATGCGAACCTTCCTCTTGCTTTCAACATGAAATGTACAAAATTGTATCGCAATTTTATCAGCCGTTATATATATATATATATACATATATATATATATATATATATATATAATGACGGCGGGTTGAAAAACGCACTTTCAGTTTTTCTCAATTTTCCGGTAGATTATAAAAAAGAAAATTATTTCATACAAACATCGTCCTGTCAAAGCCGTACTCAAGTGATGCTCTTACAACCACGTGGCAATTGATTTCTATTCAATGGAAAAAATCGATTCCAGTTCTTCCTAAATTTTCCTTCTTCCCGGGCGACTTTTCCAAATTTTTACTTGATGCGAACCTTCCTCTTGCTTTCAACATGAAATGTACAAAATTGTATCGCAATTTTATCAGCCGTTATATATATATATAATGACGGCGGGTTGAAAAACGCACTTTCAGTTTTTCTCAATTTTCCGGTAGATTATAAAAAAGAAAATTATTTCATACAAACATCGTCCTGTCAAAGCCGTACTCAAGTGATGCTCTTACAACCACGTGGCAATTGATTTCTATTCAATGGAAAAAATCGATTCCAGTTCTTCCTAAATTTTCCTTCTTCCCGGGCGACTTTTCCAAATTTTTACTTGATGCGAACCTTCCTCTTGCTTTCAACATGAAATGTACAAAATTGTATCGCAATTTTATCAGCCGTAATGACGGCGGGTTGAAAAACGCACTTTCAGTTTTTCTCAATTTTCCGGTAGATTATAAAAAAGAAAATTATTTCATACAAACATCGTCCTGTCAAAGCCGTACTCAAGTGATGCTCTTACAACCACGTGGCAATTGATTTCTATTCAATGGAAAAAATCGATTCCAGTTCTTCCTAAATTTTCCTTCTTCCCGGGCGACTTTTCCAAATTTTTACTTGATGCGAACCTTCCTCTTGCTTTCAACATGAAATGTACAAAATTGTATCGCAATTTTATCAGCCGTAATGACGGCGGGTTGAAAAACGCACTTTCAGTTTTTCTCAATTTTCCGGTAGATTATAAAAAAGAAAATTATTTCATACAAACATCGTCCTGTCAAAGCCGTACTCAAGTGATGCTCTTACAACCACGTGGCAATTGATTTCTATTCAATGGAAAAAATCGATTCCAGTTCTTCCTAAATTTTCCTTCTTCCCGGGCGACTTTTCCAAATTTTTACTTGATGCGAACCTTCCTCTTGCTTTCAACATGAAATGTACAAAATTGTATCGCAATTTTATCAGCCGTAATGACGGCGGGTTGAAAAACGCACTTTCAGTTTTTCTCAATTTTCCGGTAGATTATAAAAAAGAAAATTATTTCATACAAACATCGTCCTGTCAAAGCCGTACTCAAGTGATGCTCTTACAACCACGTGGCAATTGATTTCTATTCAATGGAAAAAATCGATTCCAGTTCTTCCTAAATTTTCCTTCTTCCCGGGCGACTTTTCCAAATTTTTACTTGATGCGAACCTTCCTCTTGCTTTCAACATGAAATGTACAAAATTGTATCGCAATTTTATCAGCCGTAATGACGGCGGGTTGAAAAACGCACTTTCAGTTTTTCTCAATTTTCCGGTAGATTATACAAAAGAAAATTATTTCATACAAACATCGTCCTGTCAAAGACGTACTCAAGTGATGCTCTTACAACCACGTGGCAATTGATTTCTATTCAATGGAAAAAATCGATTCCAGTTCTTCCTAAATTTTCCTTCTTCCCGGGCGACTTTTCCAAATTTTTACTTGATGCGAACCTTCCTCTTGCTTTCAACATGAAATGTACAAAATTGTATCGCAATTTTATCAGCCGTAATGACGGCGGGTTGAAAAACGCACTTTCAGTTTTTCTCAATTTTCCGGTAGATTATAAAAAAGAAAATTATTTCATACAAACATCGTCCTGTCAAAGACGTACTCAAGTGATGCTCTTACAACCACGTGGCAATTGATTTCTATTCAATGGAAAAAATCGATTCCAGTTCTTCCTAAATTTTCCTTCTTCCCGGGCGACTTTTCCAAATTTTTACTTGATGCGAACCTTCCTCTTGCTTTCAACATGAAATGTACAAAATTGTATCGCAATTTTATCAGCCGTAATGACGGCGGGTTGAAAAACGCACTTTCAGTTTTTCTCAATTTTCCGGTAGATTATAAAAAAGAAAATTATTTCATACAAACATCGTCCTGTCAAAGACGTACTCAAGTGATGCTCTTACAACCACGTGGCAATTGATTTCTATTCAATGGAAAAAATCGATTCCAGTTCTTCCTAAATTTTCCTTCTTCCCGGGCGACTTTTCCAAATTTTTACTTGATGCGAACCTTCCTCTTGCTTTCAACATGAAATGTACAAAATTGTATCGCAATTTTATCAGCCGTAATGACGGCGGGTTGAAAAACGCACTTTCAGTTTTTCTCAATTTTCCGGTAGATTATAAAAAAGAAAATTATTTCATACAAACATCGTCCTGTCAAAGCCGTACTCAAGTGATGCTCTTACAACCACGTGGCAATTGATTTCTATTCAATGGAAAAAATCGATTCCAGTTCTTCCTAAATTTTCCTTCTTCCCGGGCGACTTTTCCAAATTTTTACTTGATGCGAACCTTCCTCTTGCTTTCAACATGAAATGTACAAAATTGTATCGCAATTTTATCAGCCGTAATTACGGCGGGTTGAAAAACGCACTTTCAGTTTTTCTCAATTTTCCGGTAGATTATAAAAAAGAAAATTATTTCATACAAACATCGTCCTGTCAAAAACGTACTCAAGTGATGCTCTTACAACCACGTGGCAATTGATTTCTATTCAATGGAAAAAATCGATTCCAGTTCTTCCTAAATTTTCCTTCTTCCCGGGCGACTTTTCCAAATTTTTACTTGATGCGAACCTTCCTCTTGCTTTCAACATGAAATGTACAAAATTGTATCGCAATTTTATCAGCCGTTATATATATATATATATATATATAATGACGGCGGGTTGAAAAACGCACTTTCAGTTTTTCTCAATTTTCCGGTAGATTATAAAAAAGAAAATTATTTCATACAAACATCGTCCTGTCAAAGCCGTACTCAAGTGATGCTCTTACAACCACGTGGCAATTGATTTCTATTCAATGGAAAAAATCGATTCCAGTTCTTCCTAAATTTTCCTTCTTCCCGGGCGACTTTTCCAAATTTTTACTTGATGCGAACCTTCCTCTTGCTTTCAACATGAAATGTACAAAATTGTATCGCAATTTTATCAGCCGTAATGACGGCGGGTTGAAAAACGCACTTTCAGTTTTTCTCAATTTTCCGGTAGATTATAAAAAAGAAAATTATTTCATACAAACATCGTCCTGTCAAAGCCGTACTCAAGTGATGCTCTTACAACCACGTGGCAATTGATTTCTATTCAATGGAAAAAATCGATTCCAGTTCTTCCTAAATTTTCCTTCTTCCCGGGCGACTTTTTCAAATTTTTACTTGATGCGAACCTTCCTCTTGCTTTCAACATGAAATGTACAAAATTGTATCGCAATTTTATCAGCCGTAATGACGGCGGGTTGAAAAACGCACTTTCAGTTTTTCTCAATTTTCCGGTAGATTATAAAAAAGAAAATTATTTCATACAAACATCGTCCTGTCAAAGCCGTACTCAAGTGATGCTCTTACAACCACGTGGCAATTGATTTCTATTCAATGGAAAAAATCGATTCCAGTTCTTCCTAAATTTTCCTTCTTCCCGGGCGACTTTTCCAAATTTTTACTTGATGCGAACCTTCCTCTTGCTTTCAACATGAAATGTACAAAATTGTATCGCAATTTTATCAGCCGTAATGACGGCGGGTTGAAAAACGCACTTTCAGTTTTTCTCAATTTTCCGGTAGATTATAAAAAAGAAAATTATTTCATACAAACATCGTCCTGTCAAAGCCGTACTCAAGTGATGCTCTTACAACCACGTGGCAATTGATTTCTATTCAATGGAAAAAATCGATTCCAGTTCTTCCTAAATTTTCCTTCTTCCCGGGCGACTTTTCCAAATTTTTACTTGATGCGAACCTTCCTCTTGCTTTCAACATGAAATGTACAAAATTGTATCGCAATTTTATCAGCCGTTATATATATATATATATATATATATATATATATATATATATATATATAATGACGGCGGGTTGAAAAACGCACTTTCAGTTTTTCTCAATTTTCCGGTAGATTATAAAAAAGAAAATTATTTCATACAAACATCGTCCTGTCAAAGCCGTACTCAAGTGATGCTCTTACAACCACGTGGCAATTGATT